>JAPUBX010003992.1:286834-640858 GCA_028672205.1 Proteocephalus fallax | reverse complement strand
CGTTTTGGAGTGATAAATTGCTATTTGAAATTCGTTTGATTCCTTTAATTCCTTTCTAGTTGTATATTTTACTTTCTCTGATTATATATATATATACTTCCAGTTGCATACGCATTTGATTAAATTCGAAAATTGGACTCATCTTGTTCTACTGCTCCCTTAAGCAGTAATTAATTAGTTTCGTATTGATGAAAGTGCCAGCTCCGTCAAACGTCCTTTTTTGGTTATTTCAAGCATGCGCATTTTTTTTAGTAAACCTGGACTTATATATACTTGCATATTTGTAGAGTTTCTGGGTAGATTGAATTTAATCTACAATTATCAACAGCAAAAATTCGTTTTTTTATCTTTTTCTGAAATTCCTTTGGCGGTGCAGATTCTCTGTCTTAAAATGCAAATTCCTTTCATTAACAAATCGTTTGGTCAAATATAGCTGTCGGTCACACCACTTACTCAGACGACATCTGCAAGCCAAGCGTCTCGATAGTAATTCGAACTGTTTCACTGAGTTTTTGACAGCCATTGATTAGGAGTTGAATAATGATTTTCCACGGCAGGGGCGAAGGATTTCCGGGAGTTAGTTGGCAGACGATGGTGAACCAGGAGTTGAACCTTGAAGAAGGACGTCGGACAGTTGGTGGACAGCGTCTGCCCTGTGGATCATGCGTCTCGATTTTCGATGAAATCAGGCTTCACTAACTGGAGATTGGAAACATGTTTGATAATGACGTTGACAGTTGTACTGCCTTGTGACGCAGGGCGATGCTCATGGTCGCAGATATCTGTCGACGTATTATTTGACCATCGTGATGCTAGAGGATGAGGGCTTTGCACCTGGTCGTAATTTAGCGATCCATAGATGTTGAATGTAATCAATTTTCGCCGACCGGACTTTGACTGGTCGGTTGGCAAGAAGAACGTCGAATTTACTACGTGTTATCGCTTAACACACATTCGCCTCTTACAGTCATTTGCAGGCTTACCAATGTGGCATGACGTTGACTGGGGGGGGGCAGATACAGCCGCGCGAGAGAAACGGAGACAATAGGTCTCCTTGGAGGTATGATCCTTCAGTAATGCCAAATACCGCAGCCGACACATTGACCAGAAGACTTCTTATTTCCGGTTGTGGAGAGGGCTTCGGTGACTTCAAACAGTCCACTTGGTATATCGTTCTGTAGGCTCGTATTCATATATGTGAGTTTCTTTAATTGAGACGAATTTAATGGAGGGGATAGCGTACTGTATATAACAGACTTGTTATAAAAACAGTGGATTACTTATTTTTACGATTAATAACTGTCTGGACATTAAATGGATTGACTACCAGTAAAGACCTTGAGGTATGATTCATTTGTCCAGAACATGGGTGGTCTGACTAGTGTAGGACGTACGTGGTTGACGAAATGGAATAAATAAACGCAATTATGGTCACTTTCCCTTCAGGAATCAAAGCGGTAACCAACCATTGTCACATTCGCGTGTAGTCACGTGAGGATATACAGCATTTGATAATCAAAGCAAATCGGTTGGTTCGGGGAGAAAACACTGCGACAAACGCAGGCATAGCGCCTAATAAGACGTAAAATCGTTTTCGTCCCTGTGTGGACTTCAATATTAGTTCGGTCTAAATGCAATATAATTCAATCCCCACTTGATACTTTGACCACCGTGCCATTGGAACTTAGGAACACTAAATAATCCCAACTTTATACATGCCTTCAGGTCAGACGATATGCATTTAGCAGGAAAAATAAAACGAAATTTCTACATATTGTAGCTCAGCTCACCGTCAATAGCAAACGAAAACCCGATTTGACTTCGCAACCGATATCTCAGTTGTAAAAAAGTTATTTTCAACTACGGTGAATAAAAAATGTAGATTCGCAATTTCGCCAAAGCTAATACATTTAGTGTAAAAACTTTCGATAAGTATATCGTCAGAGATGCTGGTTAGCATTTAAGTATTACTGTGTTGTTCAATTTTGTTTTAAATATTTAAAGGTCAGAATTGCTTTATAAATTGTCGAAGTTCCTAACTTCGGTACATTGCTTCTTCTGCTTCATTGAACCTGTTGGACCTCCGTTGTTAATTTTTTGAGCGAGATGGCAAATATATGTTGCAATTTTCAAAGTAAATTTATCTAGCCCTCTTATTTAGACGACAATTCGATTGTCATGTCCGTTGTTGAAATATGGATACCGAATCAGTGAGCGACGTCTTTGCTACGGACCTGTGGGAAAAAAGATAAATTTACAAGCAAATGAGCCTATAGTTAGGTAGCTGATTTGAGGAGAGTGAGTAAACACTCGCCGGTCAGAGCCTTGGGAAATCCTACCTCCCCATATTCTTATGATAAAATAAAAGTTGGGGTTGGGTAGCCCGCTCGCGGCACCCTCAGGGACCAAAATCAAAGTTAGAATTTATTTCTTAATAAATCATCCATTCCTAAATGTAGCGTCTTTTTTTCTTTCGGGTCCTTGTGGTTGGTGTTGGTTGCGTTCAGCCTTTTATACCATAGACTAATTATTTGATGAAAGTCATCATTTCAAAAGGAAGAGTTGTCGGATTCCGAGCAAAATACGATTGTTTTCACTTGCAAGACAATTGTCTTGTAAAGGAGTGATTCGGGTTCTTGGCATTTGACTTGGTCAGTTTGCAGCAGTCTGTTGCATTAAAAGGTTATCTGGGTCTCCATCCTCTGAATATTTAATTTCTACGTATTGGGCCGTCGATGGGAATGCAATTAGTCAAGGAATTATTTCATCATCCAATTCAGTTAAAAACTGCTATCGTTTGATTTTCGAATGAATCGATCCTTCTGGTGGGGCCGTGCGCATCCTTTTCTGTTGAATTAGCTTTTGGTGCTGTCCGTGTTGGTCTTTGTGGATGTGCTAATAACATTATGTTGCTGTATACTTTGGTGTATCGAGATATATGAAAATAGTACCTATAACAAGATGCGATAAGACTTACCATTTGCACGTGTCGTAGGAATGGGGATTAATGAGTCAGGGAATTCTCAGCCGTGGGTAGAACGTCTTATCTATTCTCCCTTACGGTTCGATATGTATAGTTTGTCGAGGCTCAATTTCCTGTTTGTTTCTTCGCTTGATTCGTCCCATCTTTAAATCTCAAACACACGCATGCAAATCAGCATCCTCCCTTTGTTGGTGAGGACCTGGGTCCGACAACCAGATCGAGGCCCTCGGTTGGCACGGGAAACTCCACCTGAATAATCTTTATGGCAACATCCATGAATCTGCCCGCCAAACTGCATCTACTTCCAACGTTTAATTCGTCTTTCTTGCTGATTTACCCCGTTTTAATTTTATACATATAATCCTCGTGACCTTAATAAAGCGAATATTGGTTTAGTATTTGTTCCTCGTGACCTAAATAAAACGACTGTCATTATTATCCCATTGTAGGAGATAACCGAACGAATATGATTCATGCTAGACAATTTATCAAAGGAAACTGTCGGGTCTTAAGGACAATTCGCAAGGCGATTTTCAGATATTTCTTTTCAAATCACGACTGAAGCAATCATTAAGACAACTACCGTCGGTCTAAAAGGCATATTCATTAGTTCCGGTGTTCGTGTAGGACCAATGGTAGTAGCAGAATCAGCAAAAGTGCGAGGGTATGCCGCGTATTCCATTAGCCCTCGTGTCAGAATTGGTTGTTACTGTTTATGTAGCACAGATACGCATTTTGGGGTCAAATGTGAAGTCTGACAAATGCCGATCTTAGCCTCGTTTTATGGCCCTCGGATGAGCTCAATGTCGTTTACTACGCATCATGCTGACATCGTGCACACACAAAAAAATGTGTGTTGCACTTATTCGTCTCCGTCATGGATAAGCCAACCTACTGCCACGAGAGGCCCTCGGTTAATGGTGTCCATGGTGGAAGACAGATTACTTCGGTAGAAGAGTCACTTCCCAGGCGGCCCAATGGGTTGCCGACGACGGGGCCCAACTGTCCGCAGGCTATTCGGGAGGAAACGGAGGATGATGATGAAGAAGAAGAAGAAGAAGAAGAGGAAACAAGCCGTTTTACAACCACCAGTCAGTCGGTTGTGGTCACAAGATACCCCTGTAAGCCGGAGGCGCCACACAATTTCTGCAACACCCTGAATACCTGTGAAGTTGGGGATGTTATTCGGGGGAGAGCAAAGGAAAAATATGAACTACAGAGACTGAACGATCGTCTGTCTAGCTTTATCGAAAGAGTGAGTGAAACATTTTGGTTGTTTTTGTTCGACTGGCAATAGAACCAGCGAACCACAGTGATTCATTTTACTCTCATCAACGTAGGCGACGGGGTGACACGCAGTATTGTGCAATCACGCGGAAAGAACTGGGTGGAGACATTGTGTTCCCGTTAATTTAATTATTCAGCTCAAAGATAACAATCATCGATTTTTTAGCCAACTTAATACTCTCCGTGGCATATTCGCCTATCCGGCATGTCATGATGAAACAACGGATTACCATAAATTTTACCTTCGCTGTGTTCAAATTAAGCTTTTGGATCATTAAAGGATGTTTGAATGAAGATGTTGTCTAAAGAACACTGTTAAATGCGTTTTAATCACATTTTGAGGCCACCGGGAACACAACTTTTAAGATTTAGGTGTCCAATTAATAAGGGCAGTGGAAGACAGAAAATTCTTTAAGAAATATCCTTGTTTCATCACTTGATTCCTTCTTATTTCACCTTTCCATTTATTTTCTCTAAGCTCCTGAAAATTACGCCTAGATATTGTTTATTAAAGGTCCCTTTGATCCATTGGATGCTAGAACAGCATCGAATTGTAGGGTAAAATTTGCCGAAACACGTTTAGTCTTTCCAACGGATAATGCGTGCCCTTGAGAGTGTATCCAATCCTCGCGCCACTGAAAGAAGAAGCTGTAATGCGTGGGCGAAGCAAGAGATTAGCCTAACCGAACCGGGGGATTATCTCTGTGGGTGTGAGGGTGTACAATGTTTCCGGTTTTAGGTGAGGCTGTTGGAAGCCCAGAACAGGACCCTGGCAAAGGAAGCCTCCATCCTGAGGGCCAATTATTCGGGGGACATCAGCCGCCTTCGAAATGTCTACAACACTGATTTGGATGAGCTGCATGAAGGTCTCTCAGCTGCCGAGGAAAGCAGAGCCGTCCTTGAGGTTCGCACCAAACGCGCTGAAGCCGCACTCCTTGAAGTGCAGGAAGAGTACGATTTTGTTTGTTCGTATCTTGCCAAGGGCCTTGAGATCTTACGAGAAAGGGCATTTATACTGTTTATTTGATTTTAAATTCGCAGATAATTGAACTACTTCAACTAGTTGAAACAGAATTCTTCGATGTTAGGAAAGAGTGCACCAAGGCCTTTATTTGAGAACGTATTTTGGTTTGTTTTCAACTTTTCTTGTGGGTGTCTCGCGATCATTTGCATATTGGAAAAAAAACCTCGTCATCACCTTGATAACAAAATTGTCTCTTTTTCCATGGCGCCGGAGTTTTTTCGTAATTTTTGTACGTTGGCCTTCCGTATGTCCTATTGGTACACGCTCAACCACCATTTCGAGAGACTTCATTCACTTTGCTCGCTGTCTTTCATGCTAAGTCATTTATTTGTTAAAGTTCCTGCTGAAATCAATCATCAGCAATAGGTAAAAATAACACGCATTTTGGAACATCTCATAAGACGGAAACCTCTTTTTTATTATCTTTTTTGGCGTTAACAACCAGTGTATTTAAGAAATGATCAAAATACAATGAACTCAGCTTATTTCATAATCTTTCATGTATCCGCATGATTTCGATTGAAAAAACATTAACACTGTGAAATAGACGATAAGGGGTCCAGTGAGACTTTGAAGGCAATTTCGCTCACTTACATAGATGACTCCCAATATCCTTCTGTGACGTCTAGCGATGTTCTTGTTTTTAGGCTTCAGGCGAAGCAGCGCAGTTCCTCCCGCGATCAGGGTTTCCTCAAACAGGCGACAGAGCAACTCAAAATCGCCAAAGATGAAATGCACGAAGCTCAGCAACGCTGTTGTGCTTTAACGGAGGAGAGGGAGAAGGAGATGGTGGAATTCAAACGGTTACAGATCAAAGTAAAAGAAATCAGTGTAGTAAGTCAAGTGAACCGACCTTGAGGCAGTTATTGAGGCGCTTTATTGCGAGTTGTGTTGATTTAGGAGAATGATAAGCTGTCTGTTGCCCAACATACCGCCGAAACGGATGCGAAAATGTTGCGTGAAGAATTGTCTCATCGCAAAAAGGTTCAGGATGTTGTAAGTTGGTAATGTAGAATGATTGTGATTATTGGCAGGAGTTGCGCGAGATTTCGTCATTGGTGCAGAGGGAATCAACCCAGGAAGCAGTAGCCATATTTAGAACAGAAATACTGCAAGTTCTGCGAGAGATTCAGATTCAATATGAACAGCGCCTCGAAGCTGTTAAAGCTGACATCCATGCTGCCTACGAAATGAAGACGCAAGCTCTGAAAATGACGCAGATGTCCGACGGAAAGGATAGAAGTCACTACAAGGAAGAAAATAATCGCCTGCGAGGCCTCGTGATGGATCAACGACGCAAAATCGGCACGCTAGAAGAAGCTGTGAGACCGGCGAAATTACGATAAATGTAGTACTATCAGCGAATGAGTAACGGGTATTTTGTTTGTAGAATTCCAACCTGGAGATGACTAAACGCGACATGCAAATCGAGTTGTTAGAACGGCGTAAAAATGGGATCCAGGAGAACGACGTATTAACAACAGAATTGAGCTCTTGTCAGGCGGAACTCAATCGCCTCCACGTTGATTTTGAAGCATTGCTGGATACGAAAGTTGGCTTAGAACTGGAAATCGCCTCTTACCGACGGCTGCTTGAGTGTGAAGAAAAACGGTTAGTTTAGTGGTTGATTCAGCATTCGAGTTGATTGGATCGGAAAATCCTACGCGTAACACTATGGTTTCGTGAATACCCTCATATTCCTTTGCTTGCGTGTTACCCGATATCAGACGTGAATGCACTCCTGGTTTCGAAACTACAATTCGACTAGTCAAGTTACATTCTATGGTAACGTTATTGGTTAGTGGATGTGGTTGTGGAAATTATGGGTTCCGAGAGCATCTGAGTGACGATTTTAGCATGGCTACGTTTCTTAGAATCCATTTCGTTAAATATAAAATGATTAAGCTGTTCTTATTGGTGTAATACTCATTAACGCAACTTAGCGTTTGTTTGACAGTTTTCGGGCTCGCCAGTTGCTTTCTTGAGGCCTTTGTGAATTTCCAATATGCGTGGTGGAAGCGCATAGGTGTATGGCACCCTAAAAAAACTTTTTAAATTTGCTGTAAATTTCCGTTAGTTATTAAGTTTCTAAAGTGATCAAAAAATGTTTTTTTTTCAGCCATTGCGCGTTCATACGACTTGGTGAGTTTAGCTAATTTGCTTTAACATTGTCTTTCATGTCTAAAATAAGTAACTATCAAACCGTTTTAAACACTCCGCGAATTAAATTTCAAATAATGCATACCAAGCTCTGTGTTCTTTATAAGATTGGGGAGTCAAGTGTGTGTCTATTAGAGGCCTGCTTTCGTTGAAACAGAGTTCATATAAACGAGCAAGTTATAACTGCAAACTGAGACAAAGATTGGGCTCATTGGGAGAGACACAAAAACAAGACGTATTTCAAGCCATTCGGGGCATTTAACTCATTGCATTACCACATTGATCACGATTAAGCCTCGTGTAAACATTTCATTGATCCAATTCACGTGTCAGCTTAAGATCTAGTGGATCGTTTTGTTTTCACTTTTCATCTGGGCCTTAATTCTTCGTAAGAAACTTCAAGTATCGGGGGGGGGTGAGAAGAGAAGCACGCCAGAGACTGCAGCAAGTCAACGGTTCGAAAACATGTTGCCTTTGTCTCGGATTCCGTGCCCCTAGAGCATCCATGTGACATTGACTAGCATCAAAGGAAGCGAATATTTGAAGCCATTTTGTTCAATTATCACACGTGGTTTTTAACTCGGCGATAACTAATCAGCAATTCAATATTTAGTTTCGAACCTGGTTCACGTTGCGGGTATGATGTCCGGAGTTCTGACTGAATAGCAAACATCCAAAAGACATGATCAATATTATGGGCCATCGGCGATGTGAAGCGAGCGAAAGTGTTGTGCAATTTATATAGGAATACATGAACTCGTGGGAAAGGGGCATTGGCATATGCATAAGTAATTCGACGTGGCAATAAGAGAACCAAGAGGTTACGTTTAAGAACAACACTGGCGAATCACATGAGCACGATGAAGGCCGAGATAATTTAGAATGGTTACAAAGATAATAAAAGTAATGGCTTGTTCCTCGATAGTCCGTACAGCTTCGCTGATAATTATAATTCGTAATGGATCTTTTTACTCTGTCTTAGACACTGGCTACAGCCTCTCTGTCGAGGTATTCAACACGACCAACCAATCGACATTCAGTCCTTGTTTAAATGCGCCCGTTTTTAGAGAGACCACGGGGTGAACTCTGTCCTCCAGAGTCTCCCCATCGGGTCTGTCACACTCGGATGGCCAAAGGAAACATTTCCATAATTGAGTGTGCTACCGATGGCTCCTCCATAACGCTGACCAACACAGGATCCAAGGTAGGTAACTCGACCTTGTCAATAAGCATTGATTTCTGTACGCCACACTGCAGCAGAAATTCCTGTTGACGTCGCCGAACTATGAACAGATTGTGATGCTGGTGGTAGCTATTGTCGTTGCTGCAGACGTTCTCGGTGACTCTTGGGCTCCTTTCGTGAGCTTGATCAATGCAGACTGAGCCCGTCAGAGTCGGATTTTCCAAAAAAATTGTTGATTTATTAAATTTACACCCGCTATACAGCCTCAAACACGAATAGGACCTCTGCGTCTCTCCGATACACGTGATTCTTTTCGTGAACATTATTTTGGCTAATGGGGCTATTCCCGTTGTGTTATTAAAAAGTATCACTTCTTCAACCGGTAGTTATCTTTGGAACAAAGTTTTCATGCAATACCAATGAACTGATTGGTTAATTGCAACGACTCAACGATTTCTGTTTTAGACCGAAGATGTAAGTGGAATGAAGGTTACCCGCTTCGTGGACGATAAGCTGACAACCACCTTCTTAATTCCTCGTGATACCATTCTGGGTACAGACTCTGGGGGGCGCTCCATCAGAGTAAGTTTTCCCTATTTGGCTAAAAAATCCCCCGCACACTAGGCGTTTTTTGACCAATGATGAGGAAATGGCCAGTATGGGCTAATTTGATTGTTGTGCGATTCGCTTCAAAAGCGACCTGGCCAATGGAAGCAAACGATGACTCACCATGGGGACATTCATTGATTAGTCGTCATGGTAACCGTTACTTAAATGGGCGTGCAGGCGGCTATTCCGCACTCGAGCCTTTAATAAAGCAATTAAAATAACGCAAAAAACGTGTCCTCTTGTGTTCCGCGCCATTCTAAACAAATTACCCTAAAACATAACGGTTCGATGAACAGGTTCAGGAGATCGAATTTTGCATATCTGTGTTGGGTACGACTATGTGGACATGGTTGTATCATAAACGCCGATGTCGGTTTGCCAAATCGCACTGTTTTCTGATTTTATCTGGCTCCAGGTCAATCGGTTGTTTGCAGAGACAAAACATGCGTCATGACCAAACGGGGTTTTATGACCCGATGCAAGTCTGGACATGTGCAGAGGCTGACCACCTGAAACAGCAGTTTTGGTGAACCACATAGGCGTCACCACAAAAATATTAAAAAAAAACACGCTTAAACCCAACGCATGCGTGTCGTTAAACAGGGCCGCGGAAATTTGGCCATGTGTCAAGTTATGAATGTGGGTGTTTTTCGGATTATTAAATGTAGCGGACATCGGAGGCAAACAAGTTGCTTTCCCTATATCCGAAGTTTTCCCTGTTGAAATTGAACACCCATAGCTTAAAGAGGACAGTCAAATTATACCAGGTATAAACGGTTGTGTTAGGCACAAATGTGAAAGACATCGCTGGAGCACGTACACATCTTGAACAGATCCTCCCTGCGGCAGGCGTCGGATTAAATGAACGAATCTCGTTGCTCGGGCACTTTGATGTTTTGACTAAGCTTTGTCAATTGACTTTATTGTATTGCAGATATGGTCGCGCGGAAATCGGCCGATGGACAGCGACGATCTTGAACTGCTCGATGGTCGCTGGGAAACTGGCATTATTATGCGCACAGTTCTACTGGGACTAAACGGAGAGGTATAGTTTGTTTGCCCACGCAGTGGTATACCTTGGTGCATCAACACGTGAACGCCAAAATAATATGTTTAAAGCTCGAATTCTCGACGGTGGAGGATTAGTTCAGGCCTAACTGGCATTAGGGTGTAACCATGATACTTTGTGATGTGCATACAGTTTAAGGGGTTTTCGAAACGCGAGAGGGTTGTCTGCCGACGAGTAATTGATTGCCAACCAGTGTTTGTCGAATTTGCAGTGGTATCTGACATAAAGATTGCTGAAAAATATTAACAGATTTACTTGAATGAAATTGGTCGTTATAAGTCAAGAGAAAATCATTTATCTGGTAGCTTAGTTAGCATCGGTTTAAATGGCTACGAAACAAGTAGTGTGGTCTCGTGTTATTTTTACGGTAAGATAGCAGGAGGTGTTCAATTATGATTGTTTTACTGTGGTCACTAGTTCCGATAAAATAGCTTCTTCTTTTCGCCCGTTAGTGCGTTGAGACCGAATTCCGTGGCTTTTGACGGCGGCAAAAATCGATAATGAGATAGAAAGCCGAAATCGCATTAGAAGTTCGCGCATACTTAACGCATATTTAATTACATTTGGTGTACTGGAACCAACTTATATCAGACGTGTCAATGGATCCGACACAGAAATACAATAAAAAACTGAAAACTTGTAACACGTGGCGGCGGAAACAGGAACGTGGAAAGTCATTTTAGGCTTAAATTTTGTTACGGAATGCGGTGGAGACTTAATTATGAGGTCTACCCAGAAAGACAGTGGTTGCTGATGTGTAGAAGATAGATTAACTTTGATGTCGATAGATCGTTTTGGGTCATAAAAACGAACATTATTCCAGCAGCGACCAAAAAATGTTATACTACCAGATAGTTGATTAAAGACTACCACAGATAGGAGCCATTTGGATGCTAACGCATCCGACCGAAAAACAAACATGTTAGGAGAAAATTTTGACCCCATTTAATTGTCAATTAGGAGAAAGCCGCACATACGCTCAGAAGGGTTCCCAGTCAACTTGAGCGATGCACGTCGACCTGACCTCGCTCTCCTTCGTGGACACTTTGCAATGGGACATAAACCAATAATTGCATTTGGACACCTTTCCGCATTTTAACACCCGTTTATTTGTCTGCACTATGTCGCGACCTGTAATAAAGACTTTGCCTTGTGAAGGACGCACTTTTGTGGGATGTCTGGGTGTAAAAAGGGATTATAAAAGGCCGCGTCATCGCGGTCTTAAGCGCATTTCGGCCAAATTGGCAAACACAAGACGACAACGCACACTACGAGGCAGATAACCGCCTCCCACATCGGACTGCTTTTGCGTCGAGGCGCTTTTCACGCGTCCATCCGCTAGAGGAGGATGAGCAGGCTTCGAGGGTATCTCCACAAGGACTCTTGAGAATAGTGTTTACAGGCGACACTTAATCGGTACAAGGGGGGGGCGGTAGAACGCGGAAGCCGTGCTGGTTAAACCGCTGGCGATGCAGCTGGAGTCCAAGATGAGCGCCGCCACTGCGTCACGCTGTCCACGTGGTGACTGCGCATTCGTCGTTTACCCACGTGATTCGAAATGAAGGGACCCCCTCACCGGGTGGGGGGACGTCAAAGCCCACCCGAACCATTGGCAGAAGATTGAATCATTTTGTAAATATCAACTTTTTTTAATACAAATGATGTACATAGGTAAAAGAGTATAAATGGACACACAGGTTACATAAGGAAACACATACCCAGGAGGCAAAAATAAATTATGGTCGGAAATGATGAAAATCAAAGGCGGAGGAGATATAACGAGACGAGAAAACCTGGGAAAGACACACTACCGCACAAGACAAAGGTGTGTGGGGCAAGGGTGTCGTTGAAGTGACGCCGGCGACAACAGGCGGGTGAGACCGTTTTGTAGGGACATGACAACACCATCTCCCGAGGGTATTAAACAGTGAAATTTAAAAAAAAAACAGTGGGATGACGAGAGGATGAGCTAAAAAACAATAGGGCGCTTGGGTTGGCATAAACAATGGCCCATGGGCAGATTAGAAGTGGGCGGGGTTTTCAAGATGCAACTGGTTGATGCACCAGCTTTGTTACTGAAAGAGAATGGGAGGAATACGTGGGAGTGAGCAGCTGACACCGTTCATGCAACACCCCTGGTGCTGAGAGGCTGAACCTTGAACTCCTCGGAACACATACATAGCCCATGTCAAGGACGCAGCCAAGAAGGGAAATCCTAGGTGAAACCCCCAACCTCTAGAGGCCGATGGCGTGGGTTCGCATGACTGGAGTGGTTGGTGGAACGACTTGGGTTTCCGGTGGAGACCTGGCGACTGCGAATCACCATCTGGCGTCTCCATCTGACGGCGGCGACGACAGCAGCAGCAGAACCTCGGGGTAATGAGGTGGGCAACACCCTTTTTTTCTCTGTCGTCACGTCACCGATGGGCCAAATCTGTGTGAAAAAAAAGCGGGAAATTATTGGTTTTCCGGTCTCTTCAATTCACCTCTGTGGTGCTCTTTCCCGGACACTCCTCCCACACATCGCTGCTGTGCCAATCGCGGTAGGCAGCACGTTTAGGTAACGGTCGGTTATTATTTGACACGAAGAGTACACACATTCCAAACGCACACAAAACCCGGATGAATGCAGTAGAAGGGTCTGACGAAAGGGTTTCAGATAAACAGAGATGACCAGACAGATAAACAAATCAGCAGCTGCAGCAAAACCTATCCGAAGTACCCCGCTGAAACAAATCATAAACCAACTGCATTAACTGGTGGCGACGCAAAAACACGCACTGTTGGTGTATGGTGCTAAAAGAAAAACAACTAATAACTTTCATAGACGGTCACACGAGCAAATCAACTAAAAGCAACGCCCAACTAGCGATCATACAGAATTTATGTATTTAATCGCCTGACTTCGGTGTCTCGCTCGTTTTATATGTACTTTATATGATACGTAGACGACAGCATTCCGCATTTGTTTTCGATTGTCATGATTCTTCGACACCTCTAACAATAGTACAACCAACGAAATAAAAATGTCCGGATGGCGAAACACTCCTAGCAAAAAAAATCAATACGTTGCGCGGAAATAATGCCTGTATAAATCCTCCTAGCCCAACAATTGCGGTGCGCTACAAGGCGCAGTGCTATCTCTATTCCTTTTAACTATTACACGTCTAGCCTTCGGTCCCCTAATGACGACACACGAATAAAATACGCGGATGACTTGAATTTATGCCATGCCTGCAAGACGAATGGTGATTCTCTCAGCTGGGGCAGGCAGTCACTGAGGTACTCGAGTGGTCTTCGGAGAATGGTCTTCTGTTGAATGCATCAAAATGCATCTCCATTAATTTTTTCTCAGAGAGCCGATGTTGACATCCTGAAATCTCTTAACTCCATAATTTCGCCTCGAGCTCAGAATCGAAATTCCTCGGCGTTATTTTTAACAATCGGTTATCATGTGGATGCCGTCTTTGGTAAATGCCGTCGACTCTGCTTCCTAGTTCGTCGGTTCAGGAGACTCGGTTTAAGCTCTAGCCGTATAAAAAACTTTCTCCATGCCTGTATAATTCCCTAGTAATTTTTCCCGACCTTAAATGTTCCCACTGTTTAACCCTTCGTAGACCTTTTAAAATAATCTCGTTTTCTAGTGGCCTTCCTGTGCTCTCCATTCAAGAGATCGTCATCCAACGCCACTTCAATATTTGTTCACAAATCGCTGCTCGCATTGTAAGTGACCCCTCCAATGCCCTATTTTCAAGTTTATCCAAGTGTAAATCTCTTCGACCAATGCGTAGGCTGTACCGTTAAACACCCACAAGAACGGCGGCATATAGAAATTCGGTCGTTCCTCATTTGTCCAATTTAGTTTTCAGTTTCACCGGAGCAGGTGAAGCAGGAAATAAAAGACAATTTTTTTATATCTAGTAATTGTTATACCGTCTTGCTTTATGCTGAAAGTTTTGGTCCTCGTGACCCCAATAAAGCCACTACAATTATTATCATCACATCGTCAGTGCAAGTAAGTGATGAGCCTCTCTTCTTCTCCGTCGTCTTTGGTGAGGTTGTGTCTTGCGAGAGGATGGGGCGGCTTCATGGGTTTTGACATTAGAGACGAGTTCTTGAAGCTTTTTTTCGCACCGGTAGCGTCCCCAGAGCCACCCAGTATGAACACCCAACTGCGTGCTCCCGATGACATGAATGAGACAGCGGCTAGACCGGCTTCATGAGGGTTTGTCACGAATATTCTCGGGAATATTTTAACCGGTAACATCCCCACATCACCAACGACTACCCAATCCGACCACTCCGTTACTCGATAACAACAAGCACAAGGGAGAGACGCTGAGGAAACCTCATGAACGATTCAAGAATCCAGCTCTCGTCTCATGTCTCGTACAGGACATAGCGCCACCGAAGAAGACGGGAAAGAGAGCACGCACACACACGCACGCACACACACCTGCTTTTCGACGTCTAACGAGGGCGACAGACACGGTGCGACTTCGGCGACCTTGCTCTTCTCAGCCGACACCCTCGTCGCACTTCTGTTCACAGCTGCGGGCCGCAGAGGAGCCGGGAGACCCATGCTGGACATGGCTCCCATCGCCGATGCCCTGGACCGGAGATAGTGGGGCGATTCTTCGGTTGGAACCGAGAGGAGAGTTGGTCCGCCCGCCACCGGTGTATTCTGCATCAAAACACTGTGAACGGCTGAAGAAAAGAGAATCCAGGCGAATAAGCTATAGATAACAAGATGGGATGTTACACAGCGGCTTCTCGAAACAAATAGGAAGAACATGGCAAGGCATCTTAGGCAACAATCCACAAAGAACAATAGCCGGAACTGTCGGGGAAATCGGAGATGAACTGAAAGTCCACCATCCAATAATCACACATCAGGAACCTCGATATGCCGATGCCTCGTCACCCAAAGTAGGCTTCCTTTGAAGCCGAACGTGTAAAATAAATAACTGATTAGCTTATTACACACATAGGTATGCCCTTAAACCGCATTTTTCATGTTTTCAAGCGAACATTTTTTTATATAAACAAATCATAATTAAATTTGAAACTGGTTTAGTGGAAACGTCATCATGGGCATGAGACCGGCTCGGCCCTGAGACGGAGACAGTCAGGGGGGGAAAACGACTGGAACGAGTCATTGAAATGAATAGGCTGTACCATGTTTTCCAAATAATAATACCAACGAGGCCTCATTCCACCGGAAGGTGTGAAGCGTGATCGTGAAGTTGCATTATGCGGTTGAGACGCCAATTTGTGATCCCCGAAACCAGAATGCGACAACTACGGAGGTCCCCACTGGAGAATATTGGTAATAATAATAATGCCAACAAGGCGCCTGTGGCGGACAACAAACAACTAACAACCCGAGGGTGTGCTTGAATCGGGAATCAATATATCATTCTAAAACACTTATTTCTGCCTGCATCGGTTCCGGTTCAAAGATACCACGCCAGGCCAGGCGTAGCGCCTGCTACAAAGCGACTTGGGGGGGAGGTCGGCTGCTGCATAATGTGCGATTTAAAGATCACGGGTGACCCACGTGTGACCCCTGGGGTTCCTTCATTGTTGCAATGCAGCGGCAGCGACCGACCCCCAACCTAATCGCGTGGCGCTAGAGACGCCGTAGCCTGTGCACTTCCCATCCCTAGGACGGCATGGGAAGTTTCATGATGCCGGGTTTGCCACGAAGACCTTCGGCAATGCTTTAACAGATGGCGTCCGTGGTGGCCTGAGCAGCACACCGTGCCCGGTGGTGCAGCGGTCAGCCTCTCCGTTCTATTGGTGAGGGGCTTTGGCTCCACTCCCAGACCAGGCCAGCGCTGGCAATCACACCCATGAAGCCTATTGATTCGCAAATTTGATTGATTTTTTAAAAAAAACAACTATGCTTAGCGTACCTTGGTGCCCGATTCCCACATTTTTGGCGCCATCGGGTACCGCGTGTTGTTGTTGTGGAGGGCAGAAGGTGAAGAGCGGGTTGAAGATGTTGAAAGCCAGTAGGCAGGTTACTGCGAAGAGGCTGGTTGTGACCTTCTTGCGGACACCGCGAGGCAAGTCCGTGGAGCCACCGCCGCTTCGGCTGGAGAACAGAGAGTGGCTGGCGTCGTGGTGGTGGTGGTGGTGTGGCGCTGTGGGCTCCGCGCGCGTCGTCCACGTCGAAGAGGACGAGGGGCAGGGTGTGGAGGAGAAAGCCGCCTGTTTCTCAAGAGGACTGGCTAAATACAGCGATTCGAAGAGAGAAGAAATGCTACCAACTTAGCGACACGCTCTGTGAGCCAATCAAGAGATGTGGCGTAAGAAGGGCGATCCCCATGGTTTTCCCAAGTCTTCGGGTTCGTGGGGGTGTTTAACTTCTTTTCAACGAGAAGAAAAGCCCACGAGAAGGAGCAATCAGGAGCCACCAAACTAGAACAAACGCAAGCCCCTGGCCGTCCTCAACATCCTCACTCTTTTTGCGAAGGATCATGGGCTCGACTCGAAGCCGGCAACAGCGGCGTGCGCCCCTAATCCAGCGACTGGGGGGAGGGGGGTTGGATGGCGGAAAGCGACTGTTGGAGCACCCGGAATTTAACCAGCTCGAGTTCCACATGTGGCACCTCTACAATATTCCCAAGAGTCGTAATGGCAGCACACCCGCAAAGCCGGATTATCCACTAGGAGAAAAAGAAATAATTCAATCATCGCAGGAAGAGGCCAAGAAAGGAGCGACACAGAGTCGTGCGTATTGTAGCGCCGCGGCCAGGCTCGCAGCAGACACACAAACACGGAGGGATTGTCGCAGCACAGTACGGCATCTGTCGAACTGTAGGATTAGGAAAATTACCGTTTTTATCCAGATATGGCGTTGCAAAGGTCGTCGGTAGGGGCGGTGGCAGACGCGGAAGCTGAGGAATCCCGGTTGGAGAGAGCTTGGTGGAAGGATCTTTGGTCGAGGCAGTGCTGAGCCCCTCAGTTAAGTGGTTGAGAGAGGTGAACTCTGCCTGCAATTGACCGAGATAAAGGTTGTATTGGACCGCAAATGTTTGACCAACAGAAAGTACCAGAACGTTCTAAGCAAAGCTGAGTGTTTTTACGAGAATTCTTTTTCTTACTTCGAACTGGGGGGGGTGGTGAAAATGGTAATTTTATTGCCGGCATTCGCTGTAGCTACTAAGCCCTCAGGCGGAGCCTTGCGTGCGGATGATGCGGCCGTAAGAAGCCTCTCTTTCGGTGGCATTTAAAAGGCCATTTGGTCGAAAGTCGCCTGAATCTTCATGGAAAAACACCAACGAAGCCGGCTCAACCTCGCGACGCACGAAAGAGTGGGGTTTATAGGGTTACTCTGGCAGAGGCAAGGCTCACCTGCAGTTCCCCGAGACACTGTTCGAGGTGGTCATAACGATGGCGCCACTCGTTATTTTCGTGTTTTAGGTGTGCGTTCTCCTGTCTCAGTTGGTCCAGGCGATGCTCAATGCGCTCCAGGTACTGTGAGGACATAAATAGAGATATATGAATTTAAGGCAGGTCGGGATGAACAAATTGCAAAATGGATAAAACAAAATAAGCGCCGGGGTTAAAGGGGCACGGTCACGAAGCCGTAGAAGGCCGTGAGCATAGAAAGAGGTTTATTGATTAATGAAAAATAACACCTGTGCAGTGTTCCGTAGATTCAAATTAGACATCCATCAAGCCGGCTAATCCTCTGGCAGGAGATACCAAGGAAGCCAATATCGCATGAGATGGACTGCTTACTAATTGGGCACAAACAACCACAGCTGAGCAACTACAACCATCCAGAGTACAGTGGGGCTATTCGGAATTGACCCCTTTCCTAATACCACCCCCTAGAGCCCTCATAGAGTAGTGTTTAGCATCTTCGATTGGAACTGAAGACCCCTCCTGCTTCAGTTATTTCAAATATTTCCAAGAAACGTCTTGACAAAAGACCCAATGAAGCCGGTTTAACCTCTAGTAGGAGATAGTCGCGCAAATGTGACATTTTTGATTTGACCACAACCACCCCGTCGTGTAGTCTGTCCTGCAAGTTTCGGGGTCATGGGTGCCGATAATAATAACACTGTCGCTTGGATTAAACATAGATTCAACCAGAGGGCAGGAGGACCAATGGGGAACAACAAAAATGCCAACCTCTTTTTTTCTCAGTCGACTAAGACAAGCAGCCTGTCGATTTTTGATCATGCGTTCCTGCTTCTTTATTATCTTATCAAAGCTCTCCGACTCGGTTGGATGTGGCAAAGGCTGGAAATAGCTCGAGGTGTACTCGTCAATCACTGGCAAATTGACCATCGATGGCAGTTCATCTCCAATGCCGGTGAAACTTGCTGTAAGCGGTAGAGGTTGAGCAGCTGCAGTGCTGTAGAAGGAAGTTGTCTGTGCGAGGGGTCGAGGGGTCATCTGTGAGGCAAAGGAGACATCGAGGTTAAAAAAATCGGATGCTAATTTGTACCAAACCACCTCCAAAAGTTTGGATTTAATCGAATTCGGTTACACAAAGTTGATGATTGATTTGCAAAGTTTGGATTAGGTTCTAAAATTGTAAAAACACCAACTAGAGAATGAGCTGGCTTCGTGGATATTCCCATGATTCTTCATGGGAATATTGTACAAATGGCATCTGCAGCGCCACCGAAACGTTAGCAACACCGGGCGTATCCAATCGGCTACCCTGCTGTCTTTAGCTTCAACTTGGTGATATGACGAGATCGGTGTTTTATACGTGGAATGGTCGTTGTTTGTAACGGGGACTGCCCTTACAGCAACCATTTGGAGCACCGTGTTTTCATTTCGATCGACTATGAACAGCTCTAACATACCATTAAACAGATCTTTCGTAATTAACATAAGTTAACCGTTTTAAATCCCTTTGTGAACATTTAGTTTCTGGCGCCTTCAAAAAGGCAACGTCACTCTTAATTGAACGGGCTGCATATTGGCAATTTAAAACGCCGTTGGCTAATTCATAAATACGAAAATAGAGTTTATAACTCGCTCGTGACCGTGTGCACGATGATTGCATACAAAACAGAATATGGTAATAGTAAAGCTTGCCGTCTGTCCGCGACCAAGAATGCGTGGTATTTTAGTCGGAGTACACCCATTAACTCGTAATTGGTGAGCGTTGTGAAAAGTAGCTATGAAAGAGAAGCTTGTTGGTCATAAAAATTAGATAATACGATGGAAACGATAGCAAATATTATACTCACTATGTTCTCTTTTGATGGCAATGTTTCCAAAATTAAATGCGCTAATACCAGGGGTTGAAGACGATAAAATACTCGGTGAATTCGTGCCACAGGAGAGTCGTGATCCAAAAACAAATGGTGGTGTCGCTGGAGAGGGGGTGTATGACTCCATCGGACCTTCGCGTTTTAAATGGAAAACGGGATTCCGCTTGGCCTGTAGGCCTGAATCAGAGGTAGTAGCACGAATAGGAGGCACACGTGAATTTTGGACCATTGTGGGTGAATCGGAAGTCCCCCGGACACCCAATATAGGATTCCGGTCACCATAACCTGCAATGACAGACATGCCAAATGGTAAATTATCCGAGAATGGTCAATAGTAATCTTATGGTAAACTGCTTACTGCTAATTCCACTGTCACTATCAGATGCGTCGGCAGGAGGTCCTTCATAAGCGATATCAAACAGCGCAAGATCCATTTTCGGATCACTTAGTATACTTTGTAATTCCAAATCGAAATCTAGATGCAAGCATGATTAAATGCTTTGAAAATTAGTAGCATACTTAAGCCGTCATCCACAAGCGGATCTGATGTAGCATCACCGAGAAGAAGTGACAAGTTGTCATCAAAGATATCCATGTTGAGCTCAATGAGGGTAGCAAGTTATATTCGACAAAGAACTAAAAAGGGAGACGATTGAATTCGGAATTGCATAGAGGTATCCAACTAATGAAACGCGAAAACTGCGAAATATAACAGACACTGATACAATCAAACATTTCAGTGCATCAAGCGTACACGTAACGCGTATTTCACAGCATAAACGTATCGAATTGCAATTCGTTTATAAAGTATAGTGTTGGTCGAATCTAGGTCAGCTAATGGCGTCATTCGATAATTGATTTGAATGAAAAACATAAAACAAACGTATGTTGGCGTAGAAAAACAGCGCTCTGTGGTAATGACGGATGCGGAAGGTAGAGAAATCAACTGAAAATGCTATTTGACAAAATGGATGTATATAGACAACGCGTATGACACTTCTTAACGGATTGCATCTAGGAGAAGTGATTAAAGATACTTCTATATTTATTAGATTGCACAATATTTGGCATGGAAACGCAACAGTATCAAATTGTTAAACAACATTTTACGCGCACATGACAAAACACCCAGAAAGACCAACCGCTGACTGGCCAATCAAAACCCAAGGTCGGGCATCGCTGCCTAGGCCGTGCAATTTATTGACATTGAAGAGCCTAATTCTAATATTCGGCACTAGCATCAATATATTGCATTTAATGCACGAAACACAGCGAAATTACATTTTAGGAAGTTGTAGGCGCTTCAGTAGGTCGAGGTGTTGATTAAGACCATAGTTACATATACATTTATTGTCATGTTGATAAAGCCCTTTAAACTTAATTTACATCTAATACGCGATATCTTGACCGAAAATCCCTCGCAATTTACAAGATTAACATGATCGATTTACTCACCTAACCGAACTCAAGTTTTGCCAACAACGCCGGCTATCCTTTCAGACAACCGACCGACAGGTTTCGACCAAATAGTGTTATTTACATAGAGCGGTATTGGTTATATCAACCAGATTTTGCGGTGGCGATAATATCAACAAATACATTAACAGTATTTATATTGCCAATATTACTATTTTAATCACTTATTCAGAGCTAGCATATTGTTCCCGCCTTCCATTTTTGTTTTAACGGAGACTTTAACCGAATTCGTTCTACAATGCGTGAACACCATAACGGCACTGCGACGACACATTTAATATTAAAGCACAAACTCAATTTCATTTTTTTGCGTTCGCATTAATGGTATTTTTTAAACGCGTTTGGCGTTAAAACGTAAAATGTCCATTGGCGTCAATTATCTTTTGCCTTGGGCCAGGTTCGGGTGTACGTTAACGCCACCGGAAAGCACCTTTTACAAGGCGATAAAACATCTTAGATGTAACATTCCATTATAAAACTCAGCGCTACGAAACTATTTTAACTGACGAGGAATTGGTTCACGAGAGACCTACACAACTGTTGCAGCAACTGGAAGACTTGCCAGTGAACCAGGATGTTAGTGAATCAAGTTTAAATTAAACGTATTCGCCGAAAAGCTACCTCTAGTCTTCAGAAACGCTTACCCTGGCCATATAGCAGTAGCCACAGTGACAAGAGTTGCCGAACTCTCACTTACTATGAGGTCCAATAGTGGGCTGGCGGGGTCGCCCTTTCACGCATGGAAGTGACCTGTATTCCGCTCGTTGGGGTGTCTAACGCCCACCAATACGAGGGTTAACAAATCTTTCCATCGATGTGGCTCTTGTCACCCATCATCAGCCCCTCTCTGATTTATGACAATGCAAACACGCTTCTTCGCCCGTTAGTTCCCCAATGAATTGCTGGCATGGAGTGGTTGATCGCCTCTTTTAGTCCTCCCTTCTGGGGTCAATATAATCGAGAATTGTTGGTGGGAAACTTACCCTTCGTCCTTCTCGGAATTCGCACGACGGCGTTGGTCTACGCCCCCTTCGACGAAAGGAGCCTTTTACTGACAATCTTCCGCTCTTGTTTTAATGAACAGACGAACCGATTTCGCTCGAAAATGTATTCACGTCGTGCCTAATCACCATTCCTTAGGATAGTAAATTTTGCATTTTTTAATAGAACAGTTGAAATTATTTTACAGTTATTTGTTGGAAACCCGCTGACATAAACGGTCACTTATTTCACTATTTTTACATATTCCCTTTTATATCGAGTTTTCGAGAAAGCACTCGCCTTTTACAAATTTTCAATAAACTAGAGCAATGTGCATGTGCGGATGGCGTATTTAAACAATCAAGTCTACTCATGTTTCATGAAATTCCATCGTTTCCACTCACGCGGCATCAACTCATGTAACTACCCTTCAAAGATTAATGGCTCATTCGACTTCAATCGATTTCACGGTCATACCGTAACTGGTATTAAGAGGAAGCTTCGTGCGATAGGCGCATAACCGATGCGCAATGTAGCGGTGTACTACCCTTGTCAGATTCTTCGAATAATAATAAACCCTTTTATCACTCTCGACTTCGATAACCGTAATATTTTCTTATTGGTCCACGACCACATTACCAACCCCCCATACTCACGATCAACACCCCTAGTTATAATATACAGATTTAAATGCAACAGTTCGCCTGAAAAGTTAGAACCATTATGAGCTTGCAACACTTTATTGTAAATTGACTTTTTCGGTATTTCGTTAATTCTGCATATTTTAGGTTTAATCGCCAGTGTAAGAATGCAAGGAGTTCGTGGCCCAAAGATCTTAATTGCCCGATGGCCAAAGACGAAGGTCGGGAATAAATAGTATCGTTTAGTTTTCCAACCATTTTTAGAGCCCGACCGTGGCCGAAAACGCCGACAAGGAGCGATGCCTCCTCGTCCTGTCGCGGAGAGTCCTCGCTGGACACGCAATGACCGTGTGTCCTGGTACTGGGGACCGGGTTGGCGCCGTCAATGTAGTCTTAATTTATATGCATTAAGGTGATAGCATGTGTGCGTCAGACATTGGAATGGATTTCCCGGCGCTGTCTTCAAATTATAAATGTTTTCCATGCTTGACAACACCGAACTGGCTCTGGGGTCTTTTTCAAACCACGACGATATGTTCGACACCTATCCTTCTAATTCCCACCAAGCATTCCCCGTTATGACCAACGTTCCCCAAAGCTCCATCCTCTCAACATAACTGGGGGCGGTAAAAGCTAAGACACCCCTCGATGTTAGTCCGAAATGGAAAGGGTGGTATAATGAAGTTGGGCAATGGCTTTAGAGCGAGTTGTAGTGACCTTAAATGGTGTGTTTATTTATTCCAGACACATGACATCCATTGGACTGGCACCCCATTGGCTAACGCACACAACAGCGCATGCTGTGACCTTAACGTGGATAAATTAAGACAAGATCGACGACACGTGGCCGGCCCCCACTTTTTACCACGACACGCCCCACGTGTGTCGAGACAGGACTCGCCTGCAGCGGGCGCTAAGCATCGCGCCTTGTCAGCGTTTTCGGCCCAGGTCGGGCCCTCACTATTGTTTGAATAATAAACAATATTATTAATTCCCGACCTTCGTCTTTGGCCATCGTGCCATTCAGATTTTTGGGCCACGAAGTCTTCGAATTACCACAGAGTCACTAATGGTGAAGCTGTTCAGGAAAATATTAGCAAAATGACAATCTCCTGACTGTTGTGAAGAACAAAACCATTTTCAGTCTTTTTGTTTCTGTGGAGCTCGCAACATGTTAGCGAAGAATAATTTGTCCACAAACTCCAGATCTCCGTTGACATTTTTATCTCTTGGAATCTCCCACTAACACGAAGATTCTTCAACAAAATTTGACTAACCATTTAATTGTTTGAAACAGTTTTGTGAAGGTGTCTTTGCAAATTCCGTACCCCTTTTCGTGCTTACGTACTATATAGCCTCGAGGTGGCTCCGATAGCGACTAATCAAAGGCGCATTAATGTTTCAACGTAGATGGAAAGAACAAGGAGCCATTAACGCAGAGAATTGTGCATTTAATCTAAATTACAACAAATAATAACAAAAACTGAATTCTGCGATGGAGGCATATTCATGTAGCTTTTTTTCTACAAGGGAAATGGATAAACGAAGAGGCGTCAACTTTGCGAAACTCTTGCTCGAGCGTTTATCGACACTGGCATTTAGTGACCCATGCGATAACGACTACGTAACAGCACCACCAGCGTAGCATTAGATTACCGGATGATAAAAAAATTAAAACATACGCAACCAGCCACAATGTGGTTAGCTAGCTTTAATATGCTTATGCTTCACAGCCGAACGAATTCTAATAAATGCATAGTTTGACAGCTGTAATAGTTCAAATTTACCCTTTTTTCAGTGTCCGTACGGATTTATATTGAAAAAGAAAAAAATTCGGCACGTGTGTGAAGTCCTGGAGCATTAAACACTTGCCAAGTTTACTAAAAGAATAAGAACACATGTAATCATAAATGATAAAAGAGTACATTTGAGTTGGTTAAAGTGAGTGACGGCGTCGACGCCTCTACCTGGGAAGAAAGTCGCATTTTGTGAGAACAAGATAAATAACCCACACATTACGAACAAATCGATCATCGAAAACAATCGCATAGCCAGTTTCATTATCTGTAAGCGATGAGTACGAAAGACACATAAAAAATCCCAGACCTGTGAATTGACCATTCTTTTGCGTGATATTAAAATAATACGCCAAATTACTGTTCAGTACCTTTCGATGATGTTCGAGAAATATGGGGCAAACACCTTGTGCGTCAAGTAAAACCACGAACACCCAGTAACCGTACCCAAGGCAGCTCCCGCACATATCTGGTCGATTGAATGAAACTCGAGATATATTCTGCAAATAAAACAAAACAAAAGAACCCTACCTGGTATAACAAGTGACGATAGTGACAATCACAAGCGCCAGTAAAACAGATAAACGAGATCGAATTGAATAATGTTTTGAAGAAAGTCTAAAAGTATGCTAATTATAATCCGGAGATACCTATATTTTAAAAAGCACGAAAAATAAACCATCATAAAAAACATATACTGGGCGTGGTTTGACGGCATCCCATAAGAGCTGATGAGTATATTGTCTACACGATAATACACTAAAAAAATACAATTTACGATGCGTTGATGGTCGAGGAATGCGAAGCAACTGTTTTAGCCGAATACAAAATATCTCATTCATCAGCATGCCACATACATAGCAAATCTACACAAATAATAAATATAGCGCAACATACAGTATGCATGTCCCTATGCATGACTAGAAACCCAAGGACGGCAAACGAAAATATTAATGGAATCTGTGATATCCAAGCTGCCAAATGGCCAACGGTGTCCCCTAGAATATAAAACACTAAAAACAGATACCTCTTTTATAAAGAACTAAAAAGGTTTGCAGAGCTTTCCATGTTTCGAGATAACCGTCAGTCACCATCGGATTGATCAAACGGATTTAAAACAAACACAATCCTAAAACACCCGCTCAAATACGCAGTATAGGACAAGGTCAGTCATTCTTCGCAAAAGTCTAACAAAACTGCAGAACATCAATGGTTAACAAGAAGCCTAATTCTATTCAATAAATTTTATTTAGTGCAAATAGACGCACAAATTAGAGCAAAAATGTTTCCTAGGAATTATAAGAAGTAAAACGAAATCGTAATTGTGGTAATTTGTTTATAATTTCTCTGTGTTCGAAGAAGGGTCCTTAAAAAATAATCGATCCAGTGCGTAAATTGCATTCTATATTTTTTTAATGACAATAAATCTCAGTTTATAGTATACTTAGTGTTGATCGATGGACTAAATATTTTTGCCTATACCCCGACTAAATTCCTGTGAGACTTGCTTGTTCAAAAAATAATCTGACAACCGACGATGATAAAACTGTTATCGATTATGTGACGCTGTTCCAATTGTGGGATTCTGACCTAAGAAATATTACACCTTCGCTGGGGGTTTTGCAACGGTAATCGTAGAAGATGGATACACATCCCAGGCAGCCATAATGAGGAGACGCATCGGAATGAAAGGAATAGATATAATGATGCAAACATATATAAATGGATGGAGAGGTAATATAGACTTAGGGTAAAAATGGGATGGGTCTTCATAGCGGAAAAACTACGATGCTGGTTTGGAAGGGGAGGAAGTTGCTCTAGTCTCGGCGACTGTGGATGAAGGCGGCTGTGTCCTTGTGAAATCCAGTGTGAGGCATCCTGTATTGGAGGGGAGAGTGATTGGTCTCACTCTAGATGAACCAGATTGCAGTCTTCGCCGTCATAGAAAACGGCCACGTCGTCTGAAGGTGAATGACACGAGGTCGCGTCCTATTGGCGCGCCGTAGACATTGTGCGTCCTTCATATCCCGCGCTATGTTCTGGTAAAACACCGGGGCGTTACAATAACAACTCTTCTAGTGTGTGGTCCGTCGACTAGACCAATTAGAGTCCTTGGAGCGTTACAATAGGAACGACGTCTCCCGTTAGACATATGGTACGTGTAAAGCTGTCTGGTATTATGTCTTTCAGCGCACCCGATTAATATCCCTTGCGACCTTCATGTCCAAGGCATATACAATGACGAAAGACGAAAGATGCCAAAAACCGTTATATAGTAATCAAATTCGCGATTGAGTCGAATCGTCGACGTAGTTTAGTCTACACGAGCTCAGCAACGTTTTTATGGTCACTTCACACAGTAGCACTATCGATAACAATGATACGGCTTAGATTCTAGGAATATTTACTTCAAACGCTGATACCCTCTTTTACGAAGTGTAGATAATATAGAAGCAAGTAATAACAAATGTTTTACTAGAGGCTGATCGTCAAGCGAAAGAAGGACGACAACGAGCATGGCTCCATTGACGATGGCCACCACTCGAGTAAATACTGGTGACTCTTCTCCCGGTAGGTCTAACCACCATAACACATCATCCTCCTTCTGGTTTATCTCTGATATCATTACTTATTGTTCTCAATAAATAGCATTTACCGACACACAGTTCAAATGTGATATACATTTAGGGTGCATAATTTGCCTTTCTTGCATAGTTACCGTTTATTCACTTAAACAATTCGAATTACAAGACAATGAACCACTGCCAATCACAATAACAACAACAGCAACAAATATGTACAGTACAAAGCCTCGACAATTGATTATTCAACCGTTCGAGAATTTCTCATCGGACACGCACAAAAACGCCTTGCTGAAATAAACGGCGCCAACGACCGTGTTTTGACCTTGGTTCAACCTAAAGCAGAAATGTAGACGTTACAACACACCTACGAAGCATTAAATCTGATCAAAATGGAAACAGCAATAATCAAACTGCCTCCGGTGTGTTATCCGGACGCTTTGTTCGTCGTCGGCGAGCTAAAGGTCAATTGGACGACTGCAATCAACATATTCGATGTGTGTCTTAAGACGTGTGTGTGTATGTTTAAAGGCTACTTACACAATTTAGGAAACTGCCACCACTTTCTGCCTACAATTACAAAAGATAAATGCACATAAAATGATAACGAAAATGTAGGCGTGTCATTTGTTGGGGAGTTCAATGGCTAGCAGAATCAGGTGTTTCGGACATTTTGAAGCATGCATTTAGTAAATGTAGCCATATACATTATGTCATATCTACTATATATGAGTAGGAGAGAAAACGTACGGGCAGCACTGCGGTCCACGGAAGAGACAGTCTCCGCGATAACTGACTCAAATGTGACTTCATTTATTGACTCGAAATCGTCTGCATGAAAAGAATCTGACGTTGTATTTCTCGATTCAACAACGAGAATTCAACAGAATTCCACTTACAGTCGCGTGTCTTCTCCGACGACGTCATGAAATGCGACAGGCAAACTGGAATTGAGATTAAACGTGAACCCAAAGAAATTCCGAGAATCAAGTAAATCAAATTATATGGACACCTACCAGGAGCAGGCAAATGTATGTGAACTGGATCGCAGGTAGTGGCGGTGTTGAGTTGTGCATTTTCTTGAGGCATGTGAATCTGAACCTCTAGATGGTGTGCCCTATGAGGCATGTCAGAGTCTACGGAAGAGGCAGCAGTGAATACAAATGCAGCAAAAAATCTATCCATATCGCCTTATCTTACCGCTAGGTTCATGTGACTCATGGTTCGTTGCTATAGAAATTGCCGTTTCTGGTTCGGCAAATGCCCTGACAGAGGCTGTAAGACAGAACAGGGACTAAATTTCAAACGCCACATCTTAATCTAGAAAACATCGCACACATAAGAACAAAACACACTCACTCCTTGTAATTTGAGCGGGCGCTATATGGGGACCGGATTTGATGAGGTGATATCCCTCAATCCATCTAGCACCCACGCCATCCATTTGGACACTCGGAAGGTATTGTGCTTTTTCTGTAAAAGGAAAATAATTCCAATAAACTTTAACAATCTTACATATGACAGATTATCGAACTATGAGGGTCAACTTGATGGGCATGTTGTTATTCAATTGATGAATGTGATAGGCTTGATTAGTTATTCCTCCTCGAGACTGACAAAAGTCCCCGTCGAAACCCCACCTCACCTTGAAGATGCCGGAGTGTTCGGGTGGGAGCGTAGTTGAGGCGGCTCTGGAGCTTTTCGTCAAGATATTGCTCTAAAATCGTAGACGCCGTTGCTGAAGTTGTACACGATTACGTAAATAAATTGAGCCCCAACAATACCCTTACGATGTTTAATCGCAAATGTGTTCGCAATTTGAGATTGGTATGTTTCGACCGAGGAGAGAATTGGAGCTAAAGAATATGACCGAATTAATGTGCGTCGGCCTACCTCGTATTTCGAATGCCTCTCTAACAACGAAAGTCCCGACTTGGACATCGCTCGGTCGACGAACGATTGATCGTCTCGAACGGTCCATCAACAAGGGTGGATCCATGGCATAGGCCAAATCTGCATGGATGCGCGAGAAATACCGTATTAAAAATTGACGCATATTGTCTACATGATGCCCCCTCCCCATATCCGGGATAAAATCACCATTACCAGGTTTCACAGAGATCGACATCTCTTCGGGAGCAATAAAAGAGATCGATTCATCATCCTCCTCCTTCTCCTCCTCGTCGGTTGAAGACTCATCTGAACAAAAGAGGTGCATTGCATGATAGGCGTCAACATTAAATCACCACCTAAAACCAGCACCTATACAATAACAATCAAACTGAATTCCCGCTTTAGGAATTCGAGAAAGAAAAAACATGTTTGCTTACTTCTTATCGACTCTGTTGAGGATCCAGCCGAAAGTTGCACCTCTTCAACCGTATCATTTCCAGAATAACAAGGCCTCGCTTTAAAAGTATACCAACAACCGATTAAGATGATTGGCTACCCATTGGATACCCAATGAAGCTGCTTTCCTTACCCGAGACGAGGCCGGTAACCATGGTCGTGACGGAGCACGAGTCTGTGCACGCGGAAGGAACCTTTGAAAGACGCCCACGTGTCATCAGTGGCAAATCCAACTCCTCAAAATAGTCCATTTTCCCTAAACAGAAGCAATTGATTGACCCAGATCACAGGAGAGCTGGCAGGAACTGCAGATTTTTGAATATAAAACGTACAATTGATATCGGAGAAGCGTGGACAGTGGCACAGCAGAAGAGTCGCAGTCTTTACCTCTTCCGTGGCGAAAGATTTAACTAATGAAACGTTGTAATCTTCGTCCATCGACGGCCAATAATTAACGGCTCTTACGCCGCACCCAGGGGCTTGACGTCGCCATCGTTGGTGATAAAGCGATCGAGATCTAAGGTCTATAAGCACACAAGAGACAGAAACATAGCTAATCACTCGATACTTGGTCTCCAACTACAAATTACTGCTTCCTTTAAGGATTCATAAAAGAATTGGCGGAGACGAATTCAAACTACGATACTAAAAGCAATTCACACATCGCTCTGTGCCTTCTGGATCAACATACTTCCCAATTTTATGTGATAACTGTACCAAGAGCCTATGATTGGTTGTTTAAGAATACTACAAAAGCAAATTCTAGTCGACACAAGTATAGGCACACAAGGACTTACTCGCGTTTTCGGCTACCCTGTTCACCCGGCGAACGTTGGTCCACACAAAGGCGAAAACCCTCACCATGAAGGTTAAACAACCACGCAAGATGCCCCAAGCACCATTGGGGTTGTCCCAGGCAAACAACAACATAACAACCAAAATCCAGTCAAGTATACACAAGACGAGCATTTCTAGCAGCTAAGAATGAATTCACAAATCAGGTATATCGATTATCTCTAGGACCCAGCTTGAATTGAAAAATGTCAGCTGATTCTTGTCACCACGTGTGAATAACCATTTGGAAACGCATTCTCGTTACATAGTAGATTTCTTTAAAACGAGACACCTCTGGTTTGGCCAAAGAACCCTCCCTCCCATACTTACAATATCAATCAATTGTTCTTATTCGGCATGCGAAATAGAAGAACTAATGTTGGTAGTTAGTCGATAGTTTAGGTAGATTCGGCGGCGACAGATAGATAGATAAAACGATAAACTCGTGACTTATGAAGAGATGGACCGTTGTAATGCTTGAAGGTATAGGTTCTGACCAATAAGTAAGATAAAATGGTTTGATGACGTCATCAAGAGTGGTAATTTTGAATTAGGCAGCGGCATTTAGAATTCTGCGTCGTCTTGAGGCTGTTTCAAAGGCTGATGTCCCCAAAGTCTGTTCTATAGGGTCCATTGGGACAACCGGCCAATAGAGGAAAGCGTGGTCAGAAGAATGTTTCTCAGTAGTTTGTAGAATTGTATATTCTTCAAAATTGTGGTACAACACTAAGCATATTAAAACACAATGAACAGGTATATGGTTAAAACTAGCAACAACCACATCCACCTTGGTGCAGCAGCTTTGATGGCATGTGGTAGTCGACCGGCGATTTCGAACTCAGACGCTCCGAGCGCCGAGTTAGAGCTTGCGAGCTTTTTTCTGGAACGGATGGAGTCGTATTAGCCGTATCAGTTGGTTCAGAAGGATGGGAATCCGTAACGCGCACAGCTGGTTCATCAAATCGAATTTGATCGACAAGCAGACGACGACTTGATAAATCAGTAACATCGAGGATAGTAACCATTCGATTTCCACTTATTCCAAGAATAACACTGCGAAACGGTCGAATATCATTCCCTTTGAAAAAGGTGACCTCTCCCGATCCAAGGCAAGGCATTGGAACGATGTGTTCAGTTTGCGCCCCTTGAATAACACAACCGGACTTTTAACAGTGGTTACTTAATCAGCATTACGGTACTGCATCAGGAAATTTTCGCCAGACCGATCGAACTCTGTAAATTTAATTGGTTTGATGGATGATATAGCCGCCTTCAGGGTCTTGACAAAGTTCTCTGCTAAGCCATTGGACTGAGGACGTCTAGGACCCGTGAGCAAATGCCGGCATCCAAGACCTTTGACCCAATTACCAAATGGTCGGCGGTGAAATGTGTACCATTATCCGTAACTTCCGAAATACCGATTTGTTACGTCAGAAACACTTCAGGCCAACGTGAAAATGAATCCATCACGACAATAACATAGTATTTGCCGAGAAATGGTCCACAATAATCAGAATGTATTCGTTGCCATGACTCACAGGACCCTTGTCATGGATACTATTTAGACGACCTTGAGTGCAACTTGTGCACGTAGCCATCACACCGGGCAGCCGTTCACCGGATATCGGCTTAAAGTTCCGGCCACCAACATGACGTTCTTGACAACGACTTCATTTTATCAAGACCAAGATTACTGGAGTGCAGATCGTCAAGAACAGATTTGCGCAGCTCTGGTGATACCACAATAGTGTCTTGGTAACATAAAAGACCTTTAGGAGTGGAACCCAAATCGTCCCTCCGAGAGTAGAAATGTGGAAACTTCTTTTTATCTGCATTATTTCAGCCCTTTCTGAGTGCCGTTTGAATTCTCTTGAATGCCAATCGCGTCTCCGAGATGAGATCATCGCGACTCACAGGCAGTAGTTGTAGCAGGAGAGACGAGCCTTCCGTAATCTCCTCTGTAGTAGCAGTTCTGGATAAGTAATCAACATGCTGGATATGTTTGGCAGGCCGATGAACCACGTCATAATTATAGGCGCTCAAAGCGAGACGCCACCGTTGCACCATAGCTGCAGAAGCCTTTGACAATGAATGACTTGGATTGTAAATGAATTTCAACGGTTCATGGTCAGACACAATCGTGAATCGTCTGCCGAATAAGTATTTATGCAACCGCATCACAGCCCAGAAAGCCGCCAAGTCTTCGCGATGCGTTTGGGCGTATCCAAGTTCAGCTGTGGATAAACGCCGTGATATGCAGACAACAGGTCGGCCCTCTTGCTCCAACACAGCAGCTATGCCGGAGGGCGACGCATCAGTAATCAGTGTTGAATGCATTCTTGGTGCGAATGGTTGTAGGATAGCTTCTGAATTCAAAAAAGCAAGCAACTTTCGTAATGTCTGCTCATGCATGGAATTCCATCGGAAGGTTGGCGCATTCTGAAGCTCAAATAAGCAATCAGCGATACCAGCAAAATTCGGTATAAACCGCGAATAGTATTGTATGGCTCCCATAATAGAGCGTAATTGACTGCAATTTGACGGGGACTGCATTTCCACCAAAGAATTCAGCCTTTTCCTGTCTGTGTAAAAACCAGACCCATCGACAGTAAAACCAAGGCAATCAAACCTTCGGACGACAAATTTGCATTTCGACGGATTAATCGCCACATTATACTCGACAAAACGTCGGAATAGCTAAAGGAGTCTCTCGTCATGATCCTACCTGCTGACTCCATGGACAAAAATGTCATCTTGGTAAACTTCAATACCATTAAGGCCATCCAATATGCCATTAATGCAATCCTGGAAAATAGCCGGGGCAACATTTAGCCCAAAAGGTTGGAAGTTGTACCTGAATAAACCAAAGGGGGCATTAATGACAGTCAGCAAATTGGATTCGTCATCCAGTGGAATCTGTAGGTAAGCATCTTTTAGATCAATTTTGGAGAAGAAACTGGACCCCTTGAATGTATAGAGGATGTCTTCTGGTTGCGGAGTAGTGCATGTCTTCTATAACAATCGGCAATTGAGTGTTATCCTGTAACCACCATATATCCGGGGTGAACAACCGTCGGATTTTAGTGGTGTCACAATGGGAGAGGCCTATTGTGAACAGCTCACTGGAGTCAATATATAACGCTCCACCAATTGGTTTAGGCTCTAAACTTTAGAGCCAGTTCAACAGAGTTTCGTAAGCCGAAGGCAATAATCTTCCTCTTCTAAGAACATGGGATCTCCGACAACCTCGAGTTTGACTCAGTGAATTTTCATTCAACCAGTCGCTCTGATGCACTTTTGGACCAAATCTTTCAACTCAGACTCAACTGCCGGCAATGAATAGAAACTCGGTTGGAACTTGAGCTGCTTCATGACGTTCAAACCGATAATTGCTGGACCCGTTGTCGACACCAAGAATTTGCATGGGAATCTGATACCATCTCGGACAATAGGGATCATGCAGAAGCCAATTATTTCCACTGAATAACCAGTGATACCAATAATCGACTGGTGGGTCTTCTATATACATGGACGTGGACAAAACATCTTCAATGCATGGATCGGAATGAGCGATTCCACACTCCCGGTATTAACGATGGAGGACTACTGTTTTCCATGTGAGTTAATGAGTTCCTTAGAAATATGGCCACCACTATGACTGCTGGAACTCATCAGAGCCATGTCGGATATATTTTCGTCTGAATCGTTAGTAATTGCACAAACATTTGATTTGCAAACCGATTTTATCTGGCCTGTTTTGCCACAATTATAGCATTTCGCATCACTGAATTTACATTGCTCCCGTGAATGCAATTTCCGACACGAATGAAAGTACCGAAAGACTTATCAGTCTTTTTTATGCGATCTTTAAATATCCGCGCGTTTTGTTTCCTAGGCATAGATCTGGAGTGAAACACGGGATCTGAGATCTGAGAAATTTTGACAATATTCGAGACATCTTGGAACTGTTCGCACATAGCTCGAACACTCTGGAATGCGGGATTCTTGAGGAGTAGTAAGTGTCTTTGCATATTGGGATCATTGATGCCTGTAATTAAACGGTCGCGCACTTGCGTGTCTAATTGAGCTTCAAAGCTGCATTTTGCGGCCTGAGTCTGAAGTACAAGGATAACATTGTTTGCTTCAGCGACAAAATCCCAGAGGAGAGATCGGTCGACCCTAAGAGGTCACCATCTTCGCCGTAATGGCCATTCTAAACAGGGACCTTTTCAACTTCGGTGTTCCGGCATAGCTCAGGCATAAAACGGAAAGCTAAAAAAAAGACATGGTACACAAAACGTGGATCTTGAAAGTCCCGTCCCGTCCATAAAAACCCCATTCCGTCGAAACAACACATTAGACTAAAACAAAACACATTAAAACAATAAGGAATTTATTCAAAAGTTTAATAAAAATGTAATTGTTATAAAATAATGTTAACCATTAGGACGTATTTTGTGCTATGGTAGTCTTTGATTTAGTTGTCATGGTATTCAAAATCTAAAACGTTTATAAGGTAGACATATCCTGTATTTTCTCCACATAAAACCTCATCAATAAAATCGGTTTGAAACACAGAATCACAATTTGCTATATCCTTTTCGCATAGGTTTAACTCCAATCAAGTAAACTTGGAATAACTGTGAACCGTGGCTTCTTCAATTGTTTACACAAATAAAAATCCAGAGTCACCATACGTTTAATCAAGAAAAGATGAATTCTCGGGCGTCTCGGGATTTGTGTTTTACTTCTGGCTGGCTAAAATTTTAATTCCACCTGTTTCAGGGATTAAAGTGTAAACCAAATTATACTCACCTTTCAGTTTAAAAACCAGATCGATTACATTATTTTTGTCAAAAATGGTGGACGCGGTAAGTTTGGTCAATTATTTAACTTACGCTTCATTTAAATATCCAGTTTAACTAAGCATTTTTCTGTATAAAAATCAGTGTACTCAAGTGTGCAGTCACCTTGGATTTTAAACACACTGCAGACGTAACCTATTAAATATAGTTATGGCTCAACATGGCTTTCTACAACCCGATATCTCGATGGTTAACATAATTACGAGCGCGTACGGTGATCTTGGTGCCAGGAGCCACGTTCGATGTTCTCTTGGGTTTTTCGCTCTAAATTAATCTATTAGCGGATTAATCGGCTTAATGGTGTCCCCATTGTCACCCGAAGACGAGGAAGTTACCACTGCATCATCCAACAATTTAATGCCGAATAATGCAGCCGGTTTCCGCAACCCAGCCCCCAAGTCGCTTGATCACAGGCCTATTTTGTGTGTTCTGACCTGGGAATCGGAACCAAAGTGAAGATGGTAACCCCTAAACCATCTACGAAGTCCATTGGTCGGAATTCTAAAACGGGCAAAGGGTGATAACCGTTCTCGCTTAAACCTATTTATGTAGTGCACATGTTTATGCAGATATTTAAGAATTGAATTTTTGTGTAACTGTGTGCATTTTTGTCGTCGACATAATCATAATATAATTGGTGTAAAGGTCGCAGCTTGAAATCAACGAACGCAAATTTATTCGTTCCTGATTTTTTTATGCAACCTGGCGCCAAAGCCACGAGAGAATCTGGAGCGATCAATCAAAGTGGCTTGGGTCAATGTAGCCGTATGGAAGCATCGATGTCTTCGGGAGAAATCAAAGCGAGAGGCTCTGGAAGCGGAAATGAGCCATTTACAACCCCAGGTTAGCAAATCAATCATATGTGCATTTATGAAGGCTCTAATGGACGCAATTAACCGGTGAAACTTTCTTGAAGACTTTTTAAGACTCAAAAACCCGCAGACCTCGCTGTATTGTTGACACAGTGTTGGCGACAATGGATGTTTATTCTACGTTAACGTATGATTTGGGAACTTACAGTTGGCAAAAAATATTTAGTCCACCTGCAATGTGGTAAAGCGGTTAGTATCAAAACCTGGATGCGACTTCAAACGGGCCACTCGTTAAAACCTTGGCAATATTCCAAGTATATGATGTTGCAACAATGAATACAATTAATAATGTAATGGCAAAACTTTCGTATTATTCTTTAACTGCATAAATTAACTATGGCAGGCAAAATTTGATTAGTAATCCAGAAAATCATATCGTTCTTGTTCACGAAAACCTTTAGCGTCTTCTTTAAGTTTCGCCTCTGTTCTCTGCCCGTAACCAGTATTAATGGAACCTATTTGAACATATCAGTAGTATAAAGGACACCTGTCCACTAGCCTAAACAGTAACACCCCAAACTCCACTATCGCCACAGATACAATAGCTGCCAAAGTATTGGAGACCGACAACAAACCGGAAACACTGAATCTACAATATGTAAGCCGTTTGGTGCAAAGAAATGAAAATACAAGGTGACCGATAATCCCATTGAACCGGGTTTTCACGCGTGATGTCAAAAGAACTGTGAGTGATAATCGCAAAAGTGCACGAGCTAACATCAATCTTATCGAAAGCCGCCAAAGTATTCTCAGCCCTCCTGCTAAGCCTCTTGACCGCGGCGTGAGAGGCTCCCGCGCTCCCCTACCAATGAGGATTCCGGCGCGGCCGAGGATCCGTGTACCAGATCTTTAGCTGGCGCAGAATGCCGGAACATCGTCACGTGTACCAACTGCACAACCGTAGCATGTTTCATGGACTTCCGGGCTGCATTTGACTAGGTAAACAGGAAGGCACTCTGGGCAGAAATGGAAGCGGACTGCATGCCCGAAAAGCCTTCTGAAGGCATACTACTCGGGCACCCCCTGAACGCTGGCGTCCGTCAAGGCTGTCCTCTATCACCGGTACTGTTCAACTGCGTAGTGGGCTGGGTAATGCAGCAAGCCCTCGCCGATTACAACGGTTTACAAGCGACCCCAAACCTTTCCATCGGCGACATGGAGTTCGCTGACTGTATCGTTGTCCTGGGAGACACCCCTAATGCCCTGCAACCGGTACTTAGTCGAATAAATGACCTAGCGAAGGCAGTCGGGCTGGAAATAAACACGTCGAAAACCAAAGTGTTCTCGACATGCCCCGAACACCACTCACAACAAATTTATCACATCGATTCGCAAGTCGAATATGTCCCAACCTTAAAATACCTGGGCTCTACAATGTCCCGGTATTCCCAAGTAAAATACGAGGTTCAACTACAAGTCGGCCGCGACAGGAATACGTTCCTGACGCTGCTTACTAACTTGTGGGACCGAGCAAAGAAAGGCCTAATTTCTTAGTTTCGTGTCTGTCGCGCAGTTATACGCCTCATCCTAAGAGACAGGAGATTGAAATATTTCGATCTGCGACGAATCCTGTAAATCGACTGGCGCAAACAGCTCACCAACAACGAACTAATGTTTAGACGCTGTCAAACCTTGTACAACGCTGTCAGCTGCAGCGTATTGGCTACGCCCAGCGACAGAACTCACACACCTGACTTTCGCCGGCATCATGCACAGATTGGCGCTGCCGGGTCGGTGGACAAATAAACACGCGGACCAGCATTGTCAAGGCGGACGTGGGGGGCTTAGAGTTACAGATGAGGTACTTCTTGCAAGTTTGGGATTGGATTGAACGTTCTAGTGGTACGGATGCGTTTGGTCGCCTTTTGATGGCCGCATTTATGCGTTTGCCAAACTGGATATATTTTACCGCCTACTAATCACACTTCGATTGACCGCCCTACCACTCGCAGCTACTCTGAGCCACTGATGGGAGTTGAGTTCCAGACGAAAAACGAAGACGCGGGCTCCACAATACTTCAGAATGATCAAACGAAGGAAAAGGCCAAACTACACTTCAACAGCGCCAGGAATGTGTCCCACTAGCTGCCAAACATTGATAAGCCTTCGGACTAAGTTTTGATTCTACCGGACCGCTATCTGTCCAATTATAACCTACAGTGGTGAAACCTGGCCACTGCGCGGCGAAGAGACAAGGGAATTTGATGCACCCACTCACTAGCGAACGGGCGTGACCAGCTCTCCGCCAACGAAATATGGTGTCGCTGAGACGCAAAGAAGCTGTCGACTCTTCTGCAGTGCCATGGGCTCCAATTGTTTGTCCACTTTCTACGCTGTCCAGAGAACGATTATATACACCGCTGTCTTTCGCTGCTACCGTGCACTGATTGGCGCTGCCGGGTCGGTGGACAACTAAAACCGTGGATCAGCACCGTCAAGGCGGACGTGAAGTGTTTGATGTATAGAAAGCATACGGAGTGTGCCGCTTTAAACAGAACTGAATCACTATCTGTTCTGACCAGGCTGACGCCGATGGCCGCGCGTGGGATGCTGTGACCCACGACATAGTAGAAGTGAACCTATAGTGAAACTTGCTGGCATCTCTCGACTTTTTAAGTTGGAGAATGTTTCCACACAATTGGTGGCTGAAAAAAATAAATTTTATCGCACATTTATCGCCTCATTTTACTTGGCCCTCTGTTTACTATGTGCTAGGCCTCTGCCCCAAAGGATGTGTTGCAAGCCAAAAAACAATTGGCCGTCGCACTAGAAACCTGCTCCATTAAAGACGAGGAGATCGAAAAGCTGCGGCATAATCTCACCGGTCTGATAAACGAGGTGGAGGCCATCACCCGCCTGACATCGGAGCGCACGAAAAAACAGGCGAACATTAAGATCCTCCAGCTCCTCCAGCACCAGATGGACTTGGAATCGGTGAGTAGTGCTTCATACCCCTAGTCAGCGTGCATTTGAGCGGCGTTTTTACCGCTCCAATCGCACCAAAGCCCCCCCTAAAACGATGACTTCTTATGGTCGTTTGGAACTGTCGAAGTGGTTGTCTTTTGTAAATTAGACCATTTTTGGCCTCCAAATAACTGATACAACTAAGGGTAGCGCATAAGCATGCATTTGAGAGTTCAACAACCCTTCTCGTAGACGACATTATTTGGAGGAGTTTATTCTAGGAGGTCTCGACACTCAAGATAAAAGGAGAACGCCAGACTGCAGAAATTTCGAAATTAAGATCGATTTGCGCCGAGTATGCTAGCTGCCACCCCTCCAACCTTGAGGCCCCAAAGAACGCCAATCTTGAGCTGCGCAGATGCCCAATCAAATTGCGACATATTGCGGAAATCGAAGCCGCCCACGCCGAGGTGGATAGTATAAAGCAGGAGCTTAACCTGAAAGATATTGAGGTGAGTTTTTATTGAAAAAATAAGCACTACGCAACCAATTACAGATATATAGGCCGACGTTTGTGTGACCTCATCGGAGAGATTTTCAATATTATCCGGAAATCAGTTACCCTTTGAAGGCTTCGTTTTGTAGAAGCCAGTATAGCGCGCACAATCGGCTAGTGGAAGCTGGCGTCAGTTTCCCGAAGATATTGAATAATTGATTACTAAGGTGACGGGTCCTCAAATGACAAATTCTCGTAATCAAACAGATACCGGACCAAATTTTCCTTACAATTGAAGCTTGCATTTGCCCAAACTTATGAAATGTGTCCATTTAGGTGTTTTTGGCGGAGACAAGAAAGCCCGAGGATTTGGTTATTTAGCATTTTGTCCCATTCCAGTTGAAGTCCTGTCAAGAGTTGCTGGCCCAATGCAGAGACCACAGACAAAGCCAGAACCAATTGGTGACCGCCAGAACAAACGACCTCGAGGCCAGTAGGCTACGTGAACTCGAACTTAGGCGGTCGTTCGCCCAGCGAGTTCAATCACTCGAGATGATGCTCAATACCAGCCAATGTGCTTTCGCCAACAGAGAACGTGAACTGATGCGGAAACTAGCCTGCAAAGCGGAAACATCCGTTGATCGGTAGACACGCGTTGCTGTGTGACGTGTGTTTAGCAATAAAGCCGCTGATTTTGTTGGAATGGCTTGGAGTGACTCTGTCTTGCACTATTTGTGGACTCATCCGGGATCCTTATCCCCCATCCCATTCGTGAACGAGCGCTTGGTGTTCCTGTTAATCTGGAAACTCATCACCGAAGCGGAAATTGTCTACATCCTGACGGACTAAATTAGTGGAGGTTTGACTTGTCGCACCTGTGAAACGCGGACGGCAAAATAGATAAATTCAAAGGGGTCCAGTAGCACCCAGCATGGGTCGAAACTCTTCCATGCACTTCGGATCCTGAACCCAAACCTCTGGGGTCAGGTCCGTGAAAGGAGCATTCCAGAGACACATTCGCTTCGTCGGGAGGTTGCCTTCTTTTAGCTGTCCCCTGACTAATATTTGAGCTCAGCATTAATCAAACATTGTGAACGCTGTCATCGGTAGCTTTTTACGATAAGTACATTTGGCGGATCATTATCTGCGGCCGAAGAGGCAACAATGGGTTCAAAGGATATTGCTTTAGGCCCAAGAATGTGCATCTTTGAAAGGGTCATCGCACCCCCTGTGTCAGTAGGTCAAACAGGGTTGCGTTTTGTGGAACAAGTCGAAAATGTCAATCAATTTATACATTTCTGAGGCCAAGAATAGCCAATAGAAACTAATATGACGAAGCGGCCAATCGAAACTAATATGCTCATGACCAATGAGGGAGGACCGTTGAAAAGGGTGTGCTGAAGGCAAGCCAGGAATATTTTAACGAATGAGCCCAAAGCTGGTGCAAATGTAACTCCCTCCCAACCATTCATATTAAGGTGGCGATCCGAGAGTGTCGTCTATAATCCCAAAAAGGCGCGTTTGAGGCAAGACCTACCGTCGGTGGGTGCATTTAAATATAAATTCAACATCTTTTCCCAAAACACTTAGTTGAAACTGCAGTTAATTCGCTTTAAGGTAACCATTGCAGTGGTCCCTTACATACACTCAATTGCGACATCCACAGAAGCGAAATTGCGTTTTTGTCGCAGAGGTGACGGTTTAGTACCAGGTGGAGACTAAAGACAGGGTTGTTGCCATGGGAGATCTCATGAAAAGCGATACCAATCATCGTCTCTTCGTGGCACATTGCTGTGGCGACTAGCCTTCTCAATCTGTTTGGGGTTACAATTTTATTTACGACATTTTTGTTTTTCCTCAACGTCGACAATCGCCCATGACACGTCACTTTGTCTTTTGGATCAGATAAATGATCAGACAACGACCAGCCTCGCGATGCTGAAATTTCAGGTGGCGCTTGGGACGCCACCACCCAGACAATATTCCCACGGATCGTCACGGAAACGCTCATCCTTGTCTAGGTTGAGAGAGCCGCGTAAATGTGGTTTTGACCAAACCATCGCTCTCTCTCTCTCTCTCGCGATTCACTTGACTTTCAGTCGCTTTAAAAGATCCCCTGCCCTACTCCAATGAAAGCAGTTGTAGTAATAGTATATATATATATTGAATGAAATATGTTGTATATACGTGTACTATCGTTCTATTCATTCGGCGACTGCTGGAGTAAGAGAGATGACGGCATCGAAAGACTTGGGCGAACACACACACACACACGCTGTCAGCTGGACAAACAAATAAACCTTATTTTACAAGCCAGGAGTTGTCACGCCCGCCCGCGGCTTGGGCATCGGTGGACCTCTTCTGTACAAGTAACAGCCTCCTCCTTCGTCTCTCTTCCTTCTCCTACAAAACTTACCTACATACTTAAAATTTACATGTCATCATCAAAGGGGGGAGGGGGGTGGGGTGGAGATCAGGAACAAGAGTGTGGGGGTCTGAAAAAGGAGAATATTGCGTTAAGAAATGACACTGACTTAGCAAGCACGCCATCACATTGGTAATAACACATTAATTGTAGCATAAATGTCTAATTCTCACAACTCCAATTTAGCTAGCATCGAAGTAAATGAGGTCTTTCTAAATTTCCAACAGAAATCGTATTTTTTTCATTTCTCATTTGGTTTTAAGTACACCCTCGTGACCCAATCAAAGCACCCCAAAACTAACGGCGCCTCTCCTGTTGAGTGTGTGTCAGTAATGACGTACGTATTAACGATTGGCTGCTGATCGTCGGGCGTCTTCCACCAGGACTGGGGCCGCGGAGACGCGAGCGCATCGGTGACCTGCTGTCCTGCGGCCGCCGCGAACACCTCCTTCACCACTTCCGCCATCCCAGAGGCCGCTTTAACAGCGCTATTATAAACAAATGAGTGCATCTCTCGGTCGAAATCGCCGTCCCGCACCACCACTGCGTAGTGTCGCCATAGGGTGGCGCTCTGCGGCACCAGTGAAACGGCAGTCGAGAAACAGTCTCCCAGGTAGCCTCGAATTGCCGTGCCTCCATCAAGGACGGGTGGGTGAAATCGAAATCCGATGGCAGCTATGAAGAGCCAAAACTCCTCGTCTGCCGGCTCCTCCAGGCGCGCGATGTAGCAGAGGTTTTGGAGACACCGAAGACCCTTTGACTGATCAAACTTCTCGCCGCGCAGAATCCCCCCGACATTGATGGCCTTCAATACCCGATAGCCATAGGTCTCCAAAACTCGAGTGAATACGGGATTGGGAGGGTAGTCGTCGGAGAACTTGTCCACGTTCACATTTTGAATAACTTCCAAGAACCAGGTCGGAGGTTCGGCACAGAAATCCGCGTTCTCCGTGAACGCCTTCGGGAATAGGAGCGCCTCCACGGCTACCGAGTATTCTTCAGCACTCGGAAGCATATTCGCTAGCGCAAGTCCCAGATGCATCAGGAGGGCTGCCAGTGGACAGGGGAAGTCTGAGGCACTGAAGTCGCTTAGACATGTCATGGCTCGATTTACGAAATCAGGTAGCAGGGTTGAGGAGAAATTGTGCAGCATGCTAAACAGCCCGAAACCCATCCAGAGGAATGCTCGATTCTTTGGGTCACACGACTGAACCCTGCTTTCTGTGTCACCGAGATTCAAGAGGACACGGAAAGCGTAGTACACCGAGGTAGCATCGAGAGAATTCAGATGCACTAGGCCCCCCACCAACTCCGAGAGAAGACTACTACAGGGCTCGGGTTTATTGGCCTTCAACATGAGACAGGCGAAACAATACGCGAAGGAGGTCTGCATTGAGTGGTGATTGGTCACTTCCGAGACGAAATCAAAGACATCGGTTTCACCGCGTTGAAGACACATGTTTGACAAGTAGATGGCCGTAGGAAAGAAGAGGTTATCGCGATACAACACCTCGGGGTTGCTCATGAGGGCGTCTAGACATAAAAACGCGCCCTCGCGATAACGGCCCTTGGCTGCCAGAAACTGCACATAAAGGTGGCTGAAAGACAGGGCGTAGTGAAACTCGGTGATGGGAATGAAGCCTCTGTGGCATTCGGTGAGGAATTGGGACAGACCCTTGGCTGAAAGGCCCAAATCATTGGCTGCAGCCTGGAAGAAGAGAGAACTGTCGCTGGTCGCCAGGACCTCGGGGCTGATCAGAGGGCAGTAGTCGAGACAACGAGGAAAGGTAGGAGAAAACTCGATCATTGCTCGGATATACCATAGGGCCCATCGGGCAGGATGATATCGGGGGAGATGCGCCTGTGGTTTGAGTAACTGGTCCAGACGAGCAATACCACTGACCGATCGCTGCGTGTCCCATTCAAGACGGCAATCATGGTAGACGACGACTGCGATAGAGTTCATACAACCAACCGAAGAAGCAAGCGTCCGATGTTTTAGCGAAAGTAGATAGGAGAGGGATTTTTGAATAAGTTCTCTCTGGACAGAATAGGAGGAGCAAAACTGTTTTGTGGTCATGACAAAGAGGAAAAGATCCTTCGGAAAACAGTACTTAGAGAGAACGCTGACAGCAACATCTACGGGAGTTGACGTTGAGACAAGATTCGCGTACAGCAGGTGTTTCAAATAGGCGCTGCTCGATTCGCGGACGCAACCGTAACTGTCATCGTTCGTGAGAAAAGGGGTCCAGTCGTGACAGTTTGCGAAGACGGTGTGCCAATCGAGCAAGGAACTGCAAACGGTTGGGGTGGGTCGTTCATCGCGAAACAGTTGAACAGAGCAAACTGGGCACAGTGACATGCAGTCGGTAACTTTGTAGGATATCGAAGGTGCCGTAGTGGAAGATGTGTATGATTGAGGCGCCAACACCGACAAATGACTGCTGCCCGGATGTTGGAAGGTACAGCTTTTATCGACACAACTGCCGTCGAGAAAGAAGGGGCAAATTGGTGTGTTGGGGTCGAAGGAGGTCGTTTTGGCGGGGGAGGAGGATCGTGAGATCTCGGGCGAAGCAGGTGTCATTTCCACCTCCTCTGGCATATTCGCCGAGAGGGCGAATAGATTGAAATGGTGGAAAAGTGGGCTAGATATGCGAAACGATAACTCAAGCTCTGTGAGGAGGTGTTCAAAGTACGTGGAGAGCGTTCTCAAGGATTGTGTTATGGTTGGTTTTTCGGGCGGTGTCGGTTGGGCAAGCCGCCGATTCGTTATCCCATTTTCAATAGCGATCCTCTTCGATAGTTTCTGAACGGCAGCGCTCATTCGTTTAAGTTCGCATTCCGACTTGACGAGTTCGCGCATTGTCACAAACTTATCTTTAGTGGCGTCCGACACCGACTTTTTCGCATTTTTATAGATATTGGTCGTCTCGCGTAGTTTCATCTTTAACCGGGTTATAATAAGGCCAAGAGAGATAACCGATTTTTTTCGCTCGTCTACAGACTTCCTATGGTGTTTAAGTATGGTCTTTAGATGTTCCACTTGCATGGATTGCTTTAATACAAGTCTCTTGTAGGGGTTCAGGTTGATAGTGGATACTTTCTTGTCACTTTTATTAGATGAAGTACGTTTTTGGAGGTCCTGGACTGACACAGACCCATTTGTAGGCATTAGTGAATCAGCTGGTTTCGAGGGATCGGTCCTGACGACATCCGATGAAGAAGTAACAGAGGTCTGAACTCGACGTACGAGGCTGGTGTCCAGATGAAATTTCGCTTTTCCGTAAGAAGCTGTGGTTGAGGCTGCAGGCAAATAACTGAAAGAAGATGACTGATGCATCTGTGTGGCGTCACGATGGCGCCTCAAAATGGCGCAAGGCTGCTCTTCGCCATCACTAGAGTCGCTACTTTGATCGGAAGAGACGTTAATACGAATGACAAATCGCAACCTTTGAGATGGCGCCACGGTAGAAAGCGATTCAAGGGACGGTGACGACATTGCAGAACGCACAATACTACCCTGACGCTTGGCGAAAGACATAAGAGCCTTTTTGCGTAAATCTGACTCCGCCTGTTTGCCATTCTATTGAAAAATATGGGTGCGATAATAATAAACCATAAAGCGTACATTTGTAGAGATAGTTTCTATTTGTCCGCTCGAACTATTGCTGCAGTCATCTGAAAATTGATGGATATACAAGGATTTGGTGCATGCCGCGAGATAGTGAATTCGAAAAGAAATTTATGAAACAAATATTGGAACAAAATATACCCCGTAGATCCTGTGTTGTCCGAGTGATCTTTGGCAAACTCTTCAATGCTAATTGGCGTAAACGGTGTTCGCTTAAAGAGGCACTCCGTTGAACGCTGGGTGATTGTGACATTCCTAGATGCGTCATAGAACCCAGTGCGAAATTAGATAGAATATATCAATGTCACTATGCAACGGGAATATTATGGAAGCAGAAAATAAAACAACTAAATAAACGTGTTTGGTGCTTTTTAAGTGCGCTGGGTCGTGAGAAGGAAAGATTACCCAATCCAGTGCGAATCATGTAGAGAAAACAGCAGGAAGTTAAGCAAAACTAACAAATAGATATCTCTGACGGTAAAGAACACAAAGAAAAAAATAGTCTTGCTGCAACACAAAGCCGATTATAGATACAAAACTCAGGTCGCAATATTCTATTGCACAAATTGGGATCCGTATACGTTCAATTGATAAAACACGCCTTATACTAAAATAAATGCCATCGACTGTGACGCAGGGATGCGTATACTATTTTGGATATCCTTTTTTTGGTTTTCACAGAGAAACGTGTCATAAATAATATAAATATACATAAAAAATACAAAATAAATATACATCCCACCTTACTCTATAAGTCAGAACACACCAAAAACATGCGCGGTTCGTTGACTGTGATGTTCAAACAAACTTCTCTTCTTTAACATATATGTCTTTAAACAATAATGCTCTAACCGTGTTTTAGTGTCGTGGATTTTAAGAGTTTATTGGAAATCAAACATTGATGTGGCTTGGTTTTTTCTGCTATACTTTGAACGGCGGCAATTGCTTATTTGTCCCGATTTTAGATTCACAAGAGTAGGTGAAGCAGGAACTACACGAAAATTTTCGTATCTAGTCCTTTTTAAACAGTCTTGTTTTATGCTTAAAGTTTTGATCATCGTGACCTGAATAAACCCGACTTTGACGACGATACGCCTACGTATTTCTCCCGCGATGGCTGTTGTAAGGGACTCGGAACTCTGTAAAATATTCGGCAAAGTAGCCGTCCTGATGGCCGACAGGAAGGCCTCTTTCCCCCTAGCTGAGGAAAATAATTTCCCTCTGACAGTCAAAGTCGCTTTACTGTCTCCAAATCTCCCACGGAAATCTCTCGGCGAGCTTGCTCAATCTCACATGGCCCCTCTTAAATCTTCGTCGATTGAGAATGGGCGAATTCGATTGCATTGGAGAAGCACGTGGACGTATATTCGCACTTGTGGATCTTCTTAGTCGAGGGGTTTCGTCCGGCTCCATTCAGTCGTATTCACCGGACAGGGCTTTTCAGCCCATAGAGGACATCCGATACATAGATGGCAAACTAAAACTCTCGGGTATCAACCCAATCATCTTGCGGACCGACTTTCGAAAGGATACCGAGATGGAATATGGGACGTGTAAGTTGATTGTAATCTGTGAATATTGGTGGGCGGTATAAAAGATACAACTATTATCGGTAGAGAAGCGATCAGAGACCGTGCTTGAATCGACTCCGGGCGTCCTGGATTCGCCCTTCGATGCTTTTGTGGTAGGGTGCGCTGCCTGGGGTTTTCGATCTTCATTTGAAGACGAGGATCCGGTCTCTGTAGCTGGTGGCCTTTGTTCTTCAATCGAGGCCGGCGACGGGTTCTTCTATGATTTTCGGTCGGCCACCAACGTGGCCAACAACGCGGACATCTCTCTCATCTGGACAGAGAGAGTCGCGATAAAGTTTTCGTCTCAGGTATATGGTAAGGGTGGCCGGGAGTCGATAGAACCCGGTCGGAGAGTTCCCATTGCGTGGTCTGGATGATCTTTCGCGTGTCATTGTAAGAGCGCTTAAAATAACCAATCTCACGCCTCTCAAACTCAAAAGTCCGCAATCATTTTCGACGACTAAAACAAACTTGCTATACCATTAACATTTTTATTTCGTGATTTCAAAATAATGAACGGAGAGTTTATACTTATTCCACATCGCACCCCCTTGACTCGAATACTCTCCTGGCAGACGGTTTTAGCGGGGCGCTTCCTCCTTCGGCTGGATCTTCGCCAGTTACCGGCGCTGCAGGTGGAAATTTGTGTAAATATGGGGTCATGCGGCATACAAAATGCCTTCGTAGGGGTTCGCAGGGGGTTTTGGAACCCCACTTTGAGCGCTTCAAGGGTGACCGGTTCGGAGACGTCGGCCAGACCCCAGGGGTTATCGGTGTGGGGTCCCGGGGGTATCCGACGACTTAAAACCCATCCCCGGGCGTATCACGGGATTCGGAATTGTCGCCTTTTTATACAATGTTTTAGAGCCGCTAGTGCTTTCTACCTCCCTTTCAATCTATATTCTAAACCGCTGGCGTCGCCCCAGCACTCTCTGTCCACAAAGTCCACGAGTGGTCGTGGCAGGGCTTTTTTCCCTTTTCCTTCCTTCTTTGTGCCGCCCTGGAATTAAGGTCACGTCGTTCCGATGTAGGGTCTGACAGGTCCCGTCGCCCATCCGAACCCTAACGTTTTCCGGCCTGGGGGTGCCAATGATCGTTACTGGGCCCACCCTATCTTCGGTCCCCTTAGGCGATTTATGATCAGCACATGCTGGCCCGGTCGAAGATCCTTTAGCCTGCGTCTACTCTCGCAGCGCGGCCTGAGTTTCCGTGCACGAACTTAAATGTTCTGATTAGCGTCATTCCGGGACTCAGGAATGAACCTTGGTCTGGACGCGGGGTCGTCGGGTGTCCTTTCCTCTGCCCTATGGATTCCTCAAGCGATACCCAGCATCGGCATGCACCCGATGTAGATGTCTAACGGGGGCTGTGTTTGGTGGTTTTGTAACGGGTGGTTCGGTAGGCCCGAAGGTCTTCGGCCAGCTTGTCTATCTATTTCTCGGTTGTGCTCGCCCAGATCTTGCGGATGCGGCCTTTAATCGTGCGGTTAAATCTTTTAAGGGGTGGTTCAAGTATGCCGGACTCTAAACCGTTCGCAGAGCCTCCGCAGCTCGGGAGCATTCAATTTGGCCTCCTGGTTGATTTAAAACTGCTTAGGCGACTCGTGGCGATATCGCTACTCGTCATGTGGGTCTCGCCTCGACCCAGTTCGTGAACAGGTCCAGGATGGTGACTCTGTACCATATCGTGACCCGTTGTACGATCTTGAAGTCGTTCCGTGTGAGTACCATCAGCCAGTGGGAAAATCATTTATAAACATCCTTCGCCTTGTGCAGGTGCATCGGTAGGATATGGTCCGTTACGACCGCGAAGGCTCGACCGTAAACGTAGTCTTCAAAAGTGTTGAGCGTGCGCGATGCAAATCGTACCGCGACGGGCTTACCATTCTTATCCTGTTCGTGCACGGCTCCAATTGCCGTGTCCGAGGCGTCCGCTCTGATAATGAACTCTTTCTTGAAGTCGGGGAGCGCCACGACGGGCGGGTTTCTCACGATGCGCTTGAGCGTTTCAAATGCTTCTTGTTCTTCAAATCCCAATACGAAAGTGGTCTTCCTGCGGAGTAACCTATTTAAGGGCTCGGCTATCCGCGCCAAGCCATCGATGCACTCAGAGTCGTAAGTGGCGAACCCGGGGAATCGAGAGACGCATGCAGGCCGACCATATTGGTTTACCACCCCTGCGGATTCCAGGATAGCCCAGGCCCCCTCCGCGGAGACCGAGTGCCCCCTAAGTTTACGCAGTCCTGAAACCACTTGCACTTCAATGGCTTCACCCTAAACCCGGCTTATTGGAGGATTTAAATGACCCGTCGAACGTGACCTTCGCGCTCCTCGCGGCTCTTCTAGAACACAATGATGTCGTCCATGTATTCAGAAGCGAAGTCCCGAACGAATAAGTGTAAAGAATCCATAACCCCTTGGAAGATGGCGGAACATTCGCGATTCCAAAATGGCATAACCCGGAATTCGAACACCCCCCAAGGGGTAAAAAAGGCAGTTGTCTGACGAACTTTCGGGTTTACTCCTATTTGACAGTACCCACTCGCTAGGCCCAGTGCTGTGAATATGGTGGAGCCCTCTAGGAGGTTTGGGAATTCGGATGGCGACTCGAATTGTATGTCTATTTAACTGGCGATAATCGACGCTTGCGTTTATTGACCACCGATCGATAAGTATTTCTGAATGGCTCGCATGTGTTAGGAATATTCCACACCACGTCATACGCCCGCCCTAGTTCCGCCGTGGATCGAGCAAATAATTGGAAGCTCGATTGGCTCGGTATCGACCGGTTTTCTGCGCTTCCTGGCAGTTTGCCAGAACTTTACCTTCCTAGATAGGAAGTATAACCCACTCGCATGGCTCAGGAGGTAGTGGAGACGGGCAAGTTCGACCGACAAGGTCTGCATGACGATAAATCCCACTCAAACCAACCCCCTTTCGTGGGCGAATATTAGGTTAACACCCTCTTGAAATATGTGGATTATCCCGGACACATCCCGAGGCAAGGTATGTCTCATGTGGCGCCGGTTCGCAAGGGTGGCCGTCGCGGCGGAGCATCTGGAAAAGGAGGCCCCCGTATCTATCAGGGCATCGACCTCTCTACGGCCAATCCTTACCCTCATGCAAATGAAATTGGATGGGGGCTCTATAAGTGCACGAAAGGGTAACCATTTTTTTAGCCTTACCAGGCTGGAGCGACTGCCGTAAAGGACAGAATCGCTGTAGGTGCCCCGGCTGCCGGCACTGGAAACCGACTCGTTGCTCAGCCACCTGTCCTCGGCTGGCGCGTTGCAGCCTGAGTTGGTGGCAATTTCTCGCTGATTTTGTTGCACCGGCGGAGGAACCCGTCATAGTCGGCTTCCGAGATTGCGGGCTACTTCGCCCGTGGCGAACGCCCACATAGGCGCGATATAGCGCCAAGTCCCCCGAGAGATCCTCCTTCGTACCTGCTCCCGCACGCGAGCGAAGAAGGGGCACGCTCTTGGTTGCCCCTGGCGCAAAGTAAGGCAGGCCATAAAATCGCCTAGAGTCTTGGTTTCGCTCGAGTCTTGAAGGTTCCAAGTGGTCTCGCTCAACGGCAGGCCAACCACTTGTAAGTTGAGCCATTCATTCAAGAGCGTTGGGTCGAGGCACGTTTCTTTAAGTTGTCGAATCCTTGTCTCCCTCATCTGCTCGATTTCGATCCCGACCGTCATTCGGAGCAGTTCGGTTCCGACGATCTCCCTCGTCAGAATAGGAAGCACATGGGTGGATGGCCGCATGAAAAAACGAGGCCCAGACCGTCGCTGTCACCGGTGTAAAGGTAAACCTCTTATCGGGAGAAGCGCGATGAGAGAGCGTGTTCGAATCGACCCGGGCGTCCTAGATTCGCCCTGCGAGGCTGTCGGGGTAGGAAACGCTGTGTCGGAAGACTTTCAACAGCCAGTTATATATAGATTCGGGAAGACCGATTTTCGAATGCGATGGACAGCTTGATAGAACAGTAATCGTCGCTCCACGAATGGTCTGCAATAATTACATTGGTTGCACTCTTTCGCTCCCGTAGAATTTCGCCATAACGTCAATTCCGAAAATAGTGAATGTGTACATGGGGAATCAGGTCCTACAAAATTAATTATTATTGCAAAAAAATGTATCACGCATGTATGCCTGCAATCCCCAACAGCTCGGGCAAGCCGTCGCTCAATTAACCGAGTGTGTCTTCAGTTGAACGCATCAGAATGCGTTTTTCCATTATATTTTTTCCAGAGAGCAGATGTTTACGCTCCGCCAATCGCTTCACTCCATACTTTCGCTTTGAACTCGAGATTCCTCGGCGTTTCTTCCAATAGTCGGTGACCTGGAGTTCGCTCACAGTGCATCAAGACGTTCGACCTTGGCTGCATAATTTTTCCTGATCCTATACTGTTCCCTGGCTTCAAAGGATCCAACTTTTCAACCCTTGGCACTCCCACCCCCCCCCAACTTCCAATAAACCAGACGAGGTATGAGGTTGGTGCCCTTTCTGGACACAACCGAAAAAGTGCGTTTCTATGACCACCCTACCTCCGCAATGACGTCTTCCCGCCTTATTGTTCAAAAGTCTTAATTTCCCTTCGACCAATACGTAGTCTGTACCGTTCAATACACACAAGAACGGCGGCATATCGCAATTCGGTCATTCCTGATTTGTCCCGAATTTTAGTTTCACCAGAGCAAGTGAAGCAGGAACTAAAAGACAATTTGCATATCTAGTACTCTTTAAACAGTCTTGTTTTATGCTGAAAGTTTTGGTCCTGGTGACCTCAATAAAGCCACTAAAATTAGAGCTGGCTTAAGTGAGCCAATATAATTTGCGGCTGTAGCGTACAGTGTATGCCAGGCGTGCTATTAAAGCGGGGGATGCCTGTGTTTACGATTAGTCACGCCTGCCATTTCAAGGTAATAACTGCCAATAACGACCTTGAGATGAGTCGCTTGTCCGGAATATGGGTGGTACTTCTGGTGGCGTGGGCGGTTGTCAAAAAAGAATATGTTAAAAAAATTAAGGTTTTCTCTTGTGGATTCCAAGCGGTTTCCCAACATCTGTTTTATACCGAACCCTTTCAAAAAAACCTGACAAGTTGTGAATTACTCGGATTCCATGCTTGTTATCGAAAGACCGACTATAGCTCGATTATTCTTACCCAAATCTCCCCTGGAAGGACACATCGTTTTACTTGGTTGTCCCTTTTTATATTGGAATTTCGAGGAACCGTTCGTTTCGATAAATGCACGTGTCTTTTTCAACTCCGGGTTGGGGGATTTAACGCACCGACATGCAAACATTCTGCCCCATCCTAACTACCTACGGCTGTGAAAACTGGCCACTACGTGTCGAAGACCGCAGGACATTGGAACTATTCGATCACTGGGCGGCAGGTTCTCAAACAACGGAAAAATGCGTCGCTGTATGGACACGCAGAAACTGTCAACCCGTCGACAATACCGTCGGCGGCAGTTGTTCGGTCACGCTCTACGCCGGCCAGAGCTTATAAACCACCGTCTTTCGCCGCTACCGTGCAACGGTTGGCGCTGCTTGACCGGTGGAGAACTGAAAACGTGGATCAAAACAGCCAAGGCCGAGATGTAGCGCTTATAAATGTACAATTTCAACGGCAAATGGCACTGGATTACCATCTGATCTAATCTCTGCGTGTGGGTGGCTACGATTCGCGACATCCACAAAGCTGCCGGTTCATCCTCAGACAGGAGCTAGCCGCGTTGAAGAAGAATCTCCTGTTGGCTTTTTTTAAACTAATACCCTTTTAATAAGTTGCCTATCTATGCTCTCCATCCAAAGGACCACAATAATAATAATAATAACGGCATATAGCCACAAAGGCGCGGTTGATTGTAATTACTACAAAAAACAACGATACAACGAAACAAGCGCTTTATAAAAAAGGTTAACCGATTTATAATCCCAAACGGCACGCTATTCGTCAGAAGCAGACGACAGCCAATTTAGGGCAAATAAGCCCCACGAGGTGATGGCCTGACGCGGAGAAACCGAGGAAGACATCGCGGACAGCGTCGAATTGAGCGAAACTTGCATGCTGAGCGTGAGTGGCCTAAAATGATCCAAACACACTGGTTAAACCGCTATTGTAGGGAAACGTGGAATTAATAAAATCAAATATGTATACCACGAGGTGTAGCTGGCCGCCCGTTGGCCATGGTCTGTGAAGGTGAAATATTGCAACCGTACGCCCACAGGGTAATAGTAGAGATTGCGGCTTTTGGTTATTTGAAAGTTCTGTTCCACCCGAGGGCCGTAGAGCGCCTTGGCAATGGAGCGTTTTAGCCTGCGGCGCTGGTTCTCCCCACGCAGTGCCACGCGGGGACCAAACAGTACGGGGTGGGTGACCAACTGCTTCTCCCCACCCTGAATCCCTGGCTCGACTGCCTCGCCGGAGCTCGTGGGGCAAGGACGAAACACCACGGAAACACTCCCCTCACGTCTGCCTCCCAGATGACGCGCGATAGTGTCTTCGGAGGAAACAGAAGGCAAGGAAAAAGCAACGTCCTCCTCGTCCAGATGCACTTCGGGAATCTAAAAGGCCAAGTTCCAGAAAACTTTCACTTAATTAAACTTGGATTTGACAGCCTGGAGACAACCAGATAAAGAAAAGCCGAAACAACAAACAATTAGTCAGCCGTACTTCAACGTGATAATCAGACGATTAGTCAGTCACGTTCGCGTTTGAACAGGTGAGTATCTACACGCCGTGGTGTACGAACGAATCCGTTGATTGTTTGCGAAACACCAACGGTGTTTCGTATACAGCAAAACTACAATAGAATTCGCTTTATTGGGCTTAAAACAACTTATTAGAAGCCATAACAAATAGTAGAGGCTTAGAAAAAGCGCGTTATTCTCCTACTAAAGGATAAATTTCTTTGGAATATTTGCCAGATGGCGTCCCCAGTGCCACCCAAATTGATGCTGAGTTAGTAGCTGCGAAGCCGTAATCACGCCAAAATGGATTTTATAGACAATACTAGTAAATGTAGCAAAACAATTAAACGTACTTTTTCGAACAACTTTGGATTACTCTTTGTTGATTTCAAGATCGCGGTCTCTCGGAAATCACCGTTTTTCGAAAGGCTTAGATTGGAGTAGAGTACAACCCCAAGACCTAGTTTAGAGTCAGGGTGCTGAATTGTCAATCCATGAAAAGAGATTTCACTCTTAAATGACAGACCGGGACGGAGATCCTCGGAAATATCTTTTTCTGATATTTTAATCTGCAACGACAAAACACGCAACCACAATTAAACTAAAGTGTATAGACATCTAAATGGGTGTACAAGCCCTAGTAACTAAGGGCAAACGAAACCCAGTAGAGATTAACTTACCCCAACTTCAATGTAACCTCCGTCGAACACTAACTTATGCCTGCGACGTTGATCAGAGCGATACCTTATATTCAAAAGACCGGTTTTCGCATCTGGCGTTGCATCACATTGAATTATTGAATATTCCAGTCCGCTCAAATAGTACTCTTGATATGTCTTATTGCTTTTGCTTGCTGTCCAAAGATCGTTATGTCCACTGGTATCTCGGAAATCCACGATCTATTAAAAATTAAGGCATTAATACCTCCTTCAACGTCAGATTCTAAATAAACAATATATTTACAGAAATATAGGTTATTCCATAGATTTCAGACGAATTGGATATTTCGATAGCACTGTATTGATGAGTGCTGAGAAGGGTTGGCCAGTTGACGGTAACCGATGCATTTGGATCCGAACTTTTGACCGCAAAAACGGAGGGAGGACCAAGACTCTCTGACGCTGCGGTAAAAAAGTGCATAGAGAAGAATTCATTGCGAGCAGCAATGTGAACCAAATTTGGGAATGTATCATTGCATTCGAGTGAGCAACCCGGGTTTTGTTGAGCGGTGATCTACGAAACAATCAAGAAAACAATTAAACCCACCTTCCAACTCAATGAATTTGCTCTTTGCCACGAAAAGGTCAGTAGAGTAAGTACAAGAAATGTTGAGGACATCATCAATGTAATATCCTAGGTATGTGATCTAGGAAAATGGGATTAGGAAATGGTAACCTGTATTCCACTAGAGGCGGTCCCAAACGCCAGTCACCACGACAAAGAAAAAGAAGAAATAACTGGGCGAGTAACTTTTACTTATTAAGGAATATTGGTAAAAGGTACACACATCGTGTAAGTGCATTTACGACAGAGAATAGGATAACAAAATGGATAGATGAAGAATTGGAACAATAGGAGCTTTGGTCGAAAACGGGACCATTCTCACCTATGGATAACTACACCACTGATCCATAGAGTGGAAGAACGGTGGATTTCGCTGTAGGAGGTCGTCGGCTGGTGTGAGATGTGGCGCGGCTGCGAAGGGTTGGGTGAGCGAAAATCATCCTTTGTGTAGGGCGAAAGTGGGTAACTTCACTCCAAATTGACCAGAGGACCGTAAATACCATCGTAAAATCCAAAGATATCAAGGAAAAAAGCCGCCTCCCATCGAGCCCGGTTGTTTATTACATAAATCGCAGCAGAATTGAGCGGCAAATAATTACTTTTCTTGGAGTGATTCACTAAAACGCAAAGTTCGGATAATTGACATTCATTTATAATTTAAAGAAAGACAATTTTTTTAAACTACACATAACAAGCAAAATTTCATGAATTTTGGAAGAGCCGGTTTCCGCACGGCAATCACACTCGTCGCACATATTCGCCATGTAGTGGTCCAATATCGTGGACCGTATCGCCTACTAATTCAACAATTTGGATGTCTCCTGGGAGGGTTTGGGACATAAGAGTCAGTCTGATGTATTAATGTATTCACGTCGTTGTCTTCGTTGCGGAAGCGCTACTTACCATACTCAACCGAATAAAAGGTAATGCAGAGGCAGTCGGCCTTGAAATCAATATATAGAAAACCAAATATACTCCCCGTGCCGCCAAAAATATTCCCAGCAAATCCACTTCAACGTTGGACCATTCGAGAAGGCTCAGTTTCTAAATATTTTCATTTACCCTAGTCTCCCATGATGCCTTGATGGTACGAGAACAGGTTTTCCGGCAGTATATATATATTAACGAAATAGATGGCCGGCTATCACATATTTTGTGAGGATTTCCGTAGATTTATGCAGCATCCAACTCAAGACCACAAGCATAGGTGTAGTGAGACGGAATTGCCGAATTGCGATCTGCCGCCGTTCTTGTGGGTATTGAACGGTACAGCCTACGCATTGGTCGAAGAGATTTACACTTAGATAAACTTGAAAAGAAGACATTGGAGGGGTCACTTAAAATACGAACAGCGTTGAATGATGATTTCTTGAATGGAGAGCATAGGCAGGCAACTAGAAAATGAGATTATTTTAAAAAGCCTACGATGGGTTAAAAAGTCCGAACATTTACGGCCGGGAAAAATTACTGGGGAACAATATACAATAAGGGGTATTATACAGGCATGGACAAAGAATTTTATACGGCTAGAGTTTAGACCGAATCTCCTGAACCGGCGAACTAAGAAATAGAGGCGACGACATTAACCGAAGACGGCATCCACATGATCAATCCATGATTACCGACTGTTAAAAAAAACGCCGAGGAATTGCGATTTTGAGCTCGAGGCAAAAAAATTATAGAGTGAAGAGATTTCTAGAGTGTCAACATCGGCTCTCAGGGTAAAAGTAATGGAGATGCATTTTGATGCATTCAACGGAAGACCACTCGAGTACCTCAGTGACTGCCTGCCCGAGCTGTTGAGAATCACACTTCGCCTTGCAAGCATGGCATAAATTCAAGTAGTCCGTGTATTTTGTAAGTGTCACTTCGTTAGGGGGCCGAAGGCTAGACGTGTAATAGTAGTAAGGTGCAATTATTTGGCAAGGAGGATGCGGCTTCATTTCCGACTCTTACGTGTGTGCGTGGATTAGAGAAATTATTTTGAAGCCAATTAATCAACCATCCTTCAACGCCATCTTCACATGGTCGAGATAGGATGCGGGAGCGTGAGATAGTGTTGAAAACATAGGTGCCGTCCAAGAAAACTCCCCTGACGGCTTTCGCTCTGGCATCAAGTTAAGAGTGAAGGGTGTGCGAAAACGTATCCACGGCGTCCAGCGTGCTTCTATTTCATTTATAAGCAAACTGGAACGGGTAATCGGCAGTTTTCAGCGTGTCCTCCAATTTAGAGAGGAGGTGCTTCTCCATCACTTTCAACCAGACAGATGAGTTGGCGATAGGTATAAACCTCACAAGTCCCGCTGGTGCATAGACCCCGTCCGGACTAGTCTCTGTGGAGATCTTGAGGCCATCCAAAATTTTGAAGGTTAAATGCAATTACCAACTTTTCTGAGCATGTTGCACTATGCGCTACGTGTATTATGTGTCAGCCGTTACATATCGATTCGCAAAATTCCTCCCCCGTCGACAACGCGAGCATTTCAACCCACAACATTCGCACTCAATCGTCAACGCACCCACGCACTCCCTCATTGGCCACTGTCCCCAAACCCTGCACCAATACCAAATCACGCCCGTAAATAAATGAGATTGTATTGTTTTACTCTATAGAACACCCCCATCTTCTTGCAGTCTTCCGGCATGCATGGATTATGGTTCTTAAACATAAATAATTGTCACAGTTTTAGAAATTAACGACCAAATACTTCCATCCATCTCCACCATAATTTTCGTGGGAAGGTTTTTAAAGTACCACTCCAAAGTCTTAATGCAACCATACCAACGAGTAATTTTGCTTCGTCTCTCGTTGAATCCCTATGTGGTGTTTTGCAATAAATGAGAGTGTGGTTGATGTTTTTTTTAATAATAATATTCGCTTTATTAAGGTTACGAGGACCAAAACTTTCAGCATTAAAATTTACAATAAACAAAAATGTTACAGGAAGTGACGATTATACGTAGAAAATGCAGAATAAGTTAAGAAGAATAAAAGAAGTAGCATCGAGGTAAATTAGCAAGAAAGGCCAATTCAACCCACGAAGTATATAAAGTTTGGCAAACAGGAAAGGCCCTATCCAAAACGCGCGTCAATGTCAAGACTTGTTGACCCTCAGTACACGTTTTAAAATAATTAGATTTTCTATTCGATTATCTATGTCTCGATGTAAGACAACATTGTTCATCGCCATTTTACTGGCTATCTCGTTCTTGCTCAACGTTCGTAAGATGACCCCCTCCATCCCCTCTATTTCAGTCTTTCTCAAAGTAAATCATTTAGATCAATGATAAGGCCGTAATCCCTCTCTCAAGGCTAAGGCGGATGAAACCCAACGATCCCTCCCGAAACCTTTCGACTGACCTCCAGTAATTTCGGTTCTCGTACCCGGTTCGCGTTGGGGAGTTATATGTGTCATTCACCATTCCAAACAGAAGGCTCATTTTCACGCTTTTCATCACGTGACTATTTGCAACACCACGAGCCAATCATAGGTCAGTTCGTAGTTATCTTTTACGCGCTGTACGACTTTGACATATGCAGCTTCTGCGGTAATTGGTTTATCATAAATGAAAAGAGTGGTGGTCGCTCTGAGGTCGATTGAGATGCGCCAGGCTGCATGTATGTGCGTTTCTGGACTTGTTTAGGACTGTTAATTCTACGAACCGTGGTGTGTTAGGGTCATTGAGACTTTTCTCATTTCGGTGTAGTTCGGACAGCGGGTAAGTTCTAAAATGTCTGAGACAAATGTTTTTACCGTGATTGTATGATGGCTAGACTTCAGTGGGCAAACTACGACAGTTTGTTTGGACAAATAATTAGGTTTTAGTTAGTTGATTAAATACACTAACCCTATATTGTGGCGAGCCGTAATTGGCAACGCTGTCAGCACACAACACAGAGCAAGATTGTTATCCGATAAGCAGTAAGCAGATTTAATGCAACGGATTGTATTCGTAGAATCGAAGGGGCACTCCTATAGTTCATCGTGTTTAATAACCGGTTTATCGACCGCTGTGTGCCGCGTATCAAGACGATACCATCAAGCGCCCACGAACGTTGGAATAATACACGAACAGTTTAAAAACACATTTGAAGAGACGGGTGTTGATAAAAACGCCTATATCAACAGCAAAATTTGTTTTATTTGCAAATACAATTTCCAATGAGGTGAAATCGGCAAACGATCAAGAGGGCGACTCCTAGCAATGCGAAATTGCTTCAAGAATTTAATGGGGTTCAGCTGCTATGCTCTACATTTATCGCAGCCTTTCTTTTTGCACTTCAAAACTTCAAAGGATTCATTCCAAGGATTCCTTTGACAACTCCCTCCAATTACTATCCTCTGATATCGAAGTGCGACCGCACTCGTCCCAATTCTGCCAAATTTGATTACAGAGCATTTATGTAAAACCTGGAGCTGATTTGGAATATGAAGGTCATCCCCTCTCGAGAGAATTAATTCCCCATGTTTCAGTCCCCATGCCCCCCAGTGTTTAAATGCCTCATCAACTCGTCATTCACTAATCTTAACGACCAAAAACCGCTACTATTTGTGTTTTATTCTGAAACGGGGTAAACCCGAGCTGTGGAGTCCCATACGCCCAAACTTAACTGGTGCTTGAATTCGTGACGCACGAGATGTCACTTTTCCAACATTCAATTTTCCATTTTATCCATCTAAAGCTGTCGCGAACAATGCCTTTCAGCGCCCCCAGCTTGTATCCCTTGCGACCTACGTGTACAAGGGATATTAAACGAAAGATCACGAAAAAACATATCGTAATAAAATGCGCGTTCTTGAGTCAAATCGTCGAAGGAGCTCCACGCACACTAACCCTGCAACGTGGGGTGATTTTTAACATCGACAAATGCAATAATCATTCATCGAAACATCGCGCCTGTCGTGTTTAAGTTGCTCATTGTTATATTTTTACATGTAATGCATAACCCTGGCTAGTTCCAACATGTAAATGCCTGTCTTCCGATCAAAAAGCCCGCGTATACTATTTCTAATAACGCATGCATTTGTAGTGACCTTAAATTGCGTGTTTATTTATTCCAGACGCATGAAATCCAATGGACTGGCACCCCATTGGCTAACGCACACAAAAGCGCATGCTGTGACCTTAAAGTGGATAAATTAAGACAATATCGCCGACACATGGCCGGCCCCCACTTTTTACCACGACACGCTCCACGTGTGTCCAGACAGGACTCGCCTGCAGCGGGCGCTAAGCATCGCGTCTTGTCGGCGTTTTCGGCCCAGGTCGGGCCCTCACTATTGTTTGAATAATAAACAATATTATTAATTCCCGACCTTCGTCTTTGGCAATCGTGCCATTCTGATTTTTGGGCCACGAAGTCTTCGAATAGACGCATATTTACGAGCCAATACGAATCATTGTAAAGGCTTTATTTGAGTTTTCAGGATCACAATCTTCTGCTTTAAATGATTACAACAACAAATACGAAAACACTGACACAGTTCCAAATTTACCTGCTCAGATGCAACTAGAAATCGTCGAGAACGTCCATTCCGTTTCATACGGTATAGGCGTGGGTTGCTGAAGCCATATTTACCGTAACAAAGAGACACGAAACGTATTGGGTAGCACATGATAAAAAAACCCATTGTGTCATTAATTAGCTCATATAGTCCTTCGATTAGCTTTAAGCACCCTGTGTATAACCGCTATCTGCTACAGACCCATCGATAATGGATCTATGGGTATTCGCAGACGTATGTTTGGTCGCATTATCGGACCGTATTGCCTACTAATTCAACAATTGGGATGTCTCCTGTGAGCGTTTGGGACATCAGAGTCAGTCTGATGTATTAATGTATTCACGTCGTTGTCGTCGTTGCGGAAGCGCTACTTACCATACTCAACCGAATAAAAGGTAATGCAGAGGCAGTCGGCCTTGAAATCAATATATAGAAAACCAAATATACTCCCCGTGCAGCCAAAAATATTCCCAGCAAATCCACTTCAACGTTGGACCATTCGAGAAGGCTCAGTTTCTAAATATTTTAATTTACCCTAGTCTCCCATGATGCGTTGATGGTACGAGAACAGGTTTTCCGGCAGTATATATATATTAACGAAATAGATGGCCGGCTATCACATATTTTGTGATGATTTCCGTAGATTTATGCATCATCCAACTCAAGACCACAAGTATAGGTGTTGTGATAAGCAAGCTGAGGAAGAGATTTCCTGGGACCGGCAGAATCGGCATGAATTGACGAAGCCAAACCACGTGTTGTAGTAGATAGAGCTGGGAAAAATGTTTAAATAAGTTAATAGACCAACTCATGCGTTTGTGTTATGCTAATGAATATTGTTGTTAGTTACACGCATTACCTCAAGCCTTTTTATTTTGTAAAAAAACATACCTCCAATGCGAGTGGTCCAAACCAGACATAAACGCTGCTGACGTAACGCCTTGCGGTGCCAGTGGAATTACGCAACAACACGAAGAAGAAAATCTAAAAGTGAAACGGCAAATAACCCCAAAGAAGGGTGGCATGGATATGGCTATTGGGGGGTGATCTTATTTATAATTCATTGAATATTGTCCTATTTTAATGAGTCCTTTTTTCCACTTATTATGAGTCGAAAGGAACATAATATCAGAAGCCCTCGTTTTCAAGAAGAGCCGAATTATTTTCCCACAGCAGTAATGATTTTTCTATGAAGACTGCTTGACTTCGGTATGAAATAAATGGGCAGGTGCTTACACTCCAAAAGGCCGTGTAGTTTTGTTCTGTGCGAAGCTTAATTGCGGGCCTCGAAAGATGAAAGGCAGTTGACATCTGAAAAGGAAAACAAATACATACCTTGTCGGTTTCATGGATTTATTTTATGCATTGAAAGGTTTTAAAGATCGCAGTTTCCTGCTAATAATACAATCGCAACCACTACTGTTACGGCAATTTTGGCGCGCGTAATGGAAAGGGAGTTTCAATGGCCGTTATTACATGTGTGCCATACAGTATATACTTCGAGGGTTTAATTTGCCTTTCTTACACATTAACCTGGTTTTTATTTCGTTTATTTGTGTTAACCTATGGTGGTGTTGGTCGTCGTGACCTGAATAAAGCGAATGCCATTTTTATCATTACTAGCAATGCTACTACGACAGCTACTAATACCAGCAGTACGACTATTGCCGCTGCTGCTACTACTGCTACTACTAATAACATAAACTCAACTTACAAAAAGGCCAAGGAGTGAAAATGGCAGCAGAAATGCATCACGGAAGATCCATTTAGCTGAGAATCTCTTAACGAGATGCCAAATCATGCCGTCCTTCAGAGAATTACTTTGGCGTAACCGGAGAAAAAAATAGCCCATCAGAAGACCTTGTATAACCCCAAAAGAGTGGAGGTTCCATCGAGAATCCCAGGACTGTTGTTGGTGGAATATTTCTTTCGTGATACTTGAGTAAATAAAGAGATAATGGACAGCGTGCCCTATCAAACCTCGTGTCTGCTTTGAGAATTATCGACTTAGGAATTCAGACAAGTGCTTACTTGTTATAGAATATACTTTGCCGAAAGTGCTGATCAACGTTCGTACGATAAACGAACGCGAATGCGCTACAGGTCAAAAAACAGAAGACACCATCGCGGATAATAAAGAAGTTTCGTTCGAGGCGTGTCTGTATCCTTAATTCCACGATTCCAATTTCAGCATCGGTAGTTGAATGTGTTATTGACGGATTCCTCACCAAGTAAATGAGTATTATGTTCAGATACAGCCAAGCTGAAAGAACTATCACTGCTATAGTATAGCTGACTGATATTAACAACGCAAAGTAGAACGCCATAGGTGGTTTATTTGTAACGATACACAAAACCACCATTGCAAAGTTCATTCGAAACATGGCCTATAAGAGTTATCAAAGGATGACATAAACGGCAAACCTGTATATAGCGGTGTAATACGATTGGAAATAGCTTTGCGAGGTTCAATAACAGCTCATTTCTGTCGGAGGGCTGAATAGAGAACGCATGATAGATGGGCACACAAAACACACCAATAACCACAGACTACGCAGACAGGGAAACTCAATAGTAAACTTGGCGACTTCCATCATCCATTATTACCGGTCTACATTCATGAAGGCTTGAATGGTGCATATATATAAGAAGACACAAGCACTGGTTTTCAGCGGAAAGCTGCTCTCCATCAGCGGTGCTGCTTAACTATGTATTCGACTCAATAGTGCAACAAACCCTCGCTGAATATAACGACGTCCAAGTTACTCCAGAACGTTCCATCAGCGGCCTAGATTTGGCTAGCGATATTGTTGTCCCGGGAGATATCCCTACTGTCCATAGGGGCCAAACAGGGGAGGATGTCCACCAGCTGCGTAATACCCTCTGGGCTGAACAGCAATAAGCCCATGCTAACCCGCGCGTAGAAGACACACCGAGCTTGGACGTATTCGATCCCTGGTGTCTGTGACCAGCTCTCCAGTAGCGGTGTGATAGCTTCTCGACAGAGCCGTCGGCTGTGGCCGTTTTTTCGTTCACATTTGACGCCGACCAGACGCAACGTCTTTCACCGCCCCAAGCAAAGGTTAGCGCAGCCAGGCCGGAGAATAACTCAAAACGCGGATCGGAAAAGTCAAAGCGGCGTGGAGCACCTGGCACTCTTTACGGGGTGCGTCGCATGTAACAGAACAGCATAACAATCAGTTCAGGACTTTTGGCCGCGCATGGAGCGCAACGATTCGTGACATCTATGAACCCAGCTGATTCTCTGGCAGGAGCTAGCCGAACGCAAGATTCATCGTTGGCAGCAGTCGTCGAATCATTGCAATAATCTTGTATCTTCGACGCAGGGTCTCCAGGTTTCGCAACCTATGTCATGATTCTTTTTGGCGCGCGTTTTGGATAGGGCCTTTCAATGGCCGCCATTTCCCGTTTGCCAAACTTTATATACTTCTGGGTTAAATTGGCCTTTCTTGCAAATTTACCTTGATGTTACTTCTTTTATTCTTTTTAACTTATTCTGCATTTTCTACGTATAATCGTTACGTCCTGTAATATGTTTGTTTATTGGAAATTGTAATGCTGAAAGTTTTGGTCCTCGTGACTTAGGTCTCGTCCTTCGCTTGACAATTCGGCAAATCAGTGGACCCTTGGACACCGTTGTAGTCAGTGAGAGCATGGTGCCACCATATTTCACATTAACAACCCTGCGTCAGGACCAAACCTCTAGACAATAACCTCACTACTTACTCTCGGAGAACTTATCACACGTTCCAGATATCGCCAGTAGAAGTGAGTATGTCCGAAGCCGGACAACGCTACGTACGTTGAAACAAAGAGCCGAATTGGCACTTGTATGTACAATATCTTATATCCCTATCAATACCACATTATACCGCTTTGAAATAGACTTACCAAATCTGGTTGAGTCATGTGGAAGGATGTTATAATAATCTGCATCCATCCCTTCATTTCGTTTGTCAACTCCACATTCATTGGACTGGGCTAAATGAGCGGGAAGCGCACAAACCAATTACACAAATAAAAAGGTTTCGCTTCAAGAGACCGGCGATTCATCACTTCAAACATCCATGAAGCATATTTATCCTCGAGCAAGTAAATGTAACACGAAGAATGCATCGAGCCTGGCGGTTGCACCATTAAAAACATAGACACATAATGATACTTTTGGTCGCATTTCAGCAAGTACGATCACCCATCGACTATCTTGGCATATTGATAATGAACTGCATAGATCTTCAACGGCTATTTCAGCTGTGAGATTCGAAGATCGCTTTTAACTACAAATCATAGCTCTTCTTCGTTTAATTCTCCGAATTATAACACCATGGATGATACACCTCATTCAACTCGAGCTCCCAGATCGGACACCAAACCTTCAACACGGAGAAACCACGCCAACTGCATGTTCGTAGTTCCACGTAGTTCCCTCCCCCTCATCCCCACACCTTACTAAGCTTGCCTTCATGCTCACGGGCTATGGCAAATTATTGGTTTCCAAAAGGAACTCTACATAACCCTCTCAGGTATCTTGGCTTCATGTTCAAAGTATAATATGTCGCATTCTTGTTTGATTACGACTTAAGGGATATGGTTGCTCACGTCTTTAGCCTTTTGGACCGTTGCAAGGCCCGCGAAAATGAATGCAACAATGGATATCCAAAATACCCTTTCATTGCTCCACGCCATGGAAGCTGGAAAAAGGATGCGTCTATAAAAAATTTATCGATTTTAGTTAGACTGAAATTATACCTTAAATAAGTAATTCCTTTGTAATAAACCTACTTATGCAGACAATAGCAATACAACACGGGTATACTGCACCCGAGAACAGCCAAAAATAGGCCACCGCATTTTCTCAAAATGCTAGTTTCGTATTCACTGTCTATTAGATGGGGAAAAGGAAAACATAAAAAACGATAATTTCATAGATTCGGTAAATACAGAAAAATCCAGCACGAACTAAACATAGAGAAAGCCAACAATAAAAAATGAACGAAAACGTAAAGTTCATAATAATAATAATATTAAGGTCACGAGGACCAGAACTTTCAGCATTAAATGTTACAACAGACAAAAATTATATAAGAAGTTGTGATTGTATATAGCCGGTGTAAAATAATTTTAAAAAAATAAACGAAATAAAAACGAGGTAAATTTGCAAGAAAGGCAAATGAAACCCTCGAAGTGTACAAAGTTTGGCAAACGCGTAATGGCGGCCATTGAAAGGCCTTTTCCATAACGCGCGCCCTATGCAGGGTATTTGTTTACTAACGGTCGCTTCTCCGTGAGAACAATACATAAAAAGAACAAATTAATCAAAATAAAAAAGGCGTATGATTGTTAAGATGGGGGAACACGACAGGAAAATGTGGGTTAGCGGGCGCGGCATAGGGCATTTCTGTATTAATGTTTTTTTGTATTAAATGGGCTGATAAAGAATGGCGCTTCGTTCGTCAACCAGATAGTCTCTGGGTTCGTTTGAGGTTTAAGTATCCAAAATGCAATAAGAGCGATGGAATCGCCCGGAATTGTAGCAACGAGAATATATATAGATATTGCAAAATAAATCAGAAGTTCGTTCCACGGCTAAGAAACCCCTGACTCTTTTATACCCATTTCTTTGACACGTGCCAAAGGTAGGTCTTATCGTAACATGATTTAGGTAAAACGAAGTCAAACAATCCCTTCTTTCTGCCCAAACATTGCATGCATTCCCGAGTGATAGTTAACATTATGACATGCGTGCACGCCCGGCTTGTGATCGGTCATTTACATGTTTAATTAGCCCACGAACTCCATAGCGATTAAACGTGGGTTTTGGTTAAGATAAAACTATCTGTCCAGTCCGGGGCGAATCAAGTGAAGAAAACACCAGGAATTCGAGCCTCGAATATCTCCACATATATCGAACCGCTAGGGAGAACACATAAGACGTTCCTCGAACGGGAAGTCTTATCGTGCCTTGTAATAGGTAAGTGTCGGATGAACGGTGGGAAACGAGCCAGGGTATTCTCAGACGCGGTTAGAACGGCTTATCTGTTCTCCATCACGGTTCGATATACATAGCGATGGTCGATGCTCAAATTTTAGGTGTTTTCTTCACTTGATTCGCTCCGGACCGGTACGATTGATAAATCTCAAACAACCAACACAGTCCAGTTTACGAAGGACGCGCAACTTTCGTTATCCATACATTTCAAACAAACAGCCCCCATACATAAAAGTGAAGACATTAACTTCGTAGTTTTCGTTCAATACCTCTACACATAAAGACCTTTATCTTCGAAGATGTCATATATCAGTTGAAATTTATCATATTAAGATATAATGCTTGCCCTTATTGGAAATCCTCGCTGAAGGCATTATTCATATCGGTCAATAAAGGCCATGTCAGCGTATATGATACCGAAATAGAGCATTAAAACGCAAAATGTGCATGTTGTAACGTTTGTTTTTTTAAAAATTTAAACGTTATATTTTCCTATTTATTTACTTTAAGAATAATAATATTTGCAATATATTGTGCAGAGTTGGTTTTGCGCTAATTAAACGTATATGTTATCAACAACGTCGCAGTCTCTGCTACACAAGATCGTAATTCCAATTTTTCGAATCACGAACGCCTTCTTGGTTGCAGTGGATAGACTTGGAATTAAATTTACGATTAATGACGATAATAACATCGGATGCCAAACTGAATTCATGAAACGATATGTAGTGACCTTAATCCCCGTTTTTTAACGAACTAGCTAACCGACCTCTATAAAGGCAATGCAATCCCATCTTATGTGCAAAGGAAGAAACTTTAATTCATTTGACGTGTTTCAAGTGAAAATTTAATGTGCAAGTACTGTACTATAATATCGGATTGCTATTATCTGTAAGGAAAATCATTTGCTAATTGGCTTCGGGTTCTTGTGTGCACGAACTCCCGGATGAAAGTCGCGCAGGCACTGTGGACAAAGGACATACTCGCATTGGTTGCAGCGTGCAACCAATTGAAATTCTGCCCAGACGTTACCTTCGCATCCCCTGCGAGGACAAACAAACACGACGGACATCCGCCGAAGTTTAATTGGACGCAGGGAACCGTCGTATTTGGCGAGCTGATTTTGTGTGGCGAAATGCTTAACCTGAAAATAAACGACACGTACCGATATACCTGAAGAAACCGTCCAGCTTTGAGAAGATGTTAGACAGGCTTGTTAAACGCCGCTGATATTTGCAGGTCGTGTACCTTACCACCTCATCAAAGTTCACCACCGACTTACAGATAAGACCGCTTATTAAAGAGGCTGCCGAGAGCGCTCTGAAGGCGTAAATGTCATGCAATGTAGTGACATATTCGTAGTCAAACGCAGCTCTTCCAAAACATTTTCAGCCCGCAAACTGAGTACTCCACCATCTTCTTGTTGAAGTCGACTTTAATAGCCACAGCATCATGCTCGACCACATGCGAGATATATCGGTTCGCCAACACCTCTTCGATAGTCCAGCTTGCTATGTCCAACAAGGGGACGCCGTCGTCCGTTTTCGGTAGCTGTAGGATATCGATGAATAGCTCGTTCTCCCGATATTCAAGGCAAGCCCAGAGACAACATTCGCCTATGCGAATATTTGTGCAACCTATCAGCGATTCTGTAATACGCTTTCGGAGAATGTAGGGCAAACATCTGTGTTCAAAATAGAAGGTTGGTGACTTTGTCGTAGGAGAGAGAAATGAACGATGAGGAGAGGGTGGTTTTTAATCTCGAAATCGACGAATAATCGAAAGCCGATCCACGTATACGTCACCGGTCTGTAGGGCAAAAGACTGGATTTCTTGTTTGTGGGGCGAATCCTTACGAGCATGTGTCGCGGTAATCTTGGTTTCGCAGTGTACGAGCCTGTGCAACACTTTTTGTCGTCTTCAAAATATTAAACGCTTTCTGAATCGTAAATATGCTCTAGCGTCCGCAACTCCTCATTCTGGCTGTTGTGCAAGGCCACACCGAGCGTAGGCTGTTTTTATACGAGAGATCAAACAACCAATAGGAAACGCGTGCTAGTGGGGTTGGTTGGCCCGATTATTATGTTATGCCACCAATAATAACACACGATTGGATTCCATTTACGTCACTAATTATGTCATCGAAATTCAATGGCGTGCTGGGAATCATGAATTTTAGTGGTATTGTAAAATTTCCAGCATAATTCCCATCTTCTATGACGGTGCCCTTGACGGTTTTGACGATATCATTCGCAGTAATCGCGCTGCTGTTGGCTGTGTTCCTTTTAACGTCTTTACGTTGCGACGGTATGCCATTGGATAAACGATGGTCGAGGTGACCATTAGCCGACATTCCATTGGCTAAACGACGGCCAACGTGACAATGAGCAGAAATGCCATTGGATAAACTATGTTAGATGTGACGATTAACCAGAATGACAATAATAATATTCGCTTTATTACGGTCACGAGGACCAATACTTTCAGCATTAAAATTTACAATCAACAAAAATGTTACAGGAATTGACGAAAAATAAAATGCAGAATAAGTTGATTATAAAACCAGTAAAATAAAGGTACATTTACAAGAAAGGCCAATTTTACCCAAGAAGTATATTAAGTTTAGCAAACGGGTAATGGGGGCCATTGAAAGGCCCTATCCAAAAGACAAACGCTAGAGTTTCGGTATTATTAATATTTATTAAAGTTACCCTTACGTTCGTAGTAAGCGCAGTACCATTCGAACCCAAGAATCCTATCATATCTCAAATCATGCAGGTGCCATTATTTTATAAATCTGTTGTGATTCGCAGTTCGACGATAACTTAAACCACTCAACCTTTTTATGACATAAGCGTCTAAAAAGGATAATGAAAGAGAACGCTAACCAAAGTATAATCAAGATTGTTTTCATGATTTAATAATATAAAGGCACAACGTTAAGTCGGCGATCGTGCGTTCGTGGGCGGATATCAGTTCGTGTGAGTTAAAACAAAATGGGGCGTTTGAGGTCACTACATGGCTCCCCCTTAGATTCTTCGTCGATAGGGGAAGAGATACAATAAGGCTGGCTGGTGAGACAATCGATTTTCCTGGGGAAATCGCGTCGTTCGGTTGGCCAGTCAGTTCGGGCGGATTGCGAATTGGGACAGTATTGAAAAAGGGTTCCTCGACAAGCATTTTTGAGTCGATCAATTGAAACCGTTTCATGGCGTCCATTCACGTTTTATCCGAACGAGAAAGCATGGGAAAAGGACCATCATATGGTGGTTCAAGAGAACGACAGACTCGATCACAACGGAGAAAAACGTGGCTGCTCTTTTGCAGTTGCGGGTCGACCTGGGAGCCTGACATCTGGGGCCTGGTTTCTGTAGGCCGAACGCTCCAAGCAAAACTGCGTAGCCTCTGAAGAACATCGGAGACAAGCAGATACGGCTCAGCTGCTCTTGGATTAACAAACTCACCCGGTAAGCGGAGAGTTGCACCGTAGACCAATTCCGTCGGGCAGGAGTCGACGTCGAGTTTAAAATTCGCACGAGTGCCAGGCAGGACGAGAGGCAAATTGTCTGCCCAATGTTCTCAGTCATCTTGAGCCACGACGGAGCCACGCGTTGATCCGAAACGCGCCACCTAGTTCTGCAGGAAGGCGAGAACGGCCTTTTCAGCGCCGATTTCCGCTAGCGGTATAACTTTGCACCAACGGGTGAAGCGATCTACACAAGTCAGCAAGTAGCGGAAACCCCTGGAGGAGGGCATCGGGCCGACTAAATCCACATGAACGTGGCTAAACCGTGCTTCGGGTGCGTCGAACGTGCCGATCGGTTCCCTGGTGTGACGATTGACTTTTACTTGTTGGCACCGAAGGCATGCCCGTGTCCACAGGCAGAAGTCCCCTTGCAATCCCTTCCAAGAAAAACTTTCAGCCACTAGTCGGGTGGTTGCGCTAATACCAGGATGCGATAGACCATGAAACCTTTCGAAAAATTGGCGCCGCATGCATTGCGGAACTAGCGGGCGAGGGGTCGCTTTAGTGTTGTCGCAGAGCAGAAAACGCTGAGACCTCAGGAGAGTTAGGTTTATAAAAGCTGTGTCGTCGGGCCCAATTCGAATACCCTCGTGTTGCTGGGCGTCAGACATCTCCTCGTAGTCGATACCATTAGCGAGCCTCAGACTGCGCGAAAGGGCGTCGGTAACCTTATTATCTGCGCCGCGGATATGACGGAATTCCAGGTCGAACTGGGAGAGGAAATCGAGTTTTCGGATCTCGCGTTCGTTGTAGCGAGACGAGTAGGAGGCCATGGCATGAATTAACGGCTTGTGGTCCGTGAAAATTAGAATGCGGCCACCTTCCGCAAAATGGCAAAAATGCTTTACGGTTAGGTAAGCCGTCAATAATTCTAGCCATGGTGAGCGGTCGGGGGGAGCTTTTGTGTGAACAGGTGCCGAATGATAAATTCCCTGACGTCTTGGTTCACCGATAAGGCTCCCAGGCGCTGCAGCAGTTGCGAAGGTCTCTCGTCACCCAATTCCTCATCATTAAAGATAGCATTGTAGCGCTGTGTCCTTGTTATCGCAGATTGCCGAATAAGAGATGTCTTTAGCACAGTGTACGGGCTTTCTGCCGGTGGTGCAACGATACTGTGACGTAAACGGGCAACCGGATCTTCCGTCAGTGACGCAACGACGTGATGAAATTTCGTTTTCTCGGCCACAATTGCTTTCGCCGCAAATTGGGTTTCCACAACCGAAAGCCATGTCTCTATGTCGCTCTTCCACCGAGGTGGAATTTTAATAGAGACGGCATATACGTCGGGAGATAACTCAGTAGGGGCGCTCATCAGAAGAAAATCCGAAACAAAAAACCCACTTAAACCCTTATTACACCTGTAAATAACTTCGTCCTATGCCGAGGCAGCACCGACAGGCTTTAGCTAAACCTGCGGATACAGAAAGCCCAACAGGCCGAAAAAAATAATACATGCAATTGTTATGTGACACGGGTTTGTAATGAACGAGAAACCTGTGAAATTTGTTTAAATGCGTCGTGGGGGATTACATGGAGGCAGCGCGTAGCCATCACGGCTTCCTCAGAGAAAGCGGTCGGTAGGCAAGGAGAGTGTTAAATATCGGTTCTCGCATCTCGGCACCCAGCTTTTGTGAAGTCATGTGAATGTTGGTTGTTATGAGCGGCGGTGATTCAGAACCGGTAGGCATTTCTTCTCCATGTTGTTCCTGCTCTGGAATTGTTGCGGTGAACACACTGAAATTTCCTCGGTCCTCGGCCAATATGAGGGAACAGGGCGTCTTTGCTGCGCATGGTTCACCTTCCTCGACGAAGGGATTAACCGCCAGGCGTCGCTGCTGAAAAAGAAACGAATGCTTCATGACAGGCGTTCTTGACGCTTCAAACAAACCAAGCAGACAGTTGCTCCAGCTTACCAACTGTGTTGAAGTATCCTGTGACGACATCGGTGGCATCTGAGCCCGGAGCATTCTACTGAGAAATTGATAAGCTGCCGTTCTGAAGTCCTGCATGAATTCGGCGGACATCGGGAGCCCACGCTCCTCGGAGAACATATATGCGATATCTCGTAGTGTACAAATGCTAGTGAAAGAAAATGTCACCTTGCCCCACTCGTGAGATTGGCACTAACTTTAAAATGTAAGGCTTGTTATCCAGAAGCCAGGTTATGTAAATTTCGACCAAAATGTCAAGGCTGACCGTATTTTCGTCCATACTAAGTATTACCTGAAAAGACCACAATTATTTTAGTCTGTTGTTTTAGCGCACTTCCAGTTATGAATTGAACTAAACACGAATGCGTCAAACCTCTCAGCGATATTAAGGACTACGGGAAAACAAAGGTATTTGAAGAAACATATATTTAATTTAAATAAATGTAACTATAATTCAGTTTGGATCTGGTTAAGCACCCGTGTAAAGGGATAAAAAATAGATGTATAGAAGTCCAGTGGGGTAGACCACAAGACTGCATCGTTTTTGCAGATTCTCCATAGAAAGAAGTTTCCCCGCACTGTAAGCCGACCAAACGGTACCGATGAGCTGCGGAAATAAAAGAAATCGGCAATAATTGTGTCAACACCATATTTCACTTGGGTTGGACAGGCAAGTAGCAATCCCCTTTACAGGAGATTAGGGTGTAATGACAGAAATAACTTGATAAACCCATTATGTACAGGTAACTTATCTTACATATGGGACCCATACGCATTCAACCATTTATGAAACGGCCTTTAGGGTTTTTCGTGCGCCAAAGGATAAACATGCTTCGTTGTTTTGGGCCTAATGTTTATTTCCGTGAAGATTCTCGAGAATAGGTGGCATATAAGAGGTGGAAGTACTCGCTGCATCATCAAGCACACAGATAGTCGAGGGGCTGCACGTGAAACTCAGGCTAGTTAAATTCTTGATGGTGGCCTGATCTGGGAGTCGAACCCAGGGCCACTCACTGTCTGATTGAGGATGTAAACAGAACTTTTTCTGCTCACAAAATTATGAAACGTATGAAAAACTTACCGCAACGAAAAGTCCAAAACTGTGCAAGCTCCCAAGGTTACAGAGAGAACCAAAGCAGCACATTATAAACTGCGGAAGTAGGCAGTATCCTATTACCCCAAGACACTGTGCATATGCGACTTCACCTCCAAGGGAGCGTGTAACAAAGTACACCAAGAATGATCCAGCAAGCCAGATGGTAAGGATCCACGCAACCACTCGCAACTGGCCAAAGAGAGAAACGAGGGAGAAGAGCATTACAACGGTAAGAGGGCCCCAAAAGTCGGGATTTTCCCGTATTGACGCGGGATCAAGACCCGACGTTGTGCATGGAAGTAGGACAGCTTTCATTTTCCGACCGATCGTTTTCACGTCGATATCCAGCTCTTCCCTAAAATATAAATCGTGCATCCAAGGAAACATATATGAACTGAAGTAACCAAGTAAATTCTGTTACAAAAGTGGCTTTTCGAAGTCATCGTCTTCAGCATCAACTTCAAGCATCCACCCTAAGCCCCGTCCTCGTAGAACTCGTTGAATGGTACCATCTGATTCCCTAGTCCATCCGTCGATATTACCAGTCAGTGACGATGCATCTGCAAATGGGAGTAATCTATGCGTGCTATTCATACATTTATCTGCGGATCCGGGTGAAGTAGGTTCGACAAACGCCAAATTCACTGTTGAATGCTCATTAATATTAGTTGTCCCTGTTGGTAACATAGTGTCGAAAATGTAGATAATGTGCACATTCGTAAATTAAAATTATTATAGTCGTCGTAACGAACACCTATTGGTAACTCTATTATTGTTGTCATATTTCAAAAGCCCAATTCGTTATTTTTTAATCTTGCTTTAAGACACACTGAAAAATTATATCGTATTAATATATTGACATGTTTCGTGATTACAGTCTAATAGAGGGAGTCAATATATTTCATGAAATCTATAAGGTCTAGATAGACAACGAAGCGGCATTCCGCGATCGGGTTAAAAAATATATCGATTTGTTCAATTAAAAGGCTTTTAAAACGACAAGGGCTATTGTTATTCCAAACGGATCAAACAGGAAGAATGTCTCTATCAGTAGTAGGCTAGCTTTCAATAACCTCGAAAAAAAATATTTTACCGACCTTATTATTTCCTAACTTAATTCATAAGAACCACACATTTTATTCTCAGTATTTAGATGAGGATTCCGATTTTAAGGATTATACAAAACTCCGGAAAAGGGTCCATCAAAAAATCTTTTTTTTAAAAGTCTGTGTTTAGGATACATTCGGACTGTATCAATCAAGTCAAAATAATTATTCAATATAATATATTAGCGTGGACAATTATAACTTTGAGGTTTATTTTTATTTTTATAAACCAGGGAAACGCGCAGATAAATTGTTTTAATAAATGAATCAGTAATATGGTGTAGTCCATTAGAGACTCGGGTTTGTGATTTTGTCTTCTTCCTCTGATTTTCATGTGTATGTTACATTTGGTTGTTAAACAAAGCGTATTACTCGCGAAAGGAAATAACTAAAAACAGATTTGTCGATGTCAATCATTCAAGTCTGTTTTGGTTGCATCAAATTAGCCCCAATCAACTTATTTAACCGAAAACGGCTTATGATTGTCAGCCTTTTGTCTAGCAAGTAAATAGTTATCATGTCCCCCGATATTCTGTTTATTCTTTGGTTTATACAACCATGTGTTATTCTAATATATTTTAGTCGTTTATTTCTAGGTGGTCTTAAGTGCTAATTTTATTTGCATAAACCGAAGTTGAATTTTTTCCTGTTTCTTTAGAAAATGACGACATCTGAAGCCACTACGCGTCGTCGCGTGAAGCTTTATGTCTTAAACGATGAAAGACAGTGGGACGACAAGGGAACAGGGCATGTGTCGGCATTGTACACCGATCAGAATGTCATCGCTTTAGTAGTCATTTCGGAAAATGACGGATCGTGTTTGTTGGAGTCGAAAATTCAGACCGAGACCGCCTATCAAAAACAGCAAGAAACCCTTATTGTCTGGTCAGAGGGCGAGAATGTGGATCTAGCCCTCTCTTTCCAAGAAAAAGCCGGTTGTGATGATATTTGGGAAAAGATTTGCAGTGTTCAAGGCAAGGATCCCTCGGTAGAAATCACACAAGATGTTGTGGATGATTCAGAAGATACAGACGAAGGTGATCCTTTCGCAATGGGATCAACGCAGTCGCTTCCGGCATTTGATCTTCCACCTTGTGAGCTAGCCCGGCTGGAAGATATAGTGGAACTTGTTAATTCACATTTCAACATACTGCATAAGCGCGAGCGATTAATTCATAGTTTGGGGTTGAATAACTACTATCGCCAACTTATTGATCTATTTCACAAAGCGGAGGATCTGGAAGACTCGGTGTCACTGCATCATTTGTATGAAATTTTTCGGCAACTTCTTTTCTATAATAAACAATTCCTCTTTGATGCACTATTTTCTGATGATATCATCATGGACGTTATCGGTATTCTCGAGTACAACCCTGCTGGGCGTGTGCGGCATCGCGAATTCTTGCGAAACCAGGCCCGCTTCCGAGAGGTGCTACCAATCAATAACGCAGACATCATAAGCAAAATACACCAAACGTACCGCATTCAGTATATTCAAGACTGCTGCTTGCCCCCTCCTGGTCTGTTCGACGAGCATGGCTTGTCTGCGCTGAAGACATTCATCTCAATGAATAAAATTGAGATTATTAACGCCCTGCAAGACGACAATGAATGTATGTTGCAGTTATTTTCGTGTCTGAGGTCGCCTAACACTCCGGATTCGCAAAGAAGAGACTTGGCTCTTTTCGTTAAAGAATTCTGCAATCTGTCTGTTGCGACTGACCAAAAGGAAAATTTTCTAAACTGCTTGTCCGCGCATGGTGCCCTCTCTACTGTGGAAGCTCTTCTCACTTTCAGTGATCGCGATGCCAAGTCCGCAGCTCTTGAAATTTTGCAAGCCTTCGTGGAAAACCAGCCTTCGGTTGTTCGAGAACATGTTATAAAGGACAATTGCATGACGATGCGAAGGGATGAGACTATTCTCATCAACTTAATGATTAAAAACATGCTCGAAGATCCAGATCCTGAATTGGGAGATGCGTACCAGCTTGGATACATGCTCCGGATTCTTATAGACCCTGACAACATGAACAACACCAGTGGGGTAAGTGTCAAAATGCGGAATCGATGTTAAAAATACTATTTACAGCAGTAGCCCAAATATAGGTTTAAGGAAAGAAATACTGTCGGTTATTGCTTTTGATCCGTCATACGCTTGTGTTTAATTTATCGTTTTGTCCGCACTTCATTGTGTAGCGGAGTGAGAAAACAGAGTTCCTCGGTTTCTTCTATAAACGCTGCATCGGTACCCTCACGAAGCCTTTGTTTGACATCACAACTCGCGATAAGCCTTCCAATGGTTTGATTTCTTATTAATAATATTACTTTTAGATACGTACCACAACGCGCTTGTCATCAGTAATGTTTTGGACTTGTTGATGTCATGTATAGAAAGTCACAACTATCACATGAAAAACTTTTGCCTTCACCGAGACTTGGTAAAGCGGGTTCTGGTCCTGTTAAAGTCGACCCACAAATTCCTTGTGTTGAGTAAGATACTTTACTGGCTTGATCATTGTATGTAGGTGCTTTACGACTTTTGAGGCGTGTTGTTCAGATAAAGGAGGAATTTTACAACCGTTATCTGATCAAAAACCACCTGTTCAAGCCGGTGATTGATTTGTTCATCGCGAATGGACATCGATATAACATGGTGGATTCTGCAGTTATCGAGCTCTTTGAATACATCCAAATGGAAAATATAACATCGCTAATTGCTCATATCATAAAGGAATACTGGGACGTTTTGGGTTCAGTCACGTATGTACATACATTTAAGAAACTGAAGGATCAATATGATGCATCTCAGAGGACTGTGTTTGAACAACAGGCTTCTTCTAGCATGTGAGTTCATACTGTTGGCTGAAATAAGGAATGTAGGTTGATTTAATAATTATGATTCTTTAGTATATTGTTGCTTTTATTGTCATTAAACAGCATCTCATGACCATTCAAATAATATAAACTGCGAATTTGTATTGCCGAGTGTGACATTTCGGAAGCCGGTTATTCATAAAGAATGACGGTCTCCTTCTGTGATCTTTGTATGCATACTATATCTCGGTTGTATTTCTTAATTCGGACCCACAGACCGTCACTTCGAGGTGGCCTTAACGCCCGTTTCTCTCGCGCAATCACAAACGGTCCAGCCCAGGTGTCGAGCAGTTTCTATGAAGACGACGACGAGCACTGGTTCAATCAGGACGATGATGATGACGAGTGTGTGGACGGAGCAGTTACCTCAACTGCTCCCATGGTCTCCTGTGAGGATCTATCCCCCTCTGGTACAGCAATGAGCGACTCTTCTCGAGAACCCCCACCGCCCCACAACCATCACAGTAGCAACAGTGACGACAGCAGCAGTAGTAGTAGCAGCGATGGCGACAGCGAACCCCAACCCAAAGCCCAACAGCACTCACCATCATTTGATCACACTCCCCCGTACACCCTATTCGCAAGTACATCCACTCGGGAGGATGAGTCATCAACGCCCGTTGTCCCTACTCACCCGTCCACTATATCGATTCTTATCAAGTCGACAAGTCTCGGGGGTGGAGATGACCCAATTCGGACGGCTGGTGACCTTAGGGCTGTAAAGAGACTCGGTCCTGGCGATGAGTTGGGCGAGGAGGATAATGGGAAAAGCCATTCCAAGAGACCTGCTTTGGAGGATGTAAAAGATGATGGGAGTAGGCATTCGTCGGCTGTGAGTACTTAAATTTTGAATTGATGGTTTTTACAAAGCAAAGTTTACGAATTCAATTCTTCCTGATGTTATAGATTTATGTACCGAATGAAGCCCTTTAACCAGCGGAATCTGTATAGAGATGTAACTCTTTTTTTTGCTTTCATTTTAGATTGCAACCATGTCCAGCACTAAGGATGAAACTAACAAGCCATCGGATATCGTTGGTTTAGTTGACTACTCCGATGAGGATAGTGATGAAGAAGATAGTGTGAGTACGGATAAGCACCAGCATGCCAATGACACTCATCCTGTTGAAGGTAGTTGTAAATCCAATGAAACTAAAGAAAAAACTGTCGACATTGGCGTAGAGGAAATCGATACAATCGTCGGTAATGGAAGAGAATCTCCGTAGTCGGTGCACGCGCGATGGTCCATTTCTACTGTAAATATTTGTGTAAAAATGTCTGCATTATCGGCGCTTGGAAGGTTAACATTTTAACGCGACAAGACGAACCGAATGACCCGATTGCCTCTAACTAACCTCCTACCTCCCGCTCTTGCCGGCAGCGTACAAGCAAGCCCACACAACCTCCCCTATCATATTTTCTTAATCACGAGCCCTCTCCTTCTGCCTTTCGCTTTGGTGACGCGCTCTTCTCTTCCTTTCGGATCCAGTACTCTCTCTTTCCCTGTCGTGCCCCCACCCGTCCAACATCTTTATATCGGTTGTATTCGTACGTGTTTATAAAAGAATTCAGATTTGATTATGTATTTACGTTCAGTTGTTGTCATTTTTCAATCTGAAGGTAGGTCCCAGAAAAGTTGTCTCTGAAATCAGTATCACCATAGCAGATGGTTCGGGAATCGAGAACTACGTGATGATAGCGCATTTGTTTAATAAAATTAATAATAAAACTGGTGCATCAGCGCTCGAGACGTTTGTGTTATTGTACAAATCATTTGTTCGATTCAGAAGTGTGTCGTCGCTAAAAGAAGAAGGGGTCTATTGTACAGTATTAAAACACAAGCACGACAAGTAGTCGTGTCTGTTCTGGACATCAACACATACCATGAGCAGCTGTTGTCGCAGTTGCATCTCACGCTTTTCCAAAAGACTTCGTCTTAGTTTCGCTGCGTCCATGGTTTTTATCCCGAGAGTGTCCGACGAACGATCATCTCCCTATGGAGAAAAAAATTAATAATTCTTCTGTCGGTAATAAGCCATTCGCGACAAAGCAGTCGGTACAAAAATACGATTTAGAGGTTGGTGATAATTAAGTGCTATTGATGCGCCATATATACAATACACCTAAACACATTTAAACGCTGTTCAGGGGTGACATTTGAGCATGCCACAAAAAATGCGAATTTACTCTTTTCTTATTATCGAGAGAAACTTGGCAGGCCACGCTGTTTGCTCGAACCAATTCGTGCGCTTTGTCCAACTTCGCAGCCCAATTCTCCTCCTCCTGGAGCCTTTTCTATAAAGGAAAGAATGACAATTTGGACCAATAATCATTAGCGGGCCATAGTGAACTAAATTGGAGATTCGTGAAATCCATGAAGCCGGCTCATCCTCTGGCAGAGATAGCCGCGCCATAGAATAAGAATTTGGCGAACACTCAACTTCCTGTTGGTTGCCAAACTAAATAACTCGGTCCCAAACCGGTAAACCGCATGATGGGCGCGGGAAGCCGGCAATCCGAACTCTCGCCGAATCATTTGTGGGTCAATCTCAACGCACTGCAGGATTCAGCGGTCAGAGGGTGATTCTGTTCTACCGCCTTCCGTCTTGGTGGATATACAGGTTGGTCATTACGTCTCTCAGGTTAATTTTTACAGGTGATGTCAACAGAGGCGGCCTGGCGTAATTAATTAACTAGACGACTATTCATTTAATGTGAATCTCTTTGACCAATGCGAAGACGATGCGGTTCAACTCCCACAAGGACGTCGACATTTCCTTCCACATTTCGGTAATTCCCTGTTTGTCCCCATGTTTAGCTTCACCGGCAACTCAGCGACCGTTTTCGTATGAAGTATTTAAAAATTTCGAATGTTTAAATTTCTGGTCATCGTGATCTTAATGAAACGATTACCATCATTATTGTTATTACACGTTGGAATTCGCCACTAAATGTGCGGCCGTAATAAGCAAGACACTGGAAATCGGATACAGAACATACCGAGGCTAAACGAAGCACGGCGGAGATAAGTCGAATAGCGGTCGACCGTCGGCTAGCCAGAAGAGCCCTCCGATTGTCGAGACTAAGTTTTCTCTGGATAAGTGCATCACGCTTCCGAGCGTAGAGATTTTCAGCCTATGCGGCACAAACATCAAATAAAATATCAAGACGCAGGCTGGAACACGGCAGAAGGGCCTACTTCTTTCACCATAATAGCAGCAGAGTCTAAGGACGAATTTCACGGTGAGCTACACGAAGAATGCCTGTTACGGCGTCCACATTGCCGCTTGTGGTGAGCCGACGAGACAGTCTAACCCAGGGCGATGATGCCGGATGCTACACCATAGGTCATTTTGGGAAAATGCTGGTGCAACTTTCATGTCAGCATCCCACACCGTATGCAGACGGTGGGCTAAAGCGGAAGGCCTCATCCCCATCAATGCGTTCGATCATATTCGGCCCTTATTTTGCTCGTTAGCAGCCAGTTAGTGTGGAAATGCGAAAAGCAATCATAGTACTGCTAACCTCCAGGCGTTTCTTTTCACGTCGCGCCAACTTTCGAGCCTCCTTTTCAGCCAGCTTTGCGGCGGCTTGCGCCTCGGCAAGCGCTATCGCCTCCTCCTCAGCGCGCAGACGTCTCGCTTTGGCGGCTTCGCGTTTCTCGTGTTCGCGGGCAACCGCCATTTCGAGGTGCTGCCGGGCGCCCCGACGCCCCCGAATCTCTCGGTCCGAGAGGTGTTTGGTGCGATCAAAATCAATCTGGATAAACGAGGACAATGTTAAAACAAAGAAGAGGAAGATCTCTCGAATCTTCCGATCCATCCCGAACATTGTAGTCTTTTCAATAATCGTCGTAACAAACTTAATGAATGGCGTGACCTGTATAGTTATCTAATACAAGAAGATGAGCCGTCTTCCTGGAGATCACTGATATTGGCTATACGTGTCTCGCCAATCAGATACTAATGACGCCCCCAGTATCACCTGGAATTTAATGCAAGCGACACAAACCAGTAAGTTCTGTGAGGCAACAGAGAGACCTTTGGTACAACGCCATTACGAGCATTCAATCCTGGTTTAAATGAGGAATAACGTAACCCACGAGAAGGAGTGCCTTCAGCTGAACGAATTCTCGGGATAATCGCCTACCCAACCCAACAGAGCAACTGCTGACACAACCATAAAGCTTTACCACACATGTAATCGACTTTATCTATTTGAGCATACTTCTTCCTTTCCTATAAATGCTGAATCCAACAGATGTTATAGAAATAATTGGCATGAATGATATTTCGATTCAATGCAGGCTAAATACACACGATGACAATTCTAATCCATAAAACAGAAGTTGAATGATAGCTTACCCCTATATTCGCCGAAAACAACGAGGATGCATCATCTCCATCTTTATTTGGGGGAATATGGACAAGCTTCTTCCCCCGTAGTGCTTCCATAGCAGCGGCGAAGCCAGCATAGTCTGTGTATTGAATGTATGCAGTAAAGGTCAGCGTTGTCGAGGTAACCTGAGTTTGGTTGGTTCCATTTAACACGAGGGGTTTGATAACCGATGGTGTTATTTTTCCGAAACCTGCGTGGCTCGCAGAAGAGCTGTTGTCACCTTGGCCTTCGATAAGAGCACGGTTAAACTCGGAGAGATAGGCATTGGCTATTTCCACGGATATACCCAGTTTCGGTATGAGTTGTGGGTTTTGACACGGATCTAACATGGGAAGGTCAACTCTTCGCACCTGCCCATAAGTCTACAAAACCAAGGTCAAGGGAATTATTACTTACATACCTCAAAAACGGACTTCACAACCCCAGGACATGGCAATAGTTTTGACGGCCCATCCCTATTTGCAAACCATCTGATGGGGAGATTCGTAATTATGACGGTATCCGGTCTTTCTCCAGGTAACAGTTCATTCATGTCTTGAGCATCTCGAAAAAATGCGTCCCAATCGTGCTTGCGCGGACATTCAACTGGAGCCTCGCCCGCTCGCACTCGAAGGGCTTGTGGAAAACCACTGAGTTTAATACGCTAGTTTAATAAACGTACTGCTTCGTTATTCGTATTATTAATATATCCAGTCCACAATTAAAGATAAGCTTACCTGGCTATCAACGGCTATAATCGCTCGTTTAACATCTGCTTTGGTTTCAAGTTCTACAACAAACCGGACACTCTCAACTGTTGCCCCAATTACTTTAAATTGAGTTGGTGAAGAAAGAAGAGATGGACAAAGCTGTCTCAGTTTTTCTGCAACCTCCCACGTCGATAAGCACTTAGTCTGTGCTCCCGTGAAACTTAAACCAGAAATTTGAACTGTTATATGTACTTTACAGACAGGCTTTAAGAAAATATTATAGGACTCGCATACGGTCTGGATATCGTCTTTCGAAACCAACCCAATGGTTGCGCTCATTTCCTTATAACTTGTATGTAGCTAAACGTTCTTAAACTATTTTAAAAGTTATTTATTGTGGAAAACACACTGAAAAAACCCGCCTAATCACAACACACTAATTCCTACAAACGGTTTAGCCAATCGGCTGAAGGAATCCAGATCAACTAATTATGGCGGGAGGATTCTGTCCTAAGGAATGTTGGACATTCGGTGGGGTTCCACACTTCAAAAATTATTACACGATCATGTCCCAAGCAACCAAGACACATGAAATGTATTTATAGATAAATTATTTTCAATTGGCTAAGCGCAACGCCGTGTGTATCTTGTGAGTTAATGGTATTATGTGGGAGTATCTGAGCTGCGGTTACTCACAGGATGAGACGTATTTGGCATTGTGATATAATTCAGTAAAACTGGGGAGAAGGAGATGTACTCCTCCGAAAGATTTTCCTTGATGTGATCGATACTGGTTGTTTCTAAAAAAAGCTGTTGATTAGGTGCGTTAGGATAAACTGCGTTTACTTTTTTACCACGAATAATCCGCTGTAAGGCTGCTGGTTTTACTGTATACCATGAAGCAACAACGTCAGTAATATATTTCTTATGCCTAGTTGGGTTCCAAACAGACGACCTAATTAAATAATAGATAAAAAGTACGAATTAAACGTGTCACTGTCGATTGAGTTAGGGGTCCTTCGGGATCTGTGTAGTTGAATTTGGATCTGCTAGGTCGAATGAACTAACGCGTTGTCCACGCATGCACGTCCCTGAAAGTCCGTGCTATATAAATCGACGGGAAATCAACTTTGTCGAAAGCACGGCTATCGCAAAAATTCATATTTGCTGGGTCGAGCAATGAAATGATTTAGATTTGCATGTTGAACATGCTCTTCATCGGGTTCCTATAGTCAATATGGGGCATCTCGGACCGTTTGTTGTAGCTATCCAAATAGCATCGAAAACTGCGACGAGAAATTCTTATTTTACAAAGACTGCAAATTTGATAAGAATGGCAAGTGCGGCTTGAGTAGGAGGTTAGTAAGAGGCATATGACGGTAGTTTCAACTAACCCATAGGAGATGGCGGATCCTCCGTGAGCTATAATGGACACTTAGTGTGACCTTTTAAGGGTAGATATGTAAAGAAATGGCAAAAAATAAGAAGGAAGTAAAGTATTGGTTTAAATCTTCAAATGTTCTAAGTCAATTGATTACTTTGCATAAATTGAGGGTTTAATTTGCCTTCTTGTAAATTTATTTCGTTGTTAATTCTTTTATTTTTGAAATTTGAATGCGTAGGTTTTTGTCCACGTGACTTAAATAAAGCGAATTTTCGTTCATTGGTATCCGTCGCGTTCATATATTTTAACTGTTTAGGATCTTCTGTCGGTGGGTACATGTGACGACGAGGGGGTTGCTGAAAGTTATTGTGCCTATAGAAGACCAAATATAAGAATGGTACGATGGCCCAAGAAGTAAGGTCGGGAAAGAATAATATTTTTAATTATTCAAATAAAAGTTAGAGCCCGGTGTAGTCTGAAAACGCCGACAAGGCAAGATGCCTCGCACCCGCTGCGGGGATTGCTGTCTGAACACACGTGGGGCGTGTCGTGGTCTTCATGCGGGGCGGCCTTGTCGTCGATGTTGTCTAAATTGATCCGTGTTAAGGTTACAACATGCCAATGGGGTGTAACGCCCCGGTGTTTTACCACAACACAGCGCGGGATATGAAGGACACACAATGCCAACTGCGCGCCAATAGGACGCGACCTCGTGTCATCCACCTTCAGAAGGGGTGGCCGTTTTCTATGACGGCGAAGACTGCAATCTGGTTCATCTAGAGTGAGACCAAACACTCTCCCCTCAAATACAGGATGCCTCACGCTGGATTTCACAAGGACACAGCCGCATTCATCCACAGTCGCCGAGACTGGAGCAACTTCCTCCCTTTCCAAACCAGCATCGTAGTTTTCCCGTTATGAAGACCCATCCCATTTTTACCCTAAGTCTATATTACCTCTCCATCTATTTATAACTGTTTGCATCATTATATCCATTCCTTTCATTTCAATGCGTCTCCTCATTATTGCTGCCTGGGATGTGTATCCATGTTCTACGATTACCGTTACAAAACCCCCAGTGAAGGTTTAACATTTCTTAGGTCAGAATCCCACAATTGGAACAGCGTCACATTGGTGTCAGAAGTAACGAACCTTACGTCACACAACTGCCTCGACTATTTCCTCTTATGCTTGGTATAACTTCTACGTTTCCTATGGACATCCGGCTCTGTGACCACTTCTTTGATGCAAACCTGCATCCGCTGACGCTTCCATGTCCCAACTCATTTCGGAACTGATCTTAACTTCGCCTATCACCAAGACCATCCTCTCCACTAGCACTGAGGACAGTGCTACACCTAAGAGGGGGGTATGTAACGCCCCGGTGTTTTACCACAACACAGCGCGGGATATGAAGGACACACAATGCCAACTGCGCGCCAATAGGACGCGACCTCGTGTCATCCACCTTCAGAAGGGGTGGCCGTTTTCTATGACGGCGAAGACTGCAATCTGGTTCATCTAGAGTGAGACCAAACACTCTCCCCTCAAATACAGGATGCCTCACGCTGGATTTCACAAGGACACAGCCGCATTCATCCACAGTCGCCGAGACTGGAGCAACTTCCTCCCTTTCCAAACCAGCATCGTAGTTTTCCCGTTATGAAGACCCATCCCATTTTTACCCTAAGTCTATATTACCTCTCCATCTATTTATAACTGTTTGCATCATTATATCCATTCCTTTCATTTCAATGCGTCTCCTCATTATTGCTGCCTGGGATGTGTATCCATGTTCTACGATTACCGTTACAAAACCCCCAGTGAAGGTTTAACATTTCTTAGGTCAGAATCCCACAATTGGAACAGCGTCACATTGGTGTCAGAAGTAACGAACCTTACGTCACACAACTGCCTCGACTATTTCCTCTTATGCTTGGTATAACTTCTACGTTTCCTATGGACATCCGGCTCTGTGACCACTTCTTTGATGCAAACCTGCATCCGCTGACGCTTCCATGTCCCAACTCATTTCGGAACTGATCTTAACTTCGCCTATCACCAAGACCATCCTCTCCACTAGCACTGAGGACAGTGCTACACCTAAGAGGGGGGTATGTAACGCCCCGGTGTTTTACCACAACACAGCGCGGGATATGAAGGACACACAATGCCAACTGCGCGCCAATAGGACGCGACCTCGTGTCATCCACCTTCAGAAGGGGTGGCCGTTTTCTATGACGGCGAAGACTGCAATCTGGTTCATCTAGAGTGAGACCAAACACTCTCCCCTCAAATACAGGATGCCTCACGCTGGATTTCACAAGGACACAGCCGCATTCATCCACAGTCGCCGAGACTGGAGCAACTTCCTCCCTTTCCAAACCAGCATCGTAGTTTTCCCGTTATGAAGACCCATCCCATTTTTACCCTAAGTCTATATTACCTCTCCATCTATTTATAACTGTTTGCATCATTATATCCATTCCTTTCATTTCAATGCGTCTCCTCATTATTGCTGCCTGGGATGTGTATCCATGTTCTACGATTACCGTTACAAAACCCCCAGTGAAGGTTTAACATTTCTTAGGTCAGAATCCCACAATTGGAACAGCGTCACATTGGTGTCAGAAGTAACGAACCTTACGTCACACAACTGCCTCGACTATTTCCTCTTATGCTTGGTATAACTTCTACGTTTCCTATGGACATCCGGCTCTGTGACCACTTCTTTGATGCAAACCTGCATCCGCTGACGCTTCCATGTCCCAACTCATTTCGGAACTGATCTTAACTTCGCCTATCACCAAGACCATCCTCTCCACTAGCACTGAGGACAGTGCTACACCTAAGAGGGGGGTATGTAACGCCCCGGTGTTTTACCACAACACAGCGCGGGATATGAAGGACACACAATGCCAACTGCGCGCCAATAGGACGCGACCTCGTGTCATCCACCTTCAGAAGGGGTGGCCGTTTTCTATGACGGCGAAGACTGCAATCTGGTTCATCTAGAGTGAGACCAAACACTCTCCCCTCAAATACAGGATGCCTCACGCTGGATTTCACAAGGACACAGCCGCATTCATCCACAGTCGCCGAGACTGGAGCAACTTCCTCCCTTTCCAAACCAGCATCGTAGTTTTCCCGTTATGAAGACCCATCCCATTTTTACCCTAAGTCTATATTACCTCTCCATCTATTTATAACTGTTTGCATCATTATATCCATTCCTTTCATTTCAATGCGTCTCCTCATTATTGCTGCCTGGGATGTGTATCCATGTTCTACGATTACCGTTACAAAACCCCCAGTGAAGGTTTAACATTTCTTAGGTCAGAATCCCACAATTGGAACAGCGTCACATTGGTGTCAGAAGTAACGAACCTTACGTCACACAACTGCCTCGACTATTTCCTCTTATGCTTGGTATAACTTCTACGTTTCCTATGGACATCCGGCTCTGTGACCACTTCTTTGATGCAAACCTGCATCCGCTGACGCTTCCATGTCCCAACTCATTTCGGAACTGATCTTAACTTCGCCTATCACCAAGACCATCCTCTCCACTAGCACTGAGGACAGTGCTACACCTAAGAGGGGGGTATGTAACGCCCCGGTGTTTTACCACAACACAGCGCGGGATATGAAGGACACACAATGCCAACTGCGCGCCAATAGGACGCGACCTCGTGTCATCCACCTTCAGAAGGGGTGGCCGTTTTCTATGACGGCGAAGACTGCAATCTGGTTCATCTAGAGTGAGACCAAACACTCTCCCCTCAAATACAGGATGCCTCACGCTGGATTTCACAAGGACACAGCCGCATTCATCCACAGTCGCCGAGACTGGAGCAACTTCCTCCCTTTCCAAACCAGCATCGTAGTTTTCCCGTTATGAAGACCCATCCCATTTTTACCCTAAGTCTATATTACCTCTCCATCTATTTATAACTGTTTGCATCATTATATCCATTCCTTTCATTTCAATGCGTCTCCTCATTATTGCTGCCTGGGATGTGTATCCATGTTCTACGATTACCGTTACAAAACCCCCAGTGAAGGTTTAACATTTCTTAGGTCAGAATCCCACAATTGGAACAGCGTCACAGGGGTGCAAGTATAATGGATTTCATGCGTGGGACAGCCGTACAAAATATGAAGTCCGTATATGAGAAAAACAGTTTTATCGAAAAAAAAGGCATTCAATTCAGTTCGTTACAGTTCCATATAAAGGCATTTTCTGAATCAGATGACGCAACTTGACTGTTAATGCTATACTAGCATTTATATGCGCAGGCTTAGCTATATGTGGCTGCGGGTTTCACTTCTGATGAATATACGCGGTTAAATTGCCTATATTAATAGAAATATCAACAACAATAACTCTTTTTAGTTGTATTTATAAATATATTGGGGAATTTAACTACAATTTGTTCAAGATAACTGGGTAAATAAGTTGGTTAATAATTTGTATGTTTTGATATTTTAATCTATCAACAGCAGTTGCGCGGAAATCAGAAAAAACTGAGACAGCGCAGGTTTTTGTTTTCAATGCGGCGGGTTCCCTTAAATAACATTTGTTGAAATCCGCGCATTCCTTTGAAAATGCCAAATGATGTAATATTTCGTCCTGCCCTGGTAAAACCTACTTTTCAAATTACTCTTTAGTACCTGGGTTCTGTTCCATTTGAACCAGATAAGCTATCGAGAGCTGACTTCGTCCGAAATAAACTAGGAATGCTTCAGGTATAATCATTTTGCGGTGGCTGAAATTAGTCTTTGTCTTTTTTCAAACCTGTCATGCTATGCATGTCAACATCGGGCGTTAAGATCTGCGACCCTAACTGCGAGGTAACACGTTTTTTTTGTTAAATGTCAGCTTGTTTATATGGCACATGCACTGCGCCGGATCTCATATGCTACCTGTGATCCATATTCATCAAAGTTCGCATTTCTGGCTCGCGAGGCTAACAGTGAAACGCCTTGTCAATATTGCCACATCTTCGCAACTGATTCCCAATACAGAGTAAGTCTTTTGGAGTTTCGAGTTTTCTTATTGTTTCGATTTCTTGTGATATGGTAAATTCCTAATATTTGTGGTCAAATTATTTTATACATCGGGCAGTGGAGGTCTTGTTTTGAGGCTGCTGGGCTCTTGTTTGTTGTTTGACTAGACAACATGTGTACGGAAACTAATTGTTTTGCCCAATTCATCGATTGCTGAAGATCACTTCTTAGTGACTTTCTTATCGGTTTTTTAATCTCTTAATGCGTCCGCAGTTTAGATTGTGTAATTGAAGCGTACTGTTTACGTACGAAAAGTTATCGTTTTAACTCTTGAAATAGTATAAATATATCGTGACCGCGCGACCATGCATAGAGATGACCGAAAGTCCGATGCGATCTACGCGCTCAAAAGATCAGTATTTTTGCTCGGTTGGTGGGGGATCTGGGTTTAACTCTCTGGCCAGAACACCACGCCTGTCGCTGAGGGCGCCACTCTAAAAATATATTTCGGAAAATCTATTCTCTAGGAGGAGATAGCCGCACACGTTTGTTTGTTCATATTAGTGACATCGTGTATGCTGACTATTAGTATATGCCTGACAAGAGGATCTGGCCAACCGATTTTTCCACGGCAATGCATTTTTTATACTCTTTCATCCAGCGGGTTGTGTTTGCACAATGGATCATGCCCCGAGCTTAGTCATCGTATTCGCACATGTGGTTCGTTGGGTGACTTTTGCGCTTCCAGATGCACCACGCGGTCGTCCGTCCTTTCCCCCCGTCACTCCCACCCACCCAATTCGGGCGTCTGTCTGTTTGATTCACCTTAAATGTGTAGCAGCTGATGGGGGTGGGCGAGTGTGTCGTACAATCGCTTTTCGTACTCGTGTTTGTGTCTATTGACGTCTGTGCGTGTCGCGCTCCTGGTCTGTTAGAGGTGTGGTGAGATTAAAAATTACTATTTCCGTATTTGATTTCCCCGGGTTTATATTTGTATTTTTTATGGTATTTTTACATCAGTTCGAATGTATTGAGCACCAAAAATCACGTTAATCCCGTTTTGGCTTTCGCGCGAATAGTCTATTGGTAAAATTTCTACAGTATAGCGGCCAGCATCCTCACTCTCTTAGTGAGAGGCCCCGCTTAAGGCGACTGAAATTAAGGCCGGGCGTAGCGACGTGCACCCCTGTAATTCAGACACTTGGCGGCTAGGTGGCAAAATCGACAGTGTTATCCGTAATCAAAACCGTCTGGTTTCCACCCTTTCTTCGTCTTTGGTGCGCCTAGCCCCTGCCGGAGGATTAGCCGGTTTCATGGATGTCGTGGGTCATAGCCGCCCCCACGCGATGATCGCAACAGATAGTTATCCAATCCTATTTCCAGCGACGCACCCCGTAGACACTCGGTAGCTCAAAGCTCTCCATGCCCGCCTTGACCGTGATCCTGATCCACGTGACAGCGTCAACCTATGCATGGAGGCGGCGAAAGACAGATATTTTTGAGCTCAGGCTTCACAGCCGAAGGTTAGGATTGGGCGGAGCACGCTGTCTTGTCGCTCTTAATTGGGGGTGGGAGCAGGATGTAGGTGCTCCAGTCCCTTAGGTTAGGATTGGGCTCATAGCGGCGCGATAGACACGAAACTTGGTCCGAATGGTTGCTTAAGGCCGGTTTGCATGGCATTAGGAGTGTCTCCCACGACAACGAACTCCTGGTCGCCGGTGGAAAAGTTCGGCATCATTTGTACGCCGTTGTAATCAGCGAGGACTTCTTGCATTGTCCAGCCAGCTACGTAGTTGAACAGCACTTGTGACAGACGGCAGCCTAGTCGGGCGCTAACGCATAGGGAAAATTCTGCCGATTCTTCACTGTATGTCGATAAGACTGATGCCTCTTTAATTGGAGCACGCTGTCTTGTCGCTCTTCATTGGGGGTGGGAGCAGGATGTAGGTGCTCCAGTCCCTTAGGCATTCTTCGTTTTCCAAGATCGATTTGAACCGGTCGTGGAGAGGGTCAATGGTGGTCTGCAGGCAGGCCTTGTTGGTGTCTACCTCTGGGCTCCATCAACTGTAAAATATTCCCACGAATCTCCATGAAGCCGGGTTATCACTAAACAATTAACATATTCTAGCAGAGATCGGCATAAAAAATCGCCAAACTTATTTTCTGCCGTATATGTCCCATGAATACACGGACACAACTCTCCCGACACATCACTGGTTCAAATCTGCACAACTGACATTAATTTTCAATCACATTGATTACTCACGAGACGGGCAATTTATTGCCTCGTGGTGTTCGGTTTTTGCCTCCGGTTGATAGAAATAGTTGCCACCTGAGAGAGATTGTGGTGATTCGGCGATTGCAGTCTGATATTTTAGTCTAGTCGTTTGCTAGTCCACCACCTTCACACCTACCTACAACCACCACACAAAGGCAGCTCTCTGTGGCATTTGCATTTGCCGATAGTGCTTGGGAGTGGGTTTTCCTTATTTTTGAGAGATAAAGCTGTCAGATCTTCCCCGTGGTCCCGGAATTGCCAGCTTCCCATGGAACAGGTAAGTGCACAAAAAATTGCACGAGCCTCCATCCGAGGCAACTGCGGTAACAGACACCTCGCAACTGACGATTTTCAAGCTCACCAGTCCACCTCTGGCCGTTATGACAATTTCGACATGGGGCACGCGTATTCGTGAAATTACAATCCCCAACACGTCGAATACTCCCACTGAATTGCACATTTACGTTTCTACAGGCCGAGGAGTTAAACACCATCATTGGGGACGCGTTTAAACTCGCCTACGCCAAACAGCGTCTTCCTGCAGTCGATGACGAAGACGTTGAACCCATTCCAACCCTCTCCAGCCTCCACAGTCACCATACCGACGCTGAGAGCGGAAGGCCTCACGGTCCCTCCCTCCACATACCACCGCCACCCCCCTCGGGGCCATTCGCATTGGTGGATGGGAGCGGGGGGGTTGGAGGAGGACGAGATCGGCTTTCCTCGTCAATGGTCAACGGCCCCCCGCTTATTATACCCCCTCCGCCCCAAGGTAGTCCACCTCCTCCTCCGCCTAACAACCAAGAAGAAGAAGAAGACGAGAGCCATTTGATTCAACAAACAGATTCTTCCTGCAACGAGTGAGCGTGTTAATGGTTAAATGACTACCGATAGTTTACATCACTGGGCTGTATTTTCGAGAAAAACAAGCCTACTCGTCACGGCGCCAAAACCTAGCCGATCGGTCGGAGAATTCTTAGTGTCAGTCAATTGGACACGCAGTTTCAATACTTTTTCTCGTCAGCCAGCATCTAAATAGTGGATTGTGCGCAGGATGGGAGCCACGTGTGTTCCAATGATGCACGTGGCTCCCCGTCAGCTGAAGGCCTATATCACCCCCCCCCGTCGGGTTCTTTTATTCCTTCCATTCGGTGCGAAACCGCGTCGGAGGGCGCAACGATGTCCACCGCGACCCCTGTGATTGCCCAAGACCATTCTAACACACGCCATATTTGTATATGTGTGTATATATATATATGTATATCTATATATATTTGACGGCGGCTAAAGTGGATACAGATGTCGGTGCTGGGAATACGCGTGGTCTTTTGCCGCGGGTCAAATCACACATCTGCGCAGATTCAGCCTTCCCAGGATGGTGCGTCACGCATAAAATTTCACAAACAAATGCGTTTCTCTGCTGCCCTTGGTTTCTAGAATCAAATTGAGACAATGATTGTTGTTGGTGAGTTGAAACCACGCTCTTGCGGCCTGATTATACAGCCGTCTTTCCTGTCGGTGTTGACGTTGAAATCACCGGGAATCCCCTCTCTCCGTTACATAACGACGGGGAGCGTATTGTTTTCTGGAGGTCCGATAGCGTAACGGTAAGCATCTTCACTCAGTTCTTGGGTGGTCCTGCGTCAGGTCACTAAGCATAGGGCGAGGCAGCGCGGCGTTCACCTGTAATCCAACGACTTGGGGGAAACCCGTTTCTGCTGTATCATCCGCAACCTGCCCGGCATCCACATCTCGCCCCTTATGCCTTGGTTTAGTGGGAGACCCCTGGTTAGCCGAGGCAGCACATAGGTGGCCGTGGTTCGTGACATTAATGAAGCCTGTTCATTCTATCGCAGGAGATAGCCACCTCAAAGAAGAAGAAGAAGAAGAAGAAGAAGAAGTGGAGGAAGCCGGGTTTCTGTCGGGAGTAGGCTAACCACTCCATCATCGAGCCATGAGGAGCCGTCATCGTTCAGCGTCGTGTCTTAATTCGCCCGCGAAACGGAGGGTGGTGTACAGTTAGTCGGCTTTGGAAAGCAAATTTCTCGAACAGTGTTCTCGAGACGTGCATTCGCAAAGCATTCATCCTTTGACCATTTCTGCCGTCTTCTTTCATTTTCGATTTTGTGGGTGCATAATCACACCCAGAAAGTATAAAAAATAATAATAATAATAATCACTGGGTTGCTTTACTGCGGCTCTCAAAGAAAAATAAAAATCCATTGACAATGTGAGATAGAGACGCGGTTTTGTAAATATTTCAATTCCCGCCTGTTCCTCCGCTTATGGATTATTTGTCCGTAACCACGCGCACCGACAGGTAGGTGGTACCAGAATCCCATGGGAGACATTCTACCTGGGCCAAATGCCCGAGATACTTTATGAATTAGTGTCTAATCTCGACTCTCCTGAAGCCGGTACATCCTCTCGTAAGTGGTAGACTCAACCAAGGGGGTAGAGAGCTGGAATCCCGCACTGGCTCTCAGAATGCTAACAAACATCTGTTTGCGTGATGCCCCAACAATGGTCATCCTGTGCATCAAGTCGATTACATCCGAGTACGATCGCGTTTGTCATCTTCAATTCAAGACTTTCGATAATGCCGGGTGCTGTCAAAGGAGACAAGAACAACTAAACCAGTGTGCTCCTGCGTTTAACGACCCACATGTAAAAACGTCGCCCAGAAACAAAACAAAGTAGAGGAAGGGGGGCACTTGTGGAAGCGACGAACAACTGAAAACGTGGGTTGCCGCCTGGGTTGGGCATCGATGGTCGATCGATGGTGTGCGCTGCTGCGACCCGAACTGCAGTTCACTCTGCTGCTCAGATGCGGCAGCACTCGCCGTTCGTGGGCAGCTGCTAAACATGGTATCCATGCGCCTGTTTAATCCTCTGGCAGGGTATGGCCGTCAAAAACAGGCAACAAAAGATGCAGCATGCTCCACAAAGTTGCCCAAGGTAGCGGCACAAACAACGAAAATTGGTCTTACGACGACGGCGGCGGCGGGTTGTGGGGGTAATTGACGCACCTTAACTTAAATGGGGTCATTGGATGGACAAGACGACAGAAACCAATTCTTCCACCAATTCGCACCACCACATGCGCGTACGTTTGTGTGTGCCGACGCCTCCATGCGATGCGGAGTCCTCGAGAGGGATGAATCAACTGCGCACTTTCTAGTTTTATTGGCTATGTGTGTAGGCCCCACCCCTGCCCGCCAACAATTTTGCTGTTCCCTTTTTAAGCATGCATTTTGTCAATCAATTTCGCGGACATATATATTATATTTTTCAGCCATAAATTGGGTTTTTGGACTATTAGGTTACGACTACGTGACCCCAGAACGTCCTCGTCCCAATTACGATTGCATTTGCCGAGAGTTATTAATTTCCCCCCCCAAAGCAGGTGTGTTTCAGTTGCAGAGTCTCGGTGGTATTCTGGGTTGCTCCTTTCGTGGACGTTGAGGAAGAGCCCAAAAAGGCGGGGGCGATACGGGGAGTGGTGACCTCGCAATGGTCCTCGGTGCCGATGGCAAACTGTTGAATCGGCGGCGGAATATAGGTGGCGGGTACTGTTGAAGATTTGATAGGCGTTTAACCCCGGAGTGTGGTCGGAGTACGCGCTGGCGTCTCCGCGACTGTCTATTCGCAGCAATTCAGTTGTTTTTGTAACCCTCAAATATTCTTCTTTAAAGGACAGACCCTCTGGTTTATATTTATGGGCATTTGAAAGTATGAAACATTTTTCAACCTTTCAGCGAGCGGTGTGCCGTTTTTCTGAGAGGCAATCGGTGCCAACGCATTCATTTGTAGAACTTGTACACATCTATAGCCAACAATGCACATCGGCTTTAAGTGTTCAACCAGCCCACCTCAAGTTACCTCCAGCTTTATGCCAACACAACTCGTTATTCTCACATAAACATGTAAAACAAGTTAAACCACGAAACCTCTCTCCCCCTTACAGCTTTGACCAATCACCAGCCAGTTCCAGTCCCCTTCCTCGTCACTCGCTGGACTCCACACCCGCCGTTCTCCTCGAGAAATCGGCCGCTAGTCATCCCTGTGGTGTCGTCCCTCCCGATTTCAGGGCACCCCAGAGCCACCCAGAGCCCATGTTGTCGTCGTCAACCGCCCCCACCTGCTCCCCGCCACAGCCGTCGCTCGTGTCCGTTCACCTCAACTCGGCGGCCTTCTTCGACAGCATCTCCTCGCCAGCTCAATCACAACTGCCGCCCCCTCCTCCTACTTCGTTTACACCCTCCGCCAAGGTTTGTAGAAAGAGAGAGAGAGAAACTCCTTACCTATCTCTCCGGGGCCTCCTCTCCATCTTGTGGTTTTTTCAATTGACACGTAAATCGATGACTTTAATTTGCGAACCCAATCAAATAATTTTGGGTGAGAACATCCCCTCCCCGAAGAAAGATGGAGAAGGACGAAGGCACCCCGCTATGGATGCTATCTCCATGTGTCTACTGGGGGAAACCGCGAGAAAAAACTGCATTCTTTAAGTTACTCTTAAAGGACACATGGCACAACAATACTGACGGCCAATGGGATGGGAAATTTCTCCCCGGTATGGCTGCTTCCTCCTTCCGTGTTACTGGGAACTATGAGTCCCTTTTTCGCGGTTTGAGTAACCTAAAGTAGGGGCCTTGGATCGTTGGTTGTTGTATCCATTTTGCCGGTTTCGATATGGATATGATTTCGACGTCCCGCTTCTATTTTTTTGTGCTAGGGTAAGCGCCGAGCCCTCTTCGAACTTCCCCTCATGGACAGCGCGGAGTGTCCGGTGGTCTGCGCGGTCAACACCAGTCCCGTGGTCGCCCTCAAGACCTATCTGGACGCCCTCGCACGAAAAAAGAAGAACGATCTCCTCCCCCAGCCCCGCCCTCCGGCCACTACCAAGAAGACCAGTCTCAGCTCGTGGGCCTCTAGCGTCAGTAAACCCGAGACGCCGGTGTCTGCGAGGTTCCATCGGCTCGGGGGCGCTGCCGCCGTGAGAAGGCGCAACCAGGTAGAGCGACCCCTCTCACAGATCATCTGCCAACTCGACTCGGCTCTGCTGCTCAACAACTCACCTTCCTTCAACCTCCAACCACGCTCCGAAGAGAGACTACCTGTCAGCGATGCGAGCTGCTCAAGGATGATGACGGAGGAGCAGGAGGAGATGGCGGAGTTGCACGCGACCGAAGCCGGGTCAGGTGAAGATGAGGTGGGCATGATGGAGTATCATTCGGACCCAGTGGAGGAGGAATCCGACCAGCAGGACATTCCAGTCCCACCAGTTAGGTGAGCTACCGTTTCTTCCTCTGTGCTGAAAGGAAAAGAAGGGGTAGTATCGCGCCAGTGAAGAGGCTGTACAGATATTCGCGGAATCGTGGCTGGATATTGTTTTTGGGTTTTAGTCTTATTAATATCAGCAGACAGATATGTGCAGGCACTAGGGGCGCTTGAAAATGGCTACATCAAATACATTGGCAACCTCCATCCACCCTTCATCTATGGAATGAAGGACCTAGATATTTCGCCTAATATACCCAGGTCATCCCCCGCCCCCTATTTCCGCGTTCCCGGAGAGACAATCCGTGGATGGGGGTGGAGGAGAGGTTATTTGCGAATTTACTGCGCACTTAAAGCGCCACAATCGAATTAATGACCTATAGGATCAATCTCATGGTAATGAGCATTCCGACACGTTTTTCCAGTCTTTCTCTATATACTGAGGTTGTGTTTTTGTTGCAGTCTTCGTATCACCCCCCTGGGTAGCTCATTTCGTGGACGCCCTGTACCTCGAAAGGGTACTGGGGCCATACCGGGGAGTGGTTGTTGCCTCCCGGCTCCTTTAGCGAACTCCGTCTGTTCATACTTAATCTGGCATGCTGATTGTGCGCATTTTAAGCCACTGTCGGCATTTTTAACACTCCAACCGACTCCCCCCTTAACGATTTTTCATCCGTTCATCTCACAGCTCTTTTCCTTGGGCTGTGCGTCAATTGCCCTCCCTCCACCCCCTCAATTGGCGACCTTACTGCGAGAAATTAAGCTTATTTAGAGCACGGCGGGTGAATGCAAACCCTTTGGGTGTGTGTAGTCTTCTCTGGGCGGGCAATGTTATTGGCCTGCGTGTTTGGGGTCTCGTGTTACCGGAAAGGGTGCCACTCCAACGCGCAGACGTCACTGCTGCCACTACTGTTGGTGCAATTTATGAGTTGGCACTTTAGACACCGCTTGTGCCCTTTGCAGCTGTTTTTATATGACGAGGAAGATAATGCTTATTGGGAGCCTCTGATTGGGGGAACGATGTGGTGGCAATTTTGGTGGATGAGGGTTATTTTTTGATTGCAAGTGGAAGGGGGATAGTTGACTTTGGAATGTTTGAGGTAAGACACGAGATAGTTAGAAAGAGATGATATTCGGTAGAAGCTTCAGACCTCCCAAAAACGCTCCATAATAACAGAAGTGTAGTTTCAGGTAGGAAGGGTCCAATGAGGTTCATGGGAAGACGAACCAGAACACGCGACTAGCTTTATTGGGGGTTCAATGGAAGGTCAAATAGCATCATGCTTCTGATAATTAGGGGCTTGGGGCGTGTATGAATCCGTGTATGTACCAACGAGAAGTGAGATCCCTGAACAAAGATGTTGAACCAATCACGGAACAGCTGTGATCATGAAAAACTTGCTGAATTATTCACAAAATTAGTAATTTAATATGAATTTCTAAAAGAACATGGCGAAATGTTTCCCACTAAATGGGAATGGACAAAGAGTGCATTTCCAATGGATGACGGTGTAGTGGTCAGCATCCTCGCTCGCTTTGTGAGGAACCTGGAATCGACACCCCAGGATGGATGCCACCTGTAAACATATCCCGAAACTTGATGGCAACCCCCTCCATGGAGCCGATTTATCCTCTAGTAGCAGATAACCTCCCAAGTTTGAAGCTGTTATTGGTGATCCGTGCGAAACCGTCTAGTGTCAGTAGTCCACGGTGGGAATCGCCCCGAATCGGTGAACTCGCCACCACAAGCAACATCATCGGACCTCGCAACAAGTACTCTCCATAGTCACTGCTAGACGTGACAACAACAACAACAACAACACGAGCGCAGGTCTTCGCCACAGGATGGAGCACGACTACACCCGACTTCGGTTCTTCTGTTGACGTGTTGGGGTTGCTTTTACACAATTCTTACACTAAACTGCAAGGACGGTGAATTTGAAAATCGGTTAGCATTCAACGCGGCGGTTGCTTCGTCTTCCGCGTCCTTGTTTCCAATGCCTTGTTGTGGGCATTTAACTTTGAAGTAGGATTTCAGCAGGACGAACACACTTGATAGACATGTTTTTTTTGTCCGCCGACAGTACTTTTATTCCCACGACACGAGCAATCACATGAAACGCGTTCATCTCATACCGCGAGGACCTCTTCCATCCCAATTACAACCGTTCGTCTCGCTCCTCCTCCTCCTCCTCCTCGTCTCCCCACCCACCATCTTGTTACACCACCGGTGGTGTGTCGTCCGTTTGCTTGATGGGCCCTTCTCGTATTTTATGCACGACATTTTATCCCCTGTTTCATGCGCACCGGTTGCTTCACATCACCCCGACTTCAATCAGCCCGCGTTGCGCGTGTGGCCACCGTTGTGTGATGAAGCAGCGGCGGCGGCGACCACATCTTCAACCTCCTCTGGGAGTGGCATTAAGGATGACGTCACCTCTACAATGTTGCCAAGAATCTCTTCATAGAAATGTCATCCATGAAGCAGTCGGCTCATCCTCTACCAAGTTTGAGGCTGGGTTGCAGAAACCGACTGCTGTTTTGTTGGTGAAGTGTTGTTGGATGATGATGCAGCTACTGGGAAACGTAAATTAAGCCGGTTCATCCTCTAGCAGGAGAAATGAGCAATAAAAAACAATGAATCTTCGCGTTTGATGGCCGAGCTTCGGATGGTTTCGATGCTGTGCACTTTTGCCTCGCACTGCGGAGGTTTTCACCCACCCACCCCCCCCTATTTGTCTGTCTTGATGTAGTGCTCATTAGATCGAGAATGTGGCAGTGGGGGAAACGTACACGCAGATTAGAGGGCAACTGTTGTTGTTTATTGGACCCCACCTCATCAAACTATACGTGTTTGTAGTGCGATGTGTGTTATGAAAGGGGGATGAAATTACCTTTCAGCTATCGATTTTATGTCTGTCTAAACCAGTAAACGATTGTTGAAATGACGCTTCGTCCTGTTGTGAGCGTTTTATTTTAAATTTTCTCAGATACGGAAAGAGAGTCGCATAAACATTACAGTCCATATGAATTTTAAATGATCCGCCAGTTTTAAATCACGTGTTTTCGGTCCATTCCGATTGGTCGCCTGGTCCAAAATCACCCACCAGGACGCGACAGCGTCCTACGATTTGGCCCGGAATATTGTTTTGTACACTTTCAGCCCAACGAATAAAAAATGCACGCAAGGATAGGATGCGTTGATGAAGGTTTTATTCGGTTGTCAGAACCCATTTTTCCGATGCACTCTCGCTCAACTGGTCGACCACAAGTCTTCTCGCCTTCTTCTTTCGCTATTGGATAGTTGGGCGAGGTTCTCGTCTTGGGAGATTCGTCGCAAACGCAATCAATTAATGAATAACTTGGTCGATCAGGAGGTTCGTGCAGCCCAGTTGGGACACTGACTCGATTGGTCACTGGCAATCTTCTTCTTTGTTTCCTGAGAGAGGACCGTCTGCTTCAGTAATGTCACGAACCGTGACCGACGACGACCGAATGGCATGAAATGACGGTTGCCCCGGGCGTTCGCTCTCCCGTGTATTGCCGTAATGCTTTATTGGGGGTCAGGCAGACCAAAATATGAATCAATCATTCACATTAGGAAGGGTAAACGCTGAAAGCACCAATCAAATGTCTCCTCGGTCTAAAATAGGCTCTTCGCATTTTATCGCTCCCTGCGTGACGCGAAGCATTCGGACTTGAAGGTGCCCCACATTTTATGGATGGCGTTTTGCTATTTGGGGATTTTGTCTGTCTGTGTATGCTGCAGCGACACAATCGACACATGGACACACACACACACATCCCAAACACCAGGTTGTTGGCAGAATAGGAGGAGGCTGGCTGGCTGGCAGGTGTTGCAGGGGAGGGAGGCTGGGGTAACAGAAGCCAACCCCACTGCACCCACGCACAGGCAACCGCCGCAGAGAGGGTGTTCGTTTTCGGATGGAGGGCGCGTTTTTTGCCGCTGCAGTTGCAGTCAGCATCTTTCTCGCTTTAAGGTGTTTAATCTGTCCATTCAAACAACACCGAACCGTTCATTTGTGGGCTTTTGAATGGCATCATACACTGCCCACTGGATTCGAAAAAGTTCAGCCAATTTAATTGGGCGAGGGGCGATTTTGGCGTGTCAACTTTCAACTCGCTTTGTCCACTCGTGTTTGGTAGTAGTTGTGGTTGAATTAATACGACCTCTTGGTTGTTGTTGTTGTGGGAATCCGTTCCGAAAAGGTCCACCAATAAAAAGGAGAATAATAATAATAATAATATTCGCTTTATTAAGGTCACGAGGACCAAAACTGTCAGCATTAAAATTTGCAATAAACAACATGTTACAGGACGTAACGATTATACGTAGAACATGCAGAATACGTTAAGAAGAATAAAAGAAGTAACATCATGGTAAATTTGCAAGAAAGGCCAATTTAACCCACGAAGTATATAAAGTATTGCAAACGGGAAATGGCGGCCATGGAAAGGCAGCCCTATCCAAACGCGCTCGAGAAATACTTTTGGCCTCGTCGCGGAATCCATATCCAAATGTGTGCCCCCATCTCCCAATAGAGGATAAACCGGTTTCACGGGGTAATGTGTACAGGCGGCGTCCTCAGTGTCACCCAAGGTGGCCTGACCTGGGAGTCCAACCAAGGTCTCTCATCAACACAGCAAGGATTCTAACCGCTACACCATCGGGGGCAACCTCGTCCCGAAAAATCGAATCCGCCCGATGGTGTAGTGGTCAACGTCCACACCGGATCAGTGAGTCACCTTGAATGGCCAACGAGCCGCCTTGGCCCTATTAGTTTGGTGCCTACATGATTTGTACTTTGAGTACATCAGACGATTTACTTCGAGACAGATAACGCCGACATTACCTATTTTCTTACATGCGTGCGCGCGCGCCCAGTTACCTTGGGATTTGTGTGCGTGCGTGTGTGTTGTGAGTGAGAGAGAGAGACGATTCCCCAGGGCCATTTTGTACACCCTTTAGAATTCTGGCAGCGCCTCAAGTCAGCTTCTTCGGTGCCCATGTAAGCAAATGTCGGCGTCCGTCGTCAACTTAACTGGCATAACTTACTCCGCTTTATCAACATAATGTGCCACCTAGATTAATCGACGCTTTCGCCATCCCCTATCTCTCTCTCTCGCACTTCTCTCTCTCGCACTTCTCTTCCTCATGTTCACAAGTTCGGATTGAGGCGATTCCCTTTCGGCATGGTTTGAAGTGGACATCGGAACCGGGGCTTCTGAAATGCCTTCTTATTAGCACGCCTTTCGGTGTGGGCCCCGCACACTCTCGTCTCTGTCAATTTCAATGCCGAACCTGTCTCGTGTGTAGTAACGTGCTCTCGTTTACCCCCACACCCACAGAATTCTGTCACTCAGCCGGGGCACTCAGCCGACAAGCACAAATCAGCAGCAGCATCGTCACAGCCAGCCTCATTTCGATCATAGAGCCCTAGGGGGAGAGGCAGACCTCTGTCCCGACGTGTCGTTGTCGTCGCAGGTGTTTTGCTTCCAGAGCTTGACCGAATCTCCGGAGAGGTCGCCCCCTCGACATCGTCGTCCCTCTGACATCAGCGCTGGCATCTGTTCAGTGCCACACATCACCTCGTGTCCCAACGTTCTGGAATGTCAACAGACACCTTGGTGAGTGAAGCGTAAAATATTCACTATAACCTTCATGATAAACTCACCCCTGAAGCCAGTTTATCCTCTAGGAGATCATTTCGTGTCTATCGATAAACCATTTATCCAGAGTGGATAGAGACTGTCACACAAGTCTCTTGATGAAACTGTATCACTGACTGCTCTATTTAACCGAGGCGTTCAAGTTGTGTATTGATCACTTATCTTTGGGATATGAGTGTGTGTGTGTGCGTGTCTTGTTTTCTGTTGAGCATCTATCCTTTCATTCAAGGGTGCAACAAGCACAGCGCTGATTCTGGGCCCGGGTTGGGAGTAGGGGAATATGTATAGAGACTAATACGTTTGGGAAATTTATAAAGGTCGAGAATGCGTCAGAACAAATCTGGAATTACAGGAAGGCGCCTAATCCCCGAAAAGGTAAGTTGGTCAACACATACTGCCGTTAAAGGTTCCCGAAACCTAACAAGATCTTCCTGATTGCCGGTTATATTTGCATCCTCTTGTAGCCGCCCAAAGGCGAAATGTATACACACGGTAATTGTACATTATTGTTTGATTATAGGCTGGTGTGTAGTCGGGTTGTTGTTATTGTTACTGTGCCCACTCCTTTGTTCCCACAGGCCGCAGCAGCAGCAACGAATGGTTGGGAGTGGTGTGATCGAGGTGGAAAAGCAGCCACGAGGCGGCTACCCACCCCACACGGGCATGGAGACCCCCACCCCGGATTCAAGATTTCAATGTAATGGAGTTGATGACCATGGCAACGGCTGGTGGCCGCTGCCCCCTCCACCACCTCCTCAACCGACCACCAATTCCCAGCACAATGGCAATCGGTGGGGCCGCTGCCGTCTGGGAGACACCCCGACCCCAACAGCCACCCCAACGCCCACCCCCACTCCCGTACCATGCCCCCTGAAATCGACACCGGCCCCCTCTTGGTTCCAGGCGTATTTGCCCCGAGAAGTGGCTCTCGAATTACTCACACACGAAGAAGCCGGCAGTTTCTTGGTGCGGGACAGTGTCACACAACCGGGCTGTTGGGCCCTTTCGGTGAGGGTTCCGGCACATGTTAATTGTGTCGGTATCACTCACTACCTTATCCAGCACTCCAAGTACGGCGTCAAACTCAAGGCACGTCTGGTGATATATTATTTGTTTAATGTTGCTACTTAAATGCTTTAAGTAGCACTGCATTCACTGGAATGTGCACCTTATCTAACCGTGAATCTTTTGTTTTACAAATAGGGTCTGGACAAGGAGTGGCCTTCTCTGGATGCTCTAATTACCCACCTCACTGTCATACCCGAAATGCTGCCTTGCCCCTTGCGCCTTCCGCTGTCATCACAGCGGCACCCCCACCAGTCCACCTCAAACCCGACGTTCACGGAGAACGAGGACGTCGCGTTGGCCACGGTAGAGGATGAGGAGTACCAGAGACTCTCCGATTTCTCCTCGATGATGGCTGGCATGCAACCCATGACAACGGCCCATCATCATAATCAACACCGACAGCAACTGTTCTAACCCCAATTGCTGCTCTCCAGAGTGTACATATTTGAACGTCCGCATTTGAATATCTGAAAACCACATTTAAACTCCACCTCCCTCCCCCATTCTCCTGCCCTGCGATGCTGTCGACCTAGCTGCCTACCCGAAGGTGTATTCGATGACAATAAATTAAACAAATGTATCAATATCGTGAAAATGAATTCGCACTCTCTGCGTTGTAGTAGAACGTGAAACCCCCAATGTTACGGCACTATTCAAACAGCGTAGGGGTAGAGGACCCGAGTGAGCAATTTTAAATCGTAATTAAAATTTCCGCACGCCATCGCTTGGTGGCGTGTGGTAATCGCATCATAATGTTGCACATCATTCACAGAGTCGTAAACTCCGCTCTTATTGTTCTCAGTCAAGCGGTGAAACGGTTGTGTGTGTGTGTGAATCTCTCCGGAGCAAGTTTCAATCGTTGCGGTGCATCGCGTGGCATCCAGTGGAGTGCCAGATTGGCGGCCACCAAGAGGTCCCTTCGCTGAAGTCGACCACCGAGTGAGAGGAGGGCCTGCATTTCTGGGTTTTCCTAATAGTGGCCATATCCAAAACGCGCAGCAGAACTTACATTTATAGTAGGTCTTCCGGTTGTGGGTTCAACTTTCAGAAAGTAGGAAATGTATGTTTACCATGGTTGGCATGTCCTCCTGCCTCTTACCGCGGCCTCGCCAAACGCTTCTCACATTAGTTGCACGTGGCAATTAATGCAATCTCCTAAGTGGGATTTGGTTGTTTCATCCATATTAAAGTTTATCTTTAAGCTTAAGGGTTGGAGCTCGTAATAGCATAAAGTGGCCCGGGATAGCAGACAATTTTGAGAAAAATCGATGGTTTTGTCCATCGACACAATAAGACGCCTTTCGTGCAAACACTGAGAGGCTGTCAACCCTTGTACAGCGCTGCAGTGGTTCCACGAGGTTTTACGCCAGCCAGATGAGAGCCTTTCAAACCGGTGCCTCTTGCCGTCACCACCACGCGAAGTTTGGCGCTGACGGACTGGTGGGCAACTAAAACAACGCGGGTAGACCGACATGGAACGCCAAGGCTTGCAGACCGTCTACGGAGCGTGCCGGTGGTGTCAGAACGATGCAATCATCAATGGCGACCTTGTTTTATTGTTCGCTACTCATGGGTGGCAGCGGTAAGGGACATCCATGAAGCAGCCGGTTGATCCTACCACAAGAGAAGATAGTCGTGAGAACGGAGAAGAAGTAGACAGACACCTCACGGGTGCTGAAGCGAGTTTTGTCACACGGCCTGCGTGTCTATCAATGCGAGTCAAGCATTATAATGCGCTCTAACGCGGATGTCTGGTGGGCTTCTGCAGTGGTGGAAAGAATGACATGTCTTGGCATGCCCGAGCTTTTACCACGGTCTCTCCAAACACAGCGCATTAATTATTTGCTGTATCCACGTTGTGATTACCTCACAGTTGCTCATACTGAATAGAAAACGCGTCAATTGATAATTTAATTCACTTGCATCACGTTTCCCTTAAAATCCGAATGGGGGTTAAAATATAAACCGATTGAGTGCGTGCAAGGCGTAGACCATCTGGATTGTTCGACTGCTCCAGTTTTACATTTATTGCGTGGACTGCCAGTTATAAAATCGACTACAATTTCAAGTGCCCCGTAAATCAGTTTCAACAGTGGCTGATCAAACGGTTCTTTCGGTCTTGAGCGGTTTTGTATGAAACAGGCGATTCTCACGTCATTCACACACACACACACAAGTTAAAGACAACCGTTGACGTTGACGCAAACCAGGCGGTCACCTGCCACATTCCCACGCTTGCCATCATGATATGCCCTCAAGGAATTTTCCCCGAATACCCTCAATATAAAACAACAGACTCCCAACAAACAATTAGTTTTCGGCTCATTTACTTCGAAAAAATATGTATACAGGCATGATTATGTAGTTGGTGGTGGTGATGAAGAAATAGTTAGGTAGATAAATATGAAGAATAATAAGCAATACAGGGAGATAGGGCGCTGCGATAGACAGATATGAGTGGTGTGAGATTTGAGGCGCGCCATCACCAACACCGGAAGCACACACGATGGGACGCAGACGAGGCCAGAAGCGGCACATCAATAAAACGCTGGAAGTGGACTGTGGCGAAATCGGAAGCAGACGCATTCGGTAGGGGCGAGGCTTGTTGGTGCAATCCTTGTCGGCGATGGGCTCGTCCATGGTGGCTCCTATCCGTGGTGTCGCCTTGTTTGCATCGGCGGTCAAATACTTGTGTGTACATTAGACATATAAATGCGTCGCTCTCGCGTGTATGAGTGAAAGACAGAAAATGGCAAAAGGCGCCTACTTGTGGGAATACCAAAAGTACTGGTGGTGGTACTGCTGGTCATCAGCTTCCCCGACGCCGCTGGCACCACCAGGATCCTCCGAGTTGGTGTTGGAGGAGGAGGATGGGGAGGAGGAAGGCAGGTTGGTGGCGACGCGTTTCGACGGCGAGAAGGTGTAGATGGGCGTTCCATTGGGCGTGCCAAGCCGCATCGCCTCATAGGGGTTGGATACGAGGCGATATGCGGGGGATCGTTGAATCCTTCTACCGCCACCACCGCTGGAGTACCCCGAAGCCGAAACGGACCGCGGGGGTCGTGGAGAAGCACTTGAGTCGCGGGAGAGTGGGGTAGGGGTCTGCGAATGGATCCACTGCGGAAGGGGACGCCGTTGGTGACCTTCAGAGGTGTTTTTCGAGCGCGGGGAGGTGTAAAAAAGAGGCGATTGAGTCGGTGGTGTGGAATTTGGAGGTGTGCCTTTATCGATGTTGTTGAGAAAGTCCAGGAGTGTCTGGGTGTTGGTCGAGCGATCACCCCCAACTGGTGGAAGGGAGGCACCGGCGTCCCCGTTTGATCCTTTGAATAAGGGGTTGCGGCGGTGATCCATGAAGACTGAGGACGCCGGGGGTGCAGCCTGCGAGCTGGCGAAATTGGCCTCTGGTGCTGGAGCCTCGGAAGATTTGGAGCCGGCGGGAACACGCGGACGACCGCGGTTGCGCATTATGACTGCGTCTGTTACGTGAGCCGACGACCCATCTACAAGGGGAATTGTAATCTGTCGACCTGGAGGGGAGAATTTAACCAGACCGAATGCCACGTATGACATCGTATTATAGAAGCTACACCATTGTCTACCGGTGGGTTAATCAAATCGTCGCTCTGAAGTCTGTCAGGCCGGAGGTTGGTTTTCATATGTACAAACCGAGAAAGGTTCCCCGATGTGCCGTTAAAAAAACGAGTAAAATATGGCATTGATGGTGGGATCAATAAAAGTGAATGTCTTCGCAAGTTTGAGTCTCAACTTGGTAAGGTAAAAAGTAGCCAACTCGTCGCAATAAAAATCTGATTTTTCTTCCCGTGGAAGTCGGATGTGACCATGCCAAAAAGCGTATTTCTGTTATCTTGTTGGAAGCTTCTTCCAGGGTGTATCACCAGCGCCACGCACGATGGCCGGAGCTGGGATTCGAATCCAGGTCCATCACGAACGGAGCGAAGAGTTTGACCGCTACACAACCGGGAAACCTAGATGCGTGTGTTGGGTATTTTGCCCAAATGTGGGGGAATCGAAGCCGGGTTCCTCACTAACAGAGAGCGAGGACGCTAACCGCCCCACGCCACGGGGAAATGAAGACGCTCTCACACAAACGGAGAATATCAGTAAAATCAACGTTCGACAAACCTGCAGCCGCCGCCGAATGGAACGCCGCCGACGCCACAAGGGGGGGCGGCGTCGACCGTGGCGCACCGAGGGGCGGCAGAGTCCGTGACCTCGACGAGGAGCCGTGGTCGGTATTTCGAGCTGCCACCGCCGCGAGCGTAGAAACAGCCGGGGGTGGTCTTTGGTGGAAATTATGCGCGGTTGCAGACCCTATCAGCTGGACGGAGTCCTTTCGGGGAGGCGTGGGACTGCGCAGGAAATTGGTGCCACCGCCACTACCGTTCCAATTCCGTTGGATGTCCTGGCGACTGCTGCCTGATAGAGGTGGGGCGACGGGTTTCTGGTGACGACGCGCAAATATCCCCCCCTCATCGTCGAGCCAAGTGCGAGAGCCGTCGGGGCTCAGTGTCACAGTGGAGGAGGCCGGCGAATTAAGTGATTGACGACTGCCACCGTTCTCGTTGGGGGGAGATGCAGGTGGTTTCAGGCGTACACTACGATACCAGTCGCACACATCGAAGGGTTCCCTGTTGTAGGTATGGAAGAGTTTGGTGTTGCGAAGGGCTGGGTACTTGGGTCGCTGTACGTAGTCCTTCGTTAGGCTAGAGAGTGTAGGGTGAAGGCGGAATTAAAAGCACAGATCAGGTGAGGTAGGGGTATATGTGATAATCACATCGAATTCGGGAACTGGTATTCACATGCCACACACCGAAAAAGGGGCTGGCATCGTTAAAATACAAACCTATTTAGTGAAACCTCTCTATATTTTTCGACGCAATGCGGCTTTGACGTGATGAGCCATTCACATTTTCTGCCTTTCGGACTCAAACGCTTTAGGAGGCCTTCGGAATGAGGCGTAAAAAACGTTTACCGATATTTGTAGAAGACGAATTTGCCATCTTTTCAATGACACCGAATAGACATGAACCCCCAATTTGAATACTGTAGGTCTTATACTAACACAATAAAGGAAAGCAGAACGCTCATTAGAATGCAGCGATGCATAAACATGGTGAAAAAATTAACACAGAATTTCTTCCAGCAATAATTATAGAACACCTGGCAGATACGAAATGTGTGCAGCCATCTCATACAAGAGGATAAAATGGTATCATGGGAGCTACCATGAAAAATTTCGGTAATTGTTTGCCTCACATTGGAGTCTCGAATTAACAGAGCGACGATGCTGTCCACTGTGCTATTGGGTCACCACAACGAATAGATATGTACATGATTTTAGTGTTTGATATCAAATATGACATGATTAAACACGAAAGTTCTTTCCAATCTAGCGTGAGTTAGTGAAGCCATAAAAACGAGCATTACGACTATGCCTGAGCACACAAAGCGTTGTCAGAATCCGAGTGACACGTGACACGATTTCCCATCTACACCAAAATGTAATGGTCAGATAAACCGTTAACAAGCATTTCGAACGAAATAAAATGATAAAGATTTCACCTACTTATTGATTTCAAAGAACTAGTAGACTCAAAAAGAACGAACAAAACGCACCATTGATCGACAAAATCTCGAAATTCGGCAGTATAGCGTCCATCTGATGGTAATTTCGGCGGGGGATCCTCAATAATTTTACTCAGAATAACGAACAACTGCGATCCGCGGTACGGAAAGGACTTGAGGGCCAGTTCCACAAGGGACACTCCAAGCGACCATATATCCGCACGGACATCATATTTGAATTTTTCCAACCGTTCCGGTGCCATATACCCGATGCAACCAAGTTGTGTGGAGTTCGCGATAGAATCCTTTAACTGTCCACTGATACCGAAGTCACAGAGCTTGATGTCACCCGTGAAACTAAGGAGCATGTTTGAAGGCTTGACATCTCTATGCATCATATTGTGCTCTTTTTTGAGGAAGTCGAGAGCTTTGACAATCTTGAAGTAAACACATTAGCTACAAGTAAAACACCTACAGAAACTGCGATTTTCCCTAATACGTATTCCGGAAAAGGTTCTGCGGTATCCCGCATTAAAACATCCAAAGACGTAGACATAACTTCCATACATATCCAAACCTCAGACTACAGAGAACAGTGACATCGAAATAACGGAAACCTACAATAGAAAAGAAAATTCCCATGCATTTGACAATGTTGGCACATCCAACACACCTTGTAACAACGTCAAGGTCCATCATTATTCGCTTGTTTTCGATGGCTCTCGTTGAAGAGATGCGCATTTGTTTTACTGCCATAACCAATTCACGCCTATTTTGGTGTCTCATTTTTTTTACAACCCCACAAGTCCCGGCCCCAAGTAGACCTTCGTCAATAAAGTCATCCATAGTTGTTATAATTCTCTAAAAATTCCAAAATGTTATTAATCATACCAACCTCAAAGTTATAACAAAGAACACCACTTTTATTCAACAATCTTTCGCGTAGTTGGTTAAATTCAAGATTTTCTGCTGACGGGGAGTTCGCTGGGTCAATATGCCGCCGACCATTGGGAGTCGCAGACGAAGGCCGTCTTACAATCACTGAAGAATATATTGATTCATTATTAAATACGTACACTCGCTAGGTCGCATAACCTTTTGTTGCCCCCGGCGCGGAGACTCCGGCGCATTCTTTGCAATGGGCATTACCAAATTCATGAAATGTCCTTTAATAAAATTCAAACTACGCGGTAATAACAGAAACCGAGAGCAACAAAGGTCTTCTATAGAAATGCATATAAAAACCCACAACAATTTGCATACTCGTGTTTTGGTATCTAAAAGTACACTAAATAAATTAATATTTTTTCAATCAGAATCACATAGACAACTATTTGGGAACTGGGAAGATAACATTTTTAGATATCACATTTTTCTTGATTACAATGTTAATCTAAGAAAAGTAGCAAATCACCATTACAATTTGTTGGAAAGCGAAAATTGGTTCCGATTATAAAGAATTACTAAATAATTAGTAAAGATATAACCAAGAGTGCAGTGTCTGTTAAGGTGTTCAATCGCTAAAAATATACAAAGCGAGTGACTTCTTAACGTAAAATGACCGCGGTAATCTTTTTAATGCGGACGGCGACACAAGCAAGAACGGGGTCAGACACCAGATATTTAACAGTTTTCGACCGAGAATTCCAAATTGGGAGTTACACTCGTAAACGGGGACAGCTGGGCCTCTCCCCAAGGTAAAATTTATTTCAGTTTAGTGAGCCTTCTTCTTCTGAGTAACGTGAGCGTTAAAATCGGGTTGGTCTGTTTAAGTTCCTGTTATATCTCTATGATTGTATTACCGATGTTCAATGGTTAAGTTTTCTGAGCAACAGGCGATCAGACGCTAACCAGTGTTTCAGTCATTTTTTGCAGTTTCAATATTAAAAGTGCGTTTAAACACTTATAAAGACTCTCTGAAAATTTTAACGTTGCAGCGATTTGTTTTGCCAACATAAACTGTTACCCTTTGTGTAAATTATTTCAAGAATATTATTATTAATCGAAACCTTCCGATCCTCGGTTTTTCACTAATCCTCATCATTAAATTTTAATGTTATTCTTCAAAGAGAATCGGAGTGAAAACATTGAATAGGCATCTACAAAATGTCAAGCAGGCAAATTGCGAATTTCGGTTTTCAGTTTGAATTGTCCGAAATACTTGATTACATAAAAAAAAATATTTCATAGTGTCCATAAAACAGTTTTCAAAATTGTATGGATATATTACAAATACTAGACTCCTATATTCTTTAGTAAATCATATATTGAATTGATATAGAACGGAACAACAATTATTATTTATTATTGGTATGGGTAGTCATGGCTACGTGACCTTCTCAAAGCATTTTTATGGAAACATGCGCCGTTCGGAATTGCGGTTCGCTCTTATAGTCTAAATATTTCTTAAGGAAATTTAAAAATGGTGATGGCGATAAAGTTGAAGCAGAAACAAAGAAGCTGGCCAAAATGTTGGAGGATTTCAAGGTGACTGCAAATCGTCATAAAGAAATGAGGTAGAGTTCGCATAGTCATTTCTTTAATATTCAGCAAAGATATTCGTTGGGAATCCTGCAAACCTGGCAACATCAGATCACAAATTAAACCACCTCATTCCACTAACGTAATATATTGTGTTGTGCTCTTTATTTCTATAGATAAAACACTTTTCAAAAATCAAAATTTTATCCGCCCGCCAAAACGGTATGTGCATTTTTAATTCAAATATCCAGATTCCATAAAGCTCCCAATCGCTGACACAAAGGCGACTAAGGCCTCAGACCAAACCGAATCTGACTCATGTGGACAATGTGAAATGTCGTCTGCTGTTGTCGTAATTAACAATACGCATCATTTCTGTAGTCTTGCCGAGAATGTGGTGAACGTTTTTGCTCAGCTTGTTTTACACAATTTCATTCAAAAGGTGCATTCAAAAAACACCATTCTGTAATTATTAATGTAAGGGATGCTATTATTAACGACCCACTTACAGAACCATCGAATTGGCATACAAAACAAATCACAGGCATCCACTGCCACTCAATCATCGGACACGGTAATAAGATCGGTACGTATCCGTTTAAAGGCCATTGTATTCTATGGTAGTTGAAATTATAGTCATTGCAACCTACAACTAAATTGTATCAGTACATATGTAACCACCCTATCTGATTGTATTTATCTTTGCCCACTATAAAGAATAGAGGTGGTTCGAAGTATTATAAGATATGGATTGTAATGAAGAATATGCAGGACGAGCGATACAACATTGATACAAAAGAAACGTGGTAACGAGAATTAGGACTTGTTGCTCATCTGTATGTTGGCAGGCAATATTGTTCCAAACGAATGAATGTAGTGTCTCGCGTGAACATTGAGGATAAAGGCGAGTGGGAATTAATGAAATTCATTCATGCAAAATGCGACCAGGTTTTCTTGCGGCATTGAATAGTTCCCCGGCATAAAGTACTGACTGCCACACATTTTAATTTCTATTTGCCTAGGAGTGTATGGATGTTCAAACAGAGCCGGAGTCCGATAGAAACCCCAAAGAGGATCCCCGCATCGCGCCTCCTAAGGTCTTCTCCTCTGCAGGAACCGATCCCATACCACAGACCAAAACATCTTTTGCGGCGCCAAATATACAATTCGCCCCTGTTTTTTCCTACTGTGACAAATTATTGTTGCAGAAAAACCGCCGCTGCGAGCTCTTTACTCCCGTAGAGTCTTCAGCATGGGAGTCGGCTCCATACACTGTTTACGAGGATCGCGAAACCCCCGGTAAAAGATACTTGTAACACCGAATACAGTGTATCAACATTATATTATTAAAGTAATCGTTTGTTTAGAAAAACACGGCGTTGATAATGATGCAAGAGATGAACCGGATAAAGAGCTGCTTGACCAAATAACCCCTGACCAAATCCAAATATACCCAGAGAACCTGTGTGAAGAATCTTTTTTTTCGGCGGACAGGTTCGCGTGAGTAATTTTTTTCTTCTTCAGGATTTTAAGCACGTTTATTCGAAACAATCTGCTCCAACATGGGAAAATGTTGACCAATAAAATCTTTCGTATTATTTTAGTAGATATTTGACATATTCATTGGTATTTATTATACTTACTTCTTACGAATTGAGTTGACGCCAACCTTTTGTTCTAGACCGCCACAGATTACCGAGGATAAAATAATGCAAACCATAGAACCTTCGTCTACTGGTAAGATTATTTGTTTATTTATTGGCGTATGGTGGGTCTGAGTTCAATGGATACTTATAACCACCAAGCCTTTTTATTACATACGCGTCTAAAAGAGTGATCACCTTAATCTGGACAATAGATTTTCCTGGGGAAATCGCGTCGTTCGGTTGGCCCGTCAGTTCGGGCGGATTGCGAATTGGAACAGTATTGAAAAAGGGTTCCTCGACGAAAGCATTTTTGAGTTGATCAACTGAAACCGTTTCATGGCGTCCATTCATGGATATTTTAAACGTTTTATCCGAACGGTAAGCGGAGAGTTGCACCGTAGACCAATTCCGCCGGGCAGGTGTCGGCGTCGGGTTTAAAATTCGCACGAGTGCCAAGCAGGACGAGAGGCAAATTGTCTGCCCAATGTTCTCGGTCATCTTGAGCCATGAGGGATGACTTCAGTGTTCGATGGAGGCGATCAACCATCCCATTGGCCGAGGGAAGGTAAGAAGTTGTGCGGATTCGCTCGAATCCAAGAAATTGGAAAAGCGTGGATTCGAATTGTGCCCCTCGGTCGGTTGTCAAACGACGCGGAGATCCGAAGCGCGCCACCCAGTTCTGTAGGAAGGCGAGAATGACTGACTGCGGAATAGAAGAATGAGAACGCAAACCAGAGTATAATCAAGTTTGTTCTCTTGATTTAATAAAATGATTCACAACGTCAAGTCGGCGATCGCGCGGTCGTGGGCGGAAATCGGTTCGTGTGTGTTAAAACAAAAGGGGGCCTTTAAGGTCACTACAACCGCTTCGATTCGCGCAACAGCAGTCAGCTGCTCCACGGACTAAAACGGCCAATCACGCAGTCCGATAAAAGAGTTGTAGTTCAGCTGTTTGGGTTTACTTCTTTCCTAAGAATCTGACAGAGAATCATTTTCCATTTATTAATTCCGTCCAGATGCCAATAATTCACAAACGGATTGGCGGATATCCGATGTAGAAGAGGAACTGGACGCTTTAGAAACACTCGAGATTATCCGCGAACATTTAAAGCAGGTGCATGAAGTGGAAATGGTTTCGGATTCAGACGAAACGAAGCCTGTATCGTAATGGACAAATTTATAAAATTGAAGATATTGTTGTTTATTTAAGCAGAGTTTTGTCTTTTTCCTCCCGTCTGGATTGAATACAATTTTGCTCGGCTTCCTATTTGAGTGTATGTGCAACTCACGATTGTTTTTGTGAATGGGACGGTATTATAAATGCGACGATTATGGCTTCAATTGGCGGTTCTCCTTGTTTAAATAAACCGAAATGTTAAATCTGAAGTTAACTTCGGTAATACCTCGCTGAAAGCTCGGTTTTTTTTCGTATTTCGTTGTCTGTCGATCAATTTAATCGGTACCACCAATTCGTCTACTGCATATTATTATCAGATATGGCGACGTCATTCTATCTCTCCAAAATTAGTTAGTTACTTTCCAAACGCTTCAATGTCTATTGCTATATCCATAAAATAATTTAACATTTCCTATCCAAAGGGTTTGGTGAGCTTTGAAATTTCCTTCAAATTTAACCCAATCAAATTAATCTTCCCTTTCTTTTTTCAATCCCAATTGTCACGTGTGACGCTGTTCCGATTGTGGGCTTCTGACCTAAGAAATATTAGACCTTCGCTGGGGGTTTGGTAACGGTAATTGTAGAACATGGATACACATCCCAGGCAGCCATGAGGAAACGCATTGAAATGAAAGGAATCGATATAATGGGGCAAACAGTTATAAATGGATGGAGAGGTAATATAGACTTAGGGTGAAAATAGGATGGGTCTTCATAACGAGAAGACAACGATGCTGGTGGTTGACACGAGAAAGCGTCCTATTGGCGCGCAGTTGACATTGTGTGTCCTTCTCGATGTCCTGGTAAAACACCGGGGCGTTACACACGGAAGGAAAACATGTTGATCCGTTGAGAGTCTACGTTTTGGTAATGGTTCCTGGATCAAACATACCACATTGACACTTTGCCGGTATAATTCAACACCCTGAAAGCGTTTTTGTTTCTCAATCGTTTTATTATTATATCGGGACAACATCAGAATTTGTATGGAGTGCTGCGTATAACCTTTTGGTTTAACGGTCGCATGCGCGTTTTCGCTTTGCTTGCAGACGAGCGGCGATGGCTCGGACCAATGCAAATACAAGCAAGATTACCTGCGGATCTAATTTCCGTTGACCGTTTAACTATTCGAATTTGACTACCACGCACGCCACCAGACAAGCCACCAACATTCTCGACAAGCGACAATGTCTACCGTTTTTATAAAACACCTGTCATACAGTGTACGCAACACCCTCGATTTCGATTGGCTCTGTGAAGTCAGCTCATTTATATTAATACTCACACGAATCCGTTCTCTTAGAGTTTGCTAACATGAACACTCTCGAACAATTTATTATGACTCTGGTATTAAACTATGGCAATTACTATTCAGTCGTTCTGAGGTGCAATTGCTTTGGCACCTTGTATCCAGACACAAACAATATTGTTCTAATGACACAGGTATGATCCATCGATGGGATTGAAATATTTGCACTCTAGACACGTATGTCAAAATGAGCAACGTTCTTAAATGGCTTGTTGTCGTGCCAACCGTTGGAAGTGAAGACAAACGTTTGTGTTTTTGATAAAGGCAATTAATCTTCATAAACTATTTATGGACATGGATTAACTATCATTAATTATTTTATCTGTGTATTGTTATTGATGAATAGATAATAATTCGCTTTTTGTGAATTTTATGTACACTACAGAGCACCCTCCTGTAGTTGAGTAGACGGAGGCGCTTTACAAAAGAACAGGGAAACGAACACGGCGTCCACCAATAATGTAAACGCATTTTCTGCCCGTTTCCAAACCGCAAAGGGGCCGTTAAAAGGGGTCTGGAGAGGCTGTTGGACACGTTCGCAACTGAAAAATACACGGGAATGCATGAAGTGCTGGGTCCATGTGCCAAGACTGTGAGGTGATCGGGGAGCAGTGAACCTATTGTTATTAGGGGGTTCGGGAGACCGGCGGCGAAAGATTATCTTGGCTACCTCAATTTTGTCCCGAAGACGAGTTCAGGTGAGATATCCCGATGGTCTGATTTAATTGCTATTGGCATATTTTCCAACCAATCAGCGGTTGTCTCTAGCATTTGGGGCTGCCTTGAGCTGTCTGTGAAACGGCTCTACCATGCCATTGATTTGCGGGTTTTAGGGGTTAGAGGGTTATGTCTACGAATCTGAGCTTCCTATTAGGCTTTCGTGAGAGCCTGATAAGTGGTGTCTTCTTCAAGCTGTTGATATGGATGCACGGGGAAGCATCAGCAACTGGTTTATTAATACCTTTTACGGCGGAGAATTCGATAATAAACTGTGATCGGATTCCAGTTTTCAGATTACGTCTCACATACTTTGTAAACGATGAACGGAAGTTGATGCGAGTGGCAAATTATTATTACGGTTATTAAGGTTACGAGGATCCACATTGGCATCATAAAAATGTACAAAATAAATTATACAAAAAGTACTGATTGTGCATAGACGACGTAGAATAGGTTAACAAGATTAAACGAAAGAATTTGCAGGGCAAATTACACCCTCGAAGTATATAAAGTTTACAAAGTTCGATCCATAAAACTCACCAGTGACTAGATTTTGTATCGTTGCTGTGGTCTAGTGTGAACTATCGACGTCTGAAATTACAAAAGCGTTTCTCTGTCGATATAAAGTCTTTCGAGAAAAATTCCAAAGGTTACTCGTCATTCCCGAATTTTGGAAGATATAATTGAGTAAAGCGTACCGTCCACCAATTACTCAATCACTACGGTAAGCTGATTTTCGGTGAGATGGGAGGCGGTCACTTGTCGGAGATGATTAAACCCACGAAGAGTCTAAAAGGGATTACGAATAAGATTGAAACCAAAATAAAATCGGAATTGCTCTTTTTGTAAAAGAATCAAATAACACAGAGTTGTTCTGGCGTTCGCGCTTTTTTAAGCGAATTTTGTTGGTCTGCTCGTTAAAATAAAAAGGGTGATTTAAGGTCAATACAAAGATTCCTCTTTAGAAATACGAAAAGGATGGCCGGTGTGGACGAAGGGAATGCGGAATCGAAAACCCGGGGTGCATCTTCGAAGCTGTAACGCGACCTGGGAATTTCACTTGGGTTTGGTGGCCTGCATGAAGAAATTTGAAAAGACGTGTAACCGGTCAGACGGAGAAGGGGATTGACACTTACATCAGTGCTGGAGTCCCCCTTCTGCGGCCTCGGTTGACACCGTCGCGGTTCTTTTTCTCGAGCATATTACGTATTTGGCGGCTCATGTAACGCAACTCTTGAGCCTCGTCGTCAGTGATGCGCCTTTTCTCGGGTTTATAGAACCCCCACGGTACAAATGTTACTATAATGTGCCAAAGATAATGTTTCACGGGGGCGACGGTTTTGAATGTTGGAATTAAATCGGATTATCAAGCAAGGATAGAGCAATATAGGTTTTGTGATGGGTTTCGCACGAGCTTGATGTGGGAAAATATGAAGAATACGACACGACAGTAAACACGTAAGTTCGTTTCAACGTTAATGTGAACTATTTTCCGCACATAAATTGTCCGTTAGGTGTACAAGCACACATTTGTGTGACTATAGTCAATCAATGCATTTAAGTATCCACAATGTCCTCTGTCACACAAGCCGTAGTTATACAAGAACATATTTTTTAGATTCACTTTTTTTTGGTGCGGGGCCTTTGCCGGCCACCATCATCAAAAAAGAAATTATTTTGCTTTATTATAGAAAACTGTTATGTCAAAACATCTTCATCGATCTTTTTACTACATTTAGCAAAAAGAAATCCTTTGTTTAAACTCATCAATTTCATGGATTTACTCTTGGCAAAACGAAAATACTCGCGAAAACAGCTGACTAAATACCGCAAACACTTGATTGTTGACGCAAGTCTATCTGAGTCCCTTCTAAAGTGCAAATCGCTGGCTAACAGGTTATTTTTTAAAAAGGCATCGGTTAATCAATATGCTTTTCGCATTCATAATGAGGCTTTAATCGACCGAGCGTAGTGGCGTGCGCTTGTAATCTAGCAACCTGGAGGCCGGGTGGCGGAAACTTTCTCGCGCGCGTTATGGACAAGGCCTTCTATGGCCGCCATTACCTCGTTGTTATTTCCTCCATTCCTGTTAAACATTAAAATGCTGAAAGTTCTGGTCTTTGTGACCTTAATAAAGCGTAAAAATAATTATTATTATTATGAGTGTAGTGATTCGAAGACTAGTCGATACTTAAGACCACTTAACCTTTTTACGACATACGCGTCTAAAAAGGGTAATATATGAGAACGCAAACCAATGTATAATCAAGATAGGTTTCTTGATTCAATAATACAAAGGCTCGACGTTAAGTCGGCGATGGTGCGTTCGTGGGTCGAATTCGGTTCGTGTCCGGTAAAACAAAAAGGGACAAATCAGGTCACTACATGGCTCCCCCTAAGACTCTTCGTCGTCAGGGGAAGAGATACAATAAGGATAGCTGGTTGGGTTGCAGGTTAACAGACGGTAAATTAACGGGCAAAGTTTGTTGGATGCAGGGGTGTTCGGCTTATACGACCGCTACGTGTGCGGGAGGTCGTCCGTGCGTCAGGCGGCTCCAGACTTAATCGAGCAGGGGCAAAAGAAGATGGCACAATAGAGTTTCCTGGGGGAATCGCGTCGTTCGGTTGGCCAGTCAGTTCGGGTGGATTGCGAATTGGAAAAAGGGTTCGTATCGTGTCTACCGATGCGATTCGTATGCGTCGTAGCATGGATGGCGTTCGGGTCGACAAAAGGTGGTTGAGGTAAGAACAGAATGGTGAGAAATCGGCTTCACCTGGCTTTCGTGTCGATCAATGCGAGTTGTATGCGTCGTAGCATGTTTGGCATTAGGATTGACATAAAGCGGTCGAAGAAGTTGGTAACGCACATACAAGTTCATGCGAATAATTATCCTGTTTCGGTCGAATATGGGTGATTAAAATAGATTTTAGTGAAAACGTCGTCTTTGTGGTGGTCTGTAATTTTCTGCCTATTCTCTCTATCAAAGAAATCATCGTTGAACGCCACTTCAATAACTGCTCATTCATCGCTGCCCGAATTTCAAAGAACCCCTCCCATCCCCTCTATTCCAGTTTATCGGAATGTAAATCTCTTCGACCAATGCGCCGTGTATACCGTTCAATTCCAACAAGAACGGCGGCATATCGCAATCCGGTCATTCCCTATTTGTCCCGATTTTTAGTTTCACCAGACCAGGTTAAACAGGAACTACAAGACAACTTTCGCATCTAATATTTGTTATCCTGCCTTTTTAATGCTGAAAGTATTGGTCCTCGTGACCTCAATAAAGCCACTACAATTATTATTATGCTGCTGGACCAAGATATTCACCAAATCATAGCGATTAATTGAACTAAATGCAACGGGTTAGCCTCATGCGTGATTTCCGAAAATTCTGAAATACATTTTTACAAAATATTTCGCGTCAAATGCATATTTTATTAATCATTTTATTTCCTACATGATTTGCACGTTTGTGTTTTAATTTGTTGTGAACGCAATTCAATTGAGTTGTGTTAAATGAAAGAATACGGTAAATTTTAATTATTTATGTAAATTCTTGATGGATGTATATTAGGAACATTTTTTGGTGTATGTATGGTTTTCGCTGTTTCTTGAAGTATCGGATGATTGTCAATAACAATAAAACTTTAAGACGTTGAATGTAAACTTAACGCTGCTTAACAAATTACTTTATTTCATTAAAGCTGTTAGCCGTATTTGTTGGATTTCTTGGGTGTATATCTCTTTAAATTTTTTTTATATGGATTCGGTTTATATCCGGTGTTGTTTTAACAAGTATTATTCGCTATTTCAGGTATTATTTTATCAAAGACAACACATTGAGGGGGAATGAGCTTTACATCGGATGAGCTGAATTTCCTTATTTATCGCTATCTGCAGGAAGCTGGCTATTGTCACTCGGCTTATGTTTTCGGTCTTGAAAGCGAGATAAGCCAGTCTAATGTTGATGGTTCTCTCGTGCCACCCGGATCCTTGCTTAGCCTTATCCAGAAGGGTCTACAATACACTGAAGCGGAGATAAGCATCGGTGAAGATGGCAGCGAACGCGTTGTCGAGTCTCTTTCCCTCATTGATGCCGTTGTTCCCGATGTAATTGAAAAACGGAAAAGTTCGCTTAAACTACAACATCCTCCGCAACCACGACCCTCTTCGTCAAATCAGCATCATAGTCAGCAGCACCACGACTCTACCCTTCCAGCGAATCCACACACGTCTTTTGGTGACTTTCACAACTCAAGCGTTCTCTCCAACGCGGCACTTCGTGACTCCCAGTCTGTACATACCCCTACCCCCATGGACAGCGAAATTAGCGGCCTAATACATCCCCCAAATTCGGCAATAGCCTCTCATAATATGATGGCCTCTTCCTTGCAACGACAACAACACCCTCATCCTACACAGTCACCCAACATTTCAGGGAACACATTTAATGCCGGTGGTAGTCCACACAACTCCGCTACGGGGCAACATATACGTTTGCCACATAAGAATTTTGTGGACCCAATGACTGGACTTCCTGTGGGGAATTCAGTTCTTCCCCAGATCCAAGATAATGGTGATAATGGACATAGTAAGTTTCATAGCACGTGGAAATTCGATTTAGAGAAGCACTTGACACGAATTCGGCCTTTTGGGTGAATTTAATACGTGGTGCATTTTAGTTTATGTTGTTTATGTTTAGCTTTTTGGTACCCATATGACGTAATTTTTCTGGTACTCTATCGGTTTTCGCAAATTACAATTACTACTCGTGTGAGTTGATTGATCCAACCAGGCAGTGAATCTCTAGCGTGATTGCGTTTCTTCTAGCCGTTTTTGTGCATGTTTGCGAACTACGTACTCAATTTACTTACATTTCGTGTTTCTTGGGCATATTATTTCATTCGAAATTTAATGGATTTTATTTAGCTTGCTTTGCTAGGTAAGAGGTTGCATTCTAACCTGCTGTTTTTCGTTTACAAATAGCTAACCACTACCGTGGAAATGCGGATCATCCTGGTGGTCCTACTGGAATGGATGTCGAGCGAATATCAAACAAGATTCCTCTCGTCACGAATACACGTTCTCCAGACCCCAGAACCATCCCAAAGGAAAGAGTCACCATTCTCCAGGGTCATACGTCGGAAGTTTTTATTTGTGCGTGGAATCCTCGAAGTGACATGCTGGCCTCTGGGTAAGTGGTTCTGGTACCGCCATTTTGTTTGTTTGGTTGTTTATTTCTGCTGAAATATTTCAGCTCCCGTTTTTTTCTGAATTTCACTTAATTGCGAAATACCTGCCCACATTCTTGTTTTCGTGGATGTTTCCCGGAAGCGTCACTCGAAGCGGCGAAAGTAACTCCTGTACCCACATAATCCATGCGCGGAACTCAGGCTTGTTGGCATCCGGTTTCCGCCAACTTGCCCTCGAATGGGTGCACGTGCCCCTATGCCCTTATTGTTTAAACTTTCCGTTGTCTCAACATTGTTGCCAGTAGTTAGAGCGTTATTCCGTAGAATTTATATTCTCGAAATTATAGGCATCAATAATTTCCTCGTTTAAATGAATTTAATGTCCGGTTTATTGTCACTTGACGAATTCCTGTGTACAGTTGTGGATTTTTTTATCCAAGTGGCTTGCTTCATCCTTTGATAAATGTGAGAACCATTCGACAAAATATATTTTCTACGGTTGTATGCACGCAGAGCTATTTCTAGGCAGTCTGAAACTACTGAAAAAAAACAAATATGAACTTTTTTTATAATTTTGCTATATTTTGCGGATCGCCGGGTTATGTGTTGGTCTTTCGTCATCCAAATTTATTTCACTGTTATCTACTTGGTGTAGCGGTCATTCTCGCTCTGTTGGTGACGGGCCTGAGTTTGACCTAGGTCAGGCAGCCTGTAAACATATTCCCGAGATTCTGCTTTGCATAACTGATACCGTTTTACACGGCCTTTATTAAAAAGAGATCCATTTCTTTCAGATTTTGGTTTCAAAGCGACATGGATAATTTATTTTGTTGTGGTCTTCTGGTCGTTTGCGTGGCATTCGTTCAAGCTCTGCTTTTTCTGTATTTATTTTTAAAAAGATCCGGCGACTCCACAGCACGAATATGGAACTTAGACGGTTTATCACCCGCAGGTTTCCGGGGCACCCAGCCTCTGATTCTCAAACACTGTATTAACCGAGATGGCCAAGAATTCCTCTCTGCGAAGGACGTCACCTCGCTTGATTGGAATGTAAGTCGGTATTTATTGTTTTGCTGCAATTTGCTTCTATTCGCCAACCTGCGAGCATTCTGAACGCGCGCACGAGTGTATTCGGAATCGATAGCGTAATTCCTGTTCATTCTTTTATCCCTGTAGACCGATGGCAGCTTCTTAGCCACGGGGTCCTATGACGGCTACGCGCGAGTGTGGAACACCGACGGTAAGCCCTATTGTTTGCAGACAGATGGGCTTCTTTTTGCTTTAATGGTCGCGGATTTTGCCTCTACACGCTTAGCGAGCCGTGCCTATTCCCGGGACGGTATTTTCTCGTCGTAGCCTCCATCACTGGGTTGTTTTCTATCGGTACGAATTCGTATGGATGGGTGTCCGTTGCATTTGATTAGGAGGCCGCCGCTCGCATGTAATGAAATCAGAAATAATGGGTCTACCCGTTTATCTCGTGCGCTGTAAATGAGAGGTGCGTGTACCGGTCTTCCAGCCTCGTCCTATCTCGGCCGTCCATCTGTGTCCCGTGCGTCATTGGCGGCCGCGCTGTGTGTGTGTGTGTGTGCATGCGTTTATGCGTCGCTTCAGCAGCATCATTATCATCGCCCGCGTCTCGCCATCCCTCCTTCTGTTCCCCATCTCGCCACGACACACCCCGCGCACACTTCGGCCAACCACAGGACTTGTCGGTTCTACCTTTCAATCGAAGTCTCGCTCCTCGTTCTCGCATTACAGACCTGTGTGTTTCGCGGGGGGAGGGTGGGTTGGATGTTGGGTTATTTACGAGGACGCGAGAGACGCATCATTGTGTGCGCGCTCCTCTTTTTGCATCACACCCCAGCTGCTCCATCAACAGCATTCAACTCCTCTTCGCGGTCGTTTTCTAGCCGTCGCAGAAGTGCGGCAATTCGAATTTCGAACGCATTATTGGTTTCGATTGGTTCTGTTTGTCAAGAAACGACAATGGGATATTCGATCGGGTTTTTTTTGGGGCCTTTCAGGTATTCTGCGGAGAACCCTTGGGCAGCACAAGGGTCCGATTTTCGCCCTGAAATGGAATCGGAAAGGAAACTACATCCTCACTGCGGGTGTCGACAAGGTGCGTGTTTGATTCTCTACATCTTTATGAACTATTTGAACTTTGACTCTTATTTACTCGCGTATTAATAGCTTCGACCCCGTGGACCTGTAATTTATTTAATGACCGGTCTTGACTTTCTACTGTTGTTCACTTTAGACAACAATTATTTGGGAGGCCCAGACAGGACTAATTGCCCAACAATTCTTCTTTCATACCGGTGAGCACTATTGGATTTTGGCGTGCTCTGAAGGAAAAAATGTGATTGCTTTATGAAGGTCGTAAGGACACAACCAAATATAAATGTTCGGGGAAGTCCCGATTTACCGTAATCTATGAAAATGAATAATCTGTGCCGTGTGAAAGAAAGCATTAATTTCGTTGTTTGCTCCTTTAAAAGCACAAACAAGTATTCGTTCATGCATACCTCACTGTGATGGCAGCTTTGTGCGTTAGGGCGTAACGGTGGAAACAATGACTGTTGTTGAATTCTAAGGATTATGGTTGTGTGCGCGCGTGCGCTAGCACGTGACATTCGACTTCTTGGCGAAACTTCAGTAGCTATGTGCGTTGAGTAGAAATGCGCTGGCTCACCTGGCTTAACTGTTGACGGTCTTACTTTGTTCATTTGTCTTAGCTCCGGCACTTGACGTAGACTGGAAGTCGCCAGATACATTCGCCTCCTGTTCCACCGATACAAATATTCACGTCTGTAAATTGAACGTGGATGCTCCCCTCAAGACTTTCCATGGTCACGAAGTAAGTTTAGGACTCTGCATTTGTTGGTTTGGTTTTGTTGTTTTGGTTTATGTCCGGCGGAAATAATATCTAACCATGAGGTTCATTCACGGTATTAGGTATATTCACACCCCTAAAACGTTTTTCCGCTCGTTAACTGAATTCACCGCGCCTACCGCTGGTGTACCGGCGCCGTGCATACCTAAACTTGTGGCGCGCCATGGCGACCAGTGAGACGCTCGCGTACATCTCAAGGTCGTCCTACAGATTCACGCACATGCATTTGCTTTGACTCTTGCTGTTGCGTCTGGCTTTTAAGAATGCCCCACACTTTTGAAAATCGGGGAACCATTTTCTTCACTGTTTCTCTCTCTCACCCGCCCGCCCCACCTCATGGTAGAATGAAGTGAACGCCATCAAGTGGGATCCCAGTGGTGAGTTGCTGGCCTCCTGTTCGGACGACCGAACGCTCAAGGTATGGGACATGAAGAACGATAACTGGATCCACGACCTGCGGGGCCACGACAAGGAGATCTACACAATCAAGTGGAGTCCTACTGGCCCTGGTACCGCCTATCCCAACGCCCACCTCTGGCTAGCCAGGTAATATTTTTCGGATTCGTTTTTTATACTTGTGCGTTTAAACGTGAATTGCCGTTTGTTGCCAACACCGCACAGTGTGTAGCCTTTTTATCGAAATTTACTCCATCAGCAGCCGTCCCCCCCCCCATCTACCTCTATTTTGGCGTGCTATGCTGGTCCACTTTTAGGATAGGCAACCGGGTGTGGTGACTTTGTCCTAGTTTCGGCTTAGTGAAGTGCGTCTTCTCGTTCGTGTTTCCCCATCGTGCGTCACGGGTGTGATTCATATAACAGGATTTCCGAAATAACCCGATGTCACTGGTACGACGACGCCATCTCTGTTTCACTCTCGGGATTTTGTCCACAACTGTCCAATCATGCAGACTCTTTTTACCCTCCGCAGTCTAATAGTCGCCGCCATACGAAATAAATCATCGCATTCACGGTGTTCACACGAGACGATTCTTGGCGAACGTGTGTGTAGCCTGACAACTCGCAATACCAGGTGGTACCTTTGTCACTCTCGTGTCATGACAACTTCATATCTGAAAATAAAACATGCACCCGGTGTAGAGTCACGTTATGGTATTTTTTCCAAGGAGCCAGTGCACCGGTTTCATTTATTTCGTCCACACGGATACGCAAATTGCGCGAATCCGATCCTGTGATAATTGGATAAGTGTCATGCGGGGTTTTGCCACTTAGGAGGCAATGGACGCTGAGAATTTGTGTGTTCATGTGGTCCTATTCTTCAGTGTTAATTTTGTGGAAAGAGGTGTGCTGCTTTGCTGACAAAGATTGATTGCAGGTAGATGTGGAAACAGAATGACTGAAACATGCGTTTGAGTACGAGCCATTATTTGAACCTACTTATACTGCCTACACAAATGAGTTTCGAGCACTCAGGTACTCACAATTTTTTTTTCAGTTTTTTTATCGTGATTGTGATCTCGTTAACGATTATTCGTTTCCGTGGTTGACGAATGTCGCCTTATTTACATATATTTATTTTTTTGTTATAGCGCGAGTTTTGACTCCACAGTGCGTCTGTGGGACGTAAAGACGGGCAAGTGTCAGCAAACCCTCAAACGACACACCGAACCCGTCTATAGCGTCGCCTTCAGCCCCGATGGTCGCCTACTGGCCACTGGTTCCTTCGACAAGTGTGTCTATATATGGAGTGTTGAGGTAAGCGCCCCCCCTCCTGGACCCTGTATGAACGCCTTGTTGATGATTGCATGACCAGTGGGGTATTCCAACCAAGGCCCTTGTTGATGCAAATTTGATTCCTTTTATACGCTGTTTGGCCAATATAGAACCAATGAGACACCACTGATGTCATGGCCTGGGGGGACATTCTAGAATAATTAGACCCTCGATGATTAGTAATAGTTTTAGAATATATATAAATAAAGGAAGGGCTGGTTACTGGACTCAGCACGACCCCCCCAAAACTAGCAATTCAGAGTCTCCGTTTTAAACATTTAGTTAATTGGGTGTGCTTGGCAATTTTCCTGAGGTTTAGAACGTGGAATGCAAACGGTTACGGCGGTGTGCACGTCGAGACACTATTCCACATTAGCATAATTCTTTATACGATGCCGCAGCGTCATACTTCGCCTACGACTGTGTAAAAAATCTGCCAATCAAGCGCCACTATGTTTGTTATCGGTATGTTCATGCTGTGGTGGTGTAATTGATGTGATTTTGTCAGATCCGTTTGCGCAGCGAACGCCACCTGGTTAATAATATAACACACTATTGGAAGATTTTCAACAAATGCGGTGATGATGCAACGTTTTGTCCAATTCCTTTCGCAGACCGGTGAGCCTATCAATGCCTATGAAGGAACTGGTGGCATTTTCGAGGTCTGTTGGAACTCGCGAGGTGATAAAGTTGGCGCAAGTGCTTCTGACGGCTCTGTAAGTATCCATTTCTGTTTTCGCCTAATGTCCATGATTACATGGATTCATCCTCCTGGAAAAATCCACTAATTAATGGGCCCATTATTATTGCTGTGTTCGTTTGGTGGCCCAATGGTGCTGCAATCATCGTCGCCGCTCTGTTAGTGATGGACTGAACAGCTCCGTTTTATTAAATACTTCGTAGCCCCGCCCCTATTTCAGTCGTATATTAATGCACGTTTTTTTTTCTGTCCAGGTGGTTGTGCTAGATCTGCGGCGGTAAACCTTACTCGAGATGCACCCGTCTATCCTCGACCCCCCCCCCAAAAAAAACCCACACCCGCCCACTTTGTCGTCTTTCCAATGAGCGTAAATGGCACCAATTGACAGACACTTACCTTAAACTTACTCCTTTGTGTATGTTTCTCCCCCATCTCCCTTACCCATCTTCTATTTTTTCGTCTCAATACTGTTCAGTTATCGTTTTTGCGTGTAAATCATCGCTTCCTTATTGTCTGCCCCCGCCTCTCTACCTCCTTACCCCTTTTGTACATGTTATTTTTCTTTGTGCCGCCTTTCGTCGTGTACCCTCCTCCGTGTCGGCCCTTCTCTCGTCCGCGTTTCTCCGTGTGTGTGCGAGTAAAAGGCGTCTCCATTCTGCTGTAAATTAGATCCCGTCCGCCCGTCCCTGCGTTCTCCCCACCTCCCCCCGACCACCAACCACTATATGTATGTTTTTTCGCTCGCTACAAGAATCCGTATATATATATATATGCATACATAATACCGGTATCAACAAGGTGCCTGTGTGTGCGCGCGCCAGTGCGGTATAATGGCGTGTCGTCGTCGTCGCCATGGTGAAACTTTCTATCGAAGCGAACTTGGCACGCAAATGTTGATGCTGATATATAGAACTTCCCCAATCATGATACCATGTTTGTTTGTGTAAATTAGCTCTTACGAAGAAGTAATACGCGAAATCATTTCCAAACTGACTTTTTTCGGAGGATGTGTGGTGATTGTGGCTTTCAACAACTGATTTAGTGATTAACTGACGTGGAGAAATTCAGCCACTATTTTTTAAGGCCTGCTGAGGTTTATATCCTGGTTTTGCTAAATGTACATATCACTCTGACTTGCAGCCTATATTGAAGTAACTAAACTATGTAGTTTGCATTAGACATGCCATGGATGGTAGAGGTGTCATTGAATTGAACTGATGTCAAGCTTCCTGTTCGGTTGCATACACCAAGCGCTTCTCCATGGAAATTGACATTTCGGGAGCAGCCAGAATTAGCAGAGGGTTCGTCTATTGAAGGCGGTGCATATTAATATATTAGCGGGTTCAAAGGGTGTAATAAATCTGAGACCTAACGGAGATTGATGTATAACTGTACTTATACTGACAGAACGCAGAGAAAACATTTAGGGCTTTACTGTCACAAAACGTGGGACAATTGAATCCAACATTCTGCAATAGATGGCGCTGAACAGAAAGGACCACCAATCACACTAGCACGTGTTTCCTATTGGTTGTTTGACCTTTTGTTGAAAAACAGCCTACGCTCGGTGAGGCATTGCACAAGCATGGAGCGCAACATGCAGACTGAGGAGTTGCAGACGCTTAGTCATATTTACGAATCAGAAAACTTTAAATATTTTAAAGACGACAAAAAGTGTTATACGGGCTCGTACACTGCGAAACCAAGATTACCGCAACACATGCTCGTTAGGATTCGCCCCACAAACAGAACATCCAGTCTTTTGCCCTACGGACCAGTGACGTATACGCGTATCGGCGGCCCATTGTACGCCGATTTCAAGATTCATAACCCCCCTCTCCTCACCGTCCATTTCTCTCTCCCTAAAGAATATCCCTCGACAAAGGCACCTACCTTCAATTTGGAATGCAAATGGTTGCCCTACAATCTCCGAAAGGTTATTACAGAATCGCTGATGGCTTATACGAATATGCGCATAGGCGAATGTTGTCTCTGGGATTGCCTTGAATATCTGGAGAACGAGCTATTCTTCGATATCCTACAGCTACCGAAAACGGGCGCCGGTGTCCCCTTGTTGGACATAGCAAGTTGGACTATCGAGGAGGTGTTGAAGAATCGATTTATCTCGCATGTGGTGGAGCATGATGCAGCGGTGAATGAAGGCGACTTCAACAAAAAAATAGTGGAATGCTCGGTTTGCGCGTTGGAGGTGATTGGGAAGAGCTGCGTTCGACTACGAATATGCCACCACATTGCATGTCATCAATGCCTTCAGAGCGCTCTCGACATCCACCTGAAGAAGGGTGTCTTGGCTGGAACACTAAATTGCCTTTCCTGTAATGCTATAGTTAATTTTGACGAGGTAAGCCACACCATCTCCCAACATCAGCGGATTTTAACCATTTTGTCTCACATCTTCGTGATATCGGTACGTTGTGGTGTTTTTCAGGTTAAGCATTTCGCCACACCAGAGCAGTTCGCCAAATACGACGGCTATCTGCTTCAAATGAGCCTTTCGCGAATGTCCGACGTGTTAGTTTGTCCTCGCAGGGGCTGTGAAGGTCATGCCTGGACAGAACCCCATTCGTTTGCACGCTGCGACCTATGCGAGTATCTATTTTGCCCTCAGTGCCTGCGCAACTTTCATCCAGGGAGTTCGTGTCCACAAGAGCCTGAATCTGAACCTGAAGCCGTCGACAAAGAAGACAACGAAGAACATATACGAGATCCGTTTTCTAACGGTAACGAAATCATTTTATTTACTAGACATAGTTGGGCACCTGAATCAAGGTGATGTTGCATCGGTTTTGTAATATGATATCATACAGTATGTGTGAGTTAGCAAACGTTTGCTGATTATTAATGCCAGGCGAAGATGCTGCTTCGAAAATAATTTAATAATATAATGCATTTATTATAATTATGGGAATATTGAACACAATAAAACCCGCATTTGCGTATTTGTCCTAGGAAAACGCGATAGCCTTTTACGGCAATTGGTTTATGAATTGGACGATGCGAAACGTCTCCTTATTTTGACGGAATTGGTTGGAAGGAAGGAAGATTTCGTATGGGAGAAGATGATTTCCGATCACATGAGAAGACAAAATTATCAACGATGCCCAACCTGTAAAATGTTTGTCGATGTGCGTTTTCCTGGGATCTGTAACTGTGGTGTTCAGAAACCTTATTTTCCAGCAAAGTCTCAGTCCTGTGTTAAATGTTAATTTGTATCTCCTTTGCAGAAAATCTCTGGATGCAATAGCGTTTATTGTCCCATTTGCAAGGCAGCATTCATGTGGCAATAATTCAACATGGAGAATCGCAGATCCGCTTGTAATTTCCACGCTGACAAATTTGATTCAATGCTCTCGCCAGCTATGTTTTCGACTCTTTAACGCCAGCATTACGTATTTGGCAAACAAAAGATATTGAGCGCTCATTTGCAATTATGACGCTTTTACCTGATTATAAACTAATCATTTCTTGTATGGATTGATAATATTTGTTGAGTTTTGGAAGTGCAAATTAGGCATTTCAGAAGACCCATTACTCCTGCTGCACACAAAGAAGGAAGAAAGCAGAAAATATTATTCCACAATGAAATGATTGCCAATTTGGAGATACACTGTTCGGGCATCTCTTAATATTCCGTGACGCGAAAATATCAACGCACGGATAATCCTCTTTCTGCTTGGGGTTTTCTTATGCCAAGACACCTTTTTCGAAGACGACTTTTAACTTATTTAGATGGTATTAAAGAAATCCTCGTTGCGTGCTCCACATCGGTGTCGAACGTTGTTCAGTTCTCAAATTTCTGACTGGAAGATCAGAACATTTCTGGACACTTGTAGTAAATGTAACACCGCATGCATGAACGAAATCCGATGCTTCTGTGGGACGGTTTCGAGGAACTTGTTCTAGAAAAGCGATTTGGCGTCACCCATAACATTCTCTGATACTGAACACAGAGGCAAGCGTCAGACCCACTTTTCGGGGGTTGATGTTGATACTACTCGAAACCTATGAGAAGATTATTCAAAGAAATGTTGCACAACATTAGTTGCTGGTCGCACAAAGCAAGTCTACCATGGAAACTAATAGGATGCGCCCCTAGGACAGTGCTTGTACTTTCTCCTTAATATAATGTAAGATTCTAATCCGAGATGTCTTGTGATAACCTTTGTTTTCTTTCGAGTCACGGGACACTTTCGGAATCCTGAAAGATTCTGCGTCGACAATTATTTAGATGCGATTTTTCCGATTACATCCTTGTTTATCTTATTTGCTTGAATTGAAATCCTTGAATCGGTTGGAGCTTAACAGTTGCTGGTGCCTAAGAATCGTAGAGGTGTTAATTCCGACTTTCGACCGGATGTTGCCACTATTTCACGCCCCCACATCCTATCTTAACTGTTGAGGTATGGTCGATAAATTGGATTCAAACATTTTATTACATCCAGAACAACACTTTCGAGGCAGGAACGAAGCGTATTCCTGTTTACCCAATAACTTAGTTGTGCTATCAAGCGCAGTGCTTTCTCAATCATTTTACGGGTTTCTTCCATTCATTGTGGTCGAATGATATGCGACCTTTATCGAAAATAGCTTAAATTATATATTTTCTTCTAGATCATGAACTTCACACCGGAAAAATGCACACTAACATGGAGAGGGGACAACAAAGTTCGACATTGTGTTGTAACGCACCGATTTTTTACCAGAAAATCGCGAGGGATTTCAAGAACACGCAATGTCAACCAAGCCCAATATGACGCTATCATGTGTCAACCACCATTAAACGGGGTCGCCGTCTTCTGTGCCGACGAAGACTGTTGTCTGGTTCATCCACAGTCGCTGAGACTTAAGCAACAACCTCCCTTTCCAAACTCATGTACCAGCATCGTAATTATCCCGTTATAAAGACCCATCCCATTTTTATCCAAAGTATATATAACCTCGCCATGCATTTATATCCGTTACCATGTATCTGTTCATATCATTATACCCATTCCCTCTATTCAATGCGTCTTCTCATTGTGACTGCCTGGGACTGCAACTATGTTATACGATTACCGTTACAACCCCCACCACCAGCGAAGAATCGACCTTTCTTAGGTCATAATCCCACCACTAGAAGAGAGTCGCTGTCCAATCAGAATAATTAGCTAGCCCACAAGTACACTGTGGATTTTGATTTGTGTTGCCCTTTTGTTATAGCTAAAAATGTTAAGCTCATCAAATTCACGCGGCTATTTGATTAGCCTTTTTTTATAATTGAAAACCCACTGATTTGGAATTGCTGCTAATTTGTTAACTCCGACGTAGCATCCACTCAATTGTACTGTATGCACTAAATCGTTAAAGTCATGTCACTATAATTATGTACTGTTTCTAAACATCTATTGATTTGTTCTATTTCTTTATTGGTGTATAACCTCTAGACGTCGAATGAGTAATCGAAGAATTCAATATCCACCTCCTCGTTGGCTAAAATGTCCTCGGATCGGAAGCATGCTCTATGACCTATTTGTTCCCTCCAAAACCCCACTGGATTCCAAATTCGCTGATACAGTGCCCCCTGAAGACGTTTTTGATCCAGATAGTCTCTTCGAATGCGTGCGACCAGTAGGGCATTTTAAAACCACAATGCCTGTTTAGGTTCAAATAGGTCTTTTAATCGATTTAACCAAATCAAAACGTTTCTATGACCGGAAAGAAATTGAAATGCACGGGTGTACATATTTGAAGATAGCGTGCAAGGGAAATGAAGAGTGTCCGACCGAGGAGCAGGTGAACCTGTTTATTGAGGTGGTCAAAAGTTTCGAAAATGCCAACCGCGCAGGAGATAAGAAGATTTGCGTGCACTGTACTCATGGTTTCAATCGAACAGGATTTCTTATCATATCATACTTATTCGAAGAATGTGATCTCGAGTATGTCCATTATAATTTACCTCTTTTTTTAAATCATCTCAAGTAAAAGTCTTGTTCAATCCGTAGTCGCATAATAACGTTTGAGTCGTTTGTTGTAATGTACTTTGTGTTTTCCAGTCTGGATTATTGTGTCAAAGTGTTTGCTGAAGCTCGCCCTCCGGGAATATACAAGCCCGACTACTTCCTTGAATTGTATCGACGATATGACCCCGGCAGAATTTGTCCTCCGGCACCCGACCTCCCTGATTGGTGTTTCGGTAGGTGACCTGTATAACCTTGAAACTTGCACAATCGATAAATCCTTAATGTTTTTTTTTAAAGATGAACAAAGTTCGCTGACTCCAGTCCACTTGAAGCGGAAGCATCCGGACAGTCCGCCCACCGCCTCGGACCACAACGAAGGTGCCCTAGACAACGACGACGATAGCCTTGTCGAATTAAAGACACCCAAGTTAGTTTTCAGCGACAACGCCTCCTTGCGTCTTCCGCCCGCCCCTTCAGGCCAGCCTAAGTTAATGGCGGGTGTCACAGGTGTCCTAACCATGGACCAGAAATCGTTCGAGGCTCACCATGTGCGTACCGTTGTGGATCATCTGATTCGCTTGGGTGCGGTTGACTCCAATCAGGGGGATGAACAGGAAAGAGAACCTGACGAGGATGCTCCTCCGCGCGATCGTGAAGCCGAAGATCAACTGCAATTGGGCAGCTCCTCTCAACAGCCTCTCAGCTTGCCGCTGAATCACGAACCCACGCTCCGGTTTCGTGGAAGTCAGCCTGTTTCGATGACCAGACAGAATGCACATCTGATTGCGGATACTCCCTATGCCGTTTCGTACAAGTCCGACGGTACACGTTATCTAATGTTGATCCACGGACCAGACAAGGTTTATTTGATTGATCGAGGAAATTTTGTTTACAAGACCGACAAGCTGCAATTTCCGACGCGGGAATGGCTCCGGGAGGAATTGGATGCTCGTCGACGTAATCAGGGCGAGGCGTCGACTGCGACCGACTTTATGACCAAGCCAGGTGGTCATTTAATCAACAGTTTGATTGACGGGGAGCTCATATCCTTTGACAATTCACCAGACCGGCCGTTCAAGTTTCTTGTTTACGACATCCTGACCATTCACGGCCACCCTTTGGGACGCTGTCCTTTCGATGTCCGTTACAATGCCATCGAGAAGTACGTAGTCAGACCGCGCAATGACGCTGGACACAATCACCTGGTGGATTTTACGACGCAGTCGTTTTCCGTGAGAAGAAAACCCTTCTTCCGACTGGAAAACGTTCGTGGAGTATGTTTTTCTTAAAATTGACTGTTTTTATTCATGTCGATATCAGCTAATATTTGCCAGTAAGCAACTCAGTATGACGAGTTGTGGGTTGGATCTCTTAGTTTTCCATATTTTTTGCAGTTAACGCGACTAAAATAAAAGTACTTTCATTCGATTAAAAATTGAAACATATTTCCAGAACTTGTTAACTTTGTAAGCAGGATACACAAGTCTGTGGTTGCCCATGCAAGGCGACGGAAGCCGGATCGGAGAAAAAATTGGTTACGATTTGGTTCCCGTGCTGCACCCCCTCGACATGTCCGGGTGGACCTGGGGACGCCACCTGTACCAAATTCACCCCAAACCCCCCTCCTCATTCTACGGTGTCCCCAGGAAGCGACGCTAATCGACAACCCTCAGCAACCATGGTGAAAAACCAGGTAGCTGTGATCCCGCGAAACCCCCTCTTCCCAACCCCCACGCCAAATTAAATTTCGGCGGCGTCAATGTCAGGACGTTTTCGGACACTGGCCGCCGATGCATCTTCACCCATACGATATACGACTACCTCTCCATCATTGCCGTGTACCCCCCCCCCCCTACAATGGCAGCAGAGGCCGGGGCGGAGGACGACATCTACTGCAAGCAGTCACCGAGTCTCTAATCGAGTCATCCTACTCCGTGGCACGAGCCTGGGACGCTCTCACCGGACCTTTGGACCAGCCTACCCCTGAAAATTCGAACTCCGACAACGATGCGGACCAAATTGACTACATCCTTGTCCGATCGCGTTCGACATCCTTGATTGTAAGATTGCAGACGGCAACAGGAACTGCAAAGGCAGTCGGGCTGTAGTTAAACACGCCGAAAACCAAAGTCTTCTCGACGGGCTCTGAACATCACTCCCGAATGGTCAAGCGAAGGAGGAGGAGGAGGCCCAACCACGAGTCCGCAGCCGAGCCGAGATATGCCTTCGGACTACGTTTCGTGTCTAGTGCACCGCTATCCGCTCCTTCCCAACAGGAGATATCCACTGGGAGATTTGAAGTATTCGCTCACTGGTGTCTGCGACTAATCCTTAATGCGGACTGGTGCGACCAGCTCCGAAACAACAAAGCACGGCGTCCATGTCCAGACGCGCAGATGCTGTCAACCCATCTACAACTCCGTCGACTGCAGTTGTTTGATCACGTTGGACACCAGTCAGAGAAGGAGGTTATAAACCTCTCGCTTTCGGTGGACAACGAAACACGCGGACCAGCACCGTCAAGGCCGACGTGGAGCGTTTAGAACTGCAGGATGTCTGCGGGGTTAGTCGCTTGAAGCAGAGCGGGATCATACTTAGATCCGTGTTCCGATCACCGCGCTTGGGTGACTACGATTCGCGACATTCATGAAGCTGCCGGCTTATCCTCTGACAGGAGCACGCCGCACCAAAGAAGAGACTCTCTAGCCAGACGGCCGGTCGAAGCGCTCCACTCCCGCTTTGGCGGTGCTGAGCCACTTTGTTGTTCAGTTGTCCACCGGCCCGGCAGCGCCAACCTGTGCATGGTTGCGGCGAAAGACGGATTTTGCAAAGCTCCAAGGAGGTTGCGGAAAGGTGAACAGCAGCGAAGCCCTATTTCGTCGTTTGGAAGCCGATTGGTCGGGAAACCTAGGCCTCGTAGTAGCTGTGGCATGCCCTGCCCTGCCTGTGGACTTACCACAGACTAGCGTATTCCCAAATGGATTAAGATAAGTGCCGCTATTCTTATTCCACAGTTGCTGCGAGACACCCGCGCCACTTTACAGCACGAAACGGACGGACTCATCTTTCAGCCGACGGGACCAAAGGATTTCTACGTCCTCGGGACCTGCAAGGAGACCCTCAAGTGGAAACCGCCTGAACTCAACACCATCGATTTCCGATGCAAGGTTTACCTACGAAAGGCACTTGGGTATTTCTTTCCTCTGCCAAACTTTTGCTCATTGAACTTTTATTTGGTTTTACGTGCACACGTTAATTAGTTATGACTGGGAATAAATGGCTGCTTTTTAAACCAATTGCATATAAAATATGTAGCCAATCGGAACCATGCCTGAAACCCGCATTTTGTGCGCTATTCTATGGTAGATAATGGGCCGGCAGTGATGTTTACAGGCGACGTCCCTAGCGCACCCGACTTGCAGGGCATCAGGGTGATGATTTAGAAAGGCTCTTCTGGCCGTTGGATATTTGAGTAGATCTCATCGTCCACCCAGTCAGTTGCCGTCATCTGCCTACACGTTTTAGGAAACGGGAGAGTTGCTTGATACCCGAAGTGCATTAAGCCCGCCTGTCCGCATGCAGGCCGCAGCTACTGAGTGAAATTTGGGCCACGTTTTGCCAGCAGAACACGGGCAGGGTGAGTGGCAACGATGAGTCTTTGGGAATCGGGACATTCGAATCGAGGCCCCACTGAATGGGTTTCCGCAGAATCTGCATGACCAAATGGACGCGGTCGCAGTGGCTGACGTGAATCGAATGCTCCACCTCTCGCAGATGTCCACGCGGTCCATCGACCACGTTGGGGGTGGGTGGTTGGGTAAGTGGACTGCAGGTCTCAGCGTACAGTTCCCGTCCTACTGTGGAGAGCAATGCCGCTACCAACAGCAACAAGTGACAGCTATCATTGTTCAATAGTTCCTCTGGAGAGCACAGCAAGGAGTCGGGGGCTAAGGAAACTCCCAACTTTTTCGTAACGTTAGCGGTAGTGCCCCGTTCGTGTTGTAGCACTCTCTTGACAGATTTGACCGGGCGTCTTTTTGGCAAGGCAAAAAATCTTCTTTATGAAGACGGTCACAGCTGCCCACCACCCTGTTTATTGCGCCCCTTTTTTCCTTCACAGCGAAGTTGATAGCTTCGTGGGAGAATTGTACCTCGGGGGCTCGCGAGTGCCCAACGCCCACCTGGCGCAGGTGACCTCGAAGGACCTGTCGTTGGACGGAAAGATCGTCGAGTGTACTTGTGACCCGCAGCTCCGCGGTTGGAAGGTCATGCGAGTGCGGACGGACAAGACGGAACCCAACCACCTCTCGGTGGGCAAACGTAAGTCTCTCCCCAGCCCCTGCTGTCATCATGCTCTCGACCTTTCGGGAATATTCCACTGAAGGAGCCATCCAGAGTTAGAATGGTCATGGTCAATACGTCTGCTCCCACCCCCCTTCTCGACTAGTTGACGGAACGAGACACCCGTTAAAACAACAAAACAACCGATCATCTAGTCATTTGGGTGCAGCAGATATGTAAGCCTAGCAACAACAACAAGCTGGCGCTTTGGGATCTGTTGACGTGGTCGATTCTGTAGCCGTCAACATCCTCGTCGGGTTCTATTCCTAGGTCGAGCCACACCCAGGTTGGCAATGGGGACGCCACCTGAAAATATGTTCCCAAGAAACTTCATGGCGAACCCCCATGAAGTCGGTTTTTTTCGGATTTAATCCTCTAGAAGGTGAATACGGCCGCACAAATTGGTTTGACCTTTTATTACCCCTTTTACCCCCAGTAATCATGGAGAGCATCCTCTACCCGGTGACGGCCAGTGACGTCCTCACTATGGTCAATCTTTTGCTCCAGAACCAGCAACAACAACAGCAACGGAAGGCGAAAATCCACCCAGAGGGCCACGCTTCAGCATCAACAGCAGCGCCATCGGCTTCATCTTCCGCAGCGTCATCGTCATCAGCTTTGTACTCACAGAACCCCCGTCAGTATTGACACCCCTTACTCTACCACACCCCCCCGCCACCCACCTAAACATCTAAATAGCTGCTATAACACTAAAGAAAATTGGTCTTGTATATATTTATACCATTTCATAATCGCGTGGCCTAAATCGAAACGGCCACTTTTTTTGCCTCATAACGGTGTTGGAATGTCGATGCTGTGAGCTGGAAAACGGGCTAGGTATTATTTGGGAATATTTTGTGGTCGTCTCTCCTGCTAGAGCATTAGCCGGCTTGATGAGTAGCCGGCATTGGGTTCAAGGAGTACAGGGGCGCCCGTCTCCACAGCTGCCGTGGGGCAGGAGCAGCTCATCTTGCTGCATCGTCTTTGTTGTGGCCACGTCGAAAGAGATCAAACAACTGTTGTAGAAGGGTGGACAGCTTCTCTGTTTTTTCCCAAAGCGGTGTCTTTTATCGTGATTGGTCAGACACGTCAACTTTAGAGACACCGGTAATCGAATCTCCGTGTGTTCCAGACGGGCAGTAGACGCGAGGAAAGCCCGCCTGGGGCTGTCAACGCTTCGTTGGCGTTGGTCCTGCGTTTTGCCAGTATTTTGAAGCCATCATATTCTAAAGCTGAGACGCATCGTTGAGGTATATAGGCTTGGAGTGATGTTCGGAGCACATTGAGAAGATTTTCGTTTTCGATATTTTGATAACCAGCCCAATTGGCAAAGTCGCATATTCCGCTCAATACGGGTTTCAAGTTAGTTGGGGTGTCTCCCAGGACAACGATAGAAATTTTCGGGGTAACTTGGACAACGCTGTAGACATCGAGGGCCTGGTGCAATGGAACAGTGGTTGTTGCTGCCTAGCTTTGTCGAGCGGACAGCCTGGTGTCGGAGTTTGTGGGAGTTGCCGTCGTGTTGTTCCTAACTCCGATTTGGCGGCTTGCTGTTTCGGCGCTTTGATTGGGTGTCCGAGAGATGTTCCTCCCCGGGGTTCGCAGATAGATGTGACGCGGTGGCTTCAGAGACGGTAAGGAAGCCGGTTCCCATTGTATCGCACAGATCCTTGCACTCAACTGTGAGTCGTTTTGCACCAGGAATTTACCCGAATATGCAGATTAACACGTCGGAAATGAAAGCTTTCTCGACTTTAACGTACACCCCCACTTTTCACTTGATGCCGTAGCGAAAGCCGTCAAGGGGGTTTTTTCTTGGACTTCACCTCTGCTTTCAACAATATTTCACGCTCCCACATCTTATCTCGAATGTGTGATGATGGTGTGGAAGAATGGTTGATAAACGGGGTTCAAAAGTATTAATATAACTTACACGAACACGTAAGAGTCAGAAACCATTTCACCAGTTGTGCTGTCATGGCTGCTCGTGTATTAGGTGAAACCTCCCCTTTATTCAAATTTGTCTCAATTTAAATCTTTTCAAACAATTCGGTCCCAAATTGCGTTTAACTCGTCAAATACGCGGGCTACCTGCCTGCAAGACGAATAAGGATTCTCACAAGCTCCGGGAAGCCATAACTGAGGTACTCCAGTGATCTTCAGAGAATGGCCTTCAGCTGAACGCATCAGAATGCATCTCCATTACGTTTCCCTGAGAGCAGATGTTGACAGTCCGGAAATCGCTTGACTCCATAATTTCGCCCCGAGCTCAATATTCAGAATTTAGTTATCTCGGGTTGATTATACGGATGCCGTCTTCAGTAAATGTCATCGCCTCTCTTTCTTAGTTTGCTGGTTTCTGCGACGTGGAGTGAACCTTTATCAACGTCTGTATAATTCCCCTTATTGCATACTGTTCCCCAGAGATTTTCCCGGGCCTCCAATGTTCTGACTTTTAAACCCTTTTTTAAATAATCTCGATTTCATGTGACTTGCGCTCTCCATCAAAGAGATTATCGTTGAACGCCACTTCACTAGCTGTACTCTCTTTGCTGCCGGTATTTTAGATGACACCTCACATCCGCTCTTCATCGACCAATGCGTAGGCAATCGTTTCCTCAGAGCAGGTGAAGCAGGAACTAAAAGACCGCTTTCGTATATAACATTAATATATAATTTTTTAATCCTGAAAGTGTTGGTCCTCGTGATTTCAATAAAGCGCTTATAATTATTCGAATTAATAAAGGCGTAGAACCTCTGGTCGTGGAGTGTCGTCAGGCGGCAATTTCCCCCTCTCGGGCCGCCAACCACGGGTTCAACCAGACGCCCCCTGTCCGGTAGGGAGATCTTCTGGAGGCCGTCTCTCCCGAGATTCAGCGACCATTAAGGCAGCTCTGTTCGGCTGCTACTACTACCACTACTACTTAAATAACAGCTGCCTCACAGGAGGCATTTGAGATTGCCCGATACACAGGTCAGATCACCACGAGTGGCACTGGGGACGCCACCTTTTAAAATCTGCCCTGACAGACCCCCATGACTGATAGCCAAGCCCGCGAAGCCGTTTCATCCTTTGGTAGAAGAGATGGCCGCAAAAACGACGAAGAAGAACCTCTGAGCAATTTCGGGTTTTAATTATCGTTTCGCAATCAACCGAATGTTATATTTAACCCGTTCTTGTAATAAAACATTACTTGACGCGGTTTTTTAAATATCACATTGACACACCCAATTAAAAAAACCAGAGAATGCTGTCTAAAATCTGTATTTACTTGCCAAAAGGGCGATCTATATGATTTTTGCGTTAATATAAAGAATACGTATAAATATAAAAGTTCCGATAAGTGGTAAAATCGATCTATGTACAACGATTACGTAAAATCCATTGCTGTGTTACGCGTAAAACTACAGAGAGGTGACTTCTGTACGATTATCCATCGGGGGTTTCGTTGTAATGGCATTCTTGGTGTTGACGGACACTTTGTTCGCGCCCAATGTCTCCAGAACTGCGGCGGTGTTGAGGCGAACACGATAGATTCCGACCAGCATCTTCTCGAAGGGCGAGGTTGCCTAACCAGAGAGAAGATATTGCCACACTAAACGCATTGATTAGCACAGTGGAGAAGAAGTAGAAGAAGAAAACGCTCCGGCCGCCTGGCAGGACGTCTGACCACGAAAATCAGTCCGGACGTGCGGATCTCGGTTGGTGGCTCCTTTCCTGAGTCCATCTCCCGCCAGAGGACGAGCCGGCTGCTTTATGGACGGTGTTTTCAGGAAGACATGTGGCGTCCCCCGTCACACCCGAAGAGGGAAAGAGGGCTTCGTCGCATTATTCAACACATTGGCCACCGGCGAAACTCGTGCTGGTCAAATTCTGGAGGATGCAGCAGCCGATATTCGCCATCGCGTGGCCTCTAAGTAGCTGGATTACGGAAGCGCGCCTTCCGAAAAGCCTACCAGGTAAACGCACCAATCAACGTCCCTGTGTGATAGCCGGAAGCGACACTCCGTTACCCAACACAACATGGAGTCCCGAAACTCTGCAAAAACAATTCCAAACAGCGTTTCTCGGCGCCTTCAATACTAAAAGAGCCCAACGCCACCGAAAAACATTGATGCAAACGAACTTGCAAAGCGCCCAAAAGCAACTCTACCTCGAAGGTTTCATTAGCAACGGCCTTAGGGCGACGCCAGGAGATTGGTGTGTTGGCCTGTGATAGTCGCTTGGGCACCTTCGTCTCCAGAATCAGCGTATTCAGACCACCGTCGTTGAGGCGACTCCCAAGAACGAATACGCGGAAGTTGGAGACTTCGTCGACGTCGATGGGTGTGATGGGGGTGTTTATGGCGGTGTTGTTCCCCTTAGTGACAATAGTGGAAGAATCCCCTCGGCGAAGAAGGGGCAGTTTGGGACAGGGCTGATGGGCCCCATTGAAGCAGGCTGTCGCGAAGGCTGGCATCGATTGATAATTCCTGGGCGGTATTACCTCGCCATTCTATAAGGCGATACATTATTTAACGCTAACGGCCAATAACAGCAGTTCGGCAGAGCTCCTACCAAATAAAAGACTTAATTGCAGTTCGTCAATAGACCAGTGGCTTCACAGGCGCTGCTCGCAGTGACCCGGCTTGGGAGTCGAACCCAGTGTCTCTCACGAACTGAGTGAGCAGGCTGAACACGGTTTATGTGGCAGTCAATTTGAATTTGCCAATCAGAAACCGCGCAACAACTGTTAGTAGTCTAAAACGCCATGAATTAACGTCAATTGCCGGAAGTTTAAACAGATTGTGACCCATGGTGAGGAGGAGGAGGAGGACAGCAGCCTCGATCAGGTGGTTAGGTACCCGGAGGTTCGAAACGCAGGTCAGGCCACCACGAGTGGCTCTAAGGAAGCCTCCGTCGGTACAAATACTCCCGAGAACCTTAATTTTAAATACACATGAAGCCGCACGTGGTTGAGTTTTTAACAGACCTGCAAGTCCACACTGGTGACGTAGAGCAGTATGAGTTCGTTATCGTCGTCTCCATGGCTCCTGTCGTCCCCCTGCCGGCACCTGAACTGGGCCGAGTAGAGCGGTGGCGTGTTGAAGGTCAGTTGGAGGGGCGAGGCGGAGTTGCAGTCAGCGGTCGAGAGCACTTGGACGGGAATGAAACTGAGCGTACGGGGGCTCACGGAGGCCGCGTGGCCGGGCTCGACGAGACAGGCGGACGAGGGCAGACTCGAACGCACCAAGTGAAGGAGATAGAGGTCGAAACTGGGGTGGAGGGGAGAAAAGCAGGTTGTTAGACAATCAAAATTGGCGCGTCAAGCAGCACAATCATGCCGTCGGGCGAAGTTTAACGCTCCGTGTTTTAGCGAGGTATAACTTCATAGATGGTCGCGATCTTTTACTGCCCACTTTCCACGAACGGTTATCCTCTATGAATGTGTCGCTTACTCGCTGTCCAGGCCTTCCCCTTATTGCATATTCTTTCCCCGTGATTTTCTCTGGCCTCAAATGTCTCGATTTCAAGAGATTATGGTTCAGCGCAACTTCACTAGTTGTACACTCTTCGCAGCTCGCATATTAGACGACCCCTCTTATCCAATATATTCAAGATTATCTAAGTGGGTAGGCAATACCTTTCAATACCTACAAGAACGGTGGCAATTCCGGCATTGCTTATTTGCCTCGATTTTTAGTTTAACCCCAACAGATGAAGCAGGAACTAAAAGACAGTTTTCGTATATAACATTTACATATCATTTTTTCATGCTTAAAGTTTTGGTCCTCGTGATTTCAATAAAGCGCTTATAATTATTATTTGGAACAAGACTACTTACTATCTTCCTAAACACTGAATGCTCCTACCCCTCACACAATCTCTATTCAACACAGCTGTGATACTAAACGGTCGACAGGAATCCAACCGCCCAGAAAAGGTATGCCTCAACGTAGACCGAAATCCTCCAACTGTAAGAGCGTAACCAGAGGCCGTTAATGCATCCATGTGATCCAGTTAAACAAACACGTATCTGGTGGTTAGACGGCGAATATGTGTACACAGTATCGGTGTGGACAGACTTAGGAACGCGCAGACATCAGTTTGGTGCGGGGGGGAAGTCACCAATTGGACTATACGAAGATCGGCTATGGTCTCCTACTCACCTACACAACTTATCCCAAGTTGTCACCAAAGCGGTTGGCGTTGAAGGGCATATTATTAATCTGGGGTGGTAGGGGATAAACTAGGGCTATGAACTTATGGCGAGCCTACGAAAGGAAAAAACCAGAGACGCGCCAGCATTGCGCCTGCTACCTCCACTAGGTACAGGGGATTTCGGATTGAGTTCTCTTTGCACCAGCCTCTCCCCGACGACTCCTCCTTCTTCGGGGTTCTGTGGACCGCCGAGTCCACCAACGAGGGCACTCAGACACTCTACAGCAGCAACATGAATCCCCACGCACATCAAAGTCGAAGGAGGACTTACTGGCAGTTGGCGTTGACGAGGGCGGTGAGGGTGTCCTGCTGACCGCAGTGCCGAGCCAATTGGAGGGGCGAGAGAAGGCGAGTGGAGCGAGGGGGGCAGCAGGGAATCGGGTTGGCCCCGAAGGCCAGCAGCAGGAGGACACAGTCCCTGTGGCCGTGTCTAATCGCCTACATGGTGGGGAGGAGGAGGAGGAGGATGAGGGGGGGGCAGAGGGACCCGTGTTGTGGTTCGGAATTATCCCCGGGTATTGCAAATAAAGCGAAAAATATCCGGCCGTACGGTCATCCTCCACACAGGATCTTGATCATTGTGACAATCAACGTTTTTGGTTGGCCATGCAGCTTTTGAAACGCATTCCAGGCACTGTCGACAACTAGTTGAACCGCCCCCTTCGCATCACTATTCGGAGCAACGAGGCGGTTCGTTTTACCAAATTATTAAGGCTATTTAGCTTCAGGGAGCAACCACGGGTGGGATTTGTGTGTCAGATGGAGACCAAATACAAGGAAATTCAAACAAGAGGGACCCCATGAGCAAGGGTAGAAGTTCTTCCCAGTCCCCCATACAACCCACCAGACTGCTTCAAAATAGGAGGGGGTTGGGGGTTTATGGTAATGAGGCAGTAGATTTACCCGGAGCAGTGCGGTGTCCAATTTGAAGTTGACAGCATCCACGCTGGCGCCCCATTGCAGCAGAACAGCCACCGCCATGGCGTGACCCTAGACCAAGAAAAATAGCAGTCTGTCGTCAACAAGCCTGTACGAATGGCAAATTTCAAGTGGAGCACGTTGTGATGTTTTGGCGTCGTAGCCTTGGTCGGAAAAAGCCGTTCAAAGAACACTCAGGGGCGATTCTGTAACACATTGCAGACAGGAATGGATGACCCATAGAGAGCCTGAAATCCCGGGCACTGCCACACTGACCTACTTTACCCCCCGCCCGCCCGTCAAGCGACTTGGAGCCGCAGACGAGCCTCTGGTGCCGAGTGGAGACCAAACAGCGGTCAAGTACCGCACGACACCTTGAAGAGAAGCAATCCCGAGTCGTGCCCATGCAGGGTGATGTGAAGCTAGGCCGAATAACGTTTGGCTTATGCATGCGGTGAATACGCAAAAGAATAACGGTTGACAAGGTGGAGGAGATCCATTCCAAGATCACGCAAGGGCCCCGAAGGCAGTTATTTTCTACAACACAAATCCTCGCTGCCTTCTTGTATGCCAAATATGTATGAATTTGAGTAGTGGAATTAGTATACTTCATGCTTCAACTATATTCCAGCGAAACGTAATGGCAAACCCCCAATGAAACCGGTTCATCCTGCAGTAGGAGATGCAAATATGAACTGAAAGCCCCGCAAACAACCACATTTTTGGCACCAGTCGAGACAATAGACACACAGGGAGATGCAAATATGAACTGAAGACACATACCGAATCGGCAGCAACCATGAGTGGTGTCGAATTCGATTGCGATGATCTCCCGTTCACATCGGCGCCATGTCGCAGCAGAATGCCCACAATGTCTGCGTAGCCTAAACGACGCAAATAACAGTCGTGAGACGGCGAAGCGCAAGCAAGTTAGAGGGATCGACAGAGTGACAGCTATTTGGCATTACTAAACATGAAGAGGGTAATAGGAGCAAGGGTTGGGGATGAGATGCGCTTTCCTTCGTTTTAAGGGGCGATGTGGGACAGACATTGGGTAGAGAAAATACGAGGGAGCATGGCGAACAAAGAAACCCCATATTTATTGGGAAGCGTAAACATGGGTGGATTATTAATTATCGATTGGGGAGATTGGGTGAGGGTATTCCAAGGTAGATTAATTTCGGGGAGAAATCGGTGTTTCATCCAACGGGAAACTCGACAAAGGCTAAATTTCAAAGGATCTATGATTTAAATATAAATAGGCGAGATACATAATTCAAATTAACCGGGGAGGATCTTTGATGCAGACAAAGGGAAGACCTACCTCGTTTGGCAGCCAAATTAAGGTAGCGCGGATCCCGTTTCTTATTTAAGTCGGGTGGATTTGGCAGGGACACAATTTGACAAACTTCATCGGTGTCTCCTACCGATATGGCGTGATGAAGGACAGCTTCACCTTAATACAAAAATTAGATCAACAATGACTCATAAAACGATGGTTGCGCACATAAATAACATAAAATCTGGACAAAATTGTTAATTCATGTACATACTCGATGGTGACTGCATGTTTTCGGGGGGGTGGGTCTGCATAGACTGTGGTTTAAAAATTAGAGATTTGCTCGCAGAATTGGAGTCCTTGTCGACACGAAGGTTACTCGAAGGCACTAAACAGAATGAAATTTAGAACGATAGTAAGCTACTCAGCATACAAGGTCAGACTTACGTTTTATGCTCATGCCATCAGGTTTTGACTTAAACATTATCGGTTTAGCTGAGGCCAGTTCTTCCGATTCCTTTTGGTTCGCCAGACTGGAAACAGAGAGAATCTGAAAAAACGAAAACGTAATCCAGGTAAGTAGAACCAGGAGAACCGTCCAATGGTACATGTAATGAGCCATTTAAAAACAATGCGCGGTCCAATAATCAGGCGGAAAATTTGTCATCACATAATACCAGTAGGCTTTGAAAACCCAAAATCGATGCTTAAACCAGGGAGACTAAATATGGAAATGAAAGGACGTTTTAAAGAAGGCGTATCACACAACTCAAAACATGAAATTCACGTACGAAATAAGAGTAAGCAATAAAACAGCATACCCTGGGACGAGTGCGTGGTATTTCGGCAGGCGCGGGGGTTTCTCTTGCAAGTCGGGGATCTCTCGATGCATCAACGCTCATTTTAAGTCTAAACATCCACAGAGGTAATAAAAACTTAAAGAACACTACAAAAGCATCACAGCTTGCACGCAGAAACGTGTCCGGCGACGTGCAATATAGCCAACATCAATTGTATAAAAAAAACATTTCATTTTAATAAAACAATTCACAGAATCTCCGAATGGTTGCATGTATCCGCCCGTTAATTTATTGGATGTTTTAATCCATTGATTATCTACCAAGTTTATAGGAGCATCCAAGATTTTTAATTACTCTAAACATAAAAAAGATCAAATTAAACGGTAATAGAAATTGAAATTTACGGAAAGGAAACCAAAAATATGAAACTCGCGGAAAAGCGTGCAGATTGAATAATATGGAATCGTTACGTTATTCGACCAATCACAATAAACACGTGGTTGAATATCCGTGACCCTTAGAACTCAGTAAAACACGAAGTTATGCATTGAACATAAACATTTAAAACAATATAAATTGATGCAGGAAGTGACGATTATATATGGTTCCAAAAACATGCATCTACAAACCATTCGTCGGTTGTTTACTTCTATTTAAATAATCGTAAAAAATTAACTTTCTTCTGTGATGATTCAATTTGTTTTGTTTAACTTTCGCGCAAAATAACAACACTAATTGAAGTCGGTTTATTGACGTCACGAAGACAAAAACTTACAGCATTTAAAAGTAGCAAACTACACACGAAAACAGTGTATGTGGATTTAATGCATAGACAATCCACTAGGAAACAAGATTATGCTAAAAGCCGACGGTGATCAAAAGGTTAGAATATAAGAAGCCCGGAAAAGCATCGGTCGTAGAATACTTCGTAAAATTTCGTCCCCACGATAGGTCATTTTAAATTTAGACGACGAAAAAGTTATCTTTACGAAACACACTCAATTTGCTGCGGCACCGTGTAGAAGTAGTGAAGGATAACTACAAAAGTGATGTCTTTACTTGGTTGCCTTTGTTTGAAATGTTTTTATAACGAATGGGCACGTCATTTGTTTACCGAGCTGCATATTGTTTGTTTGACATTCAACAATTGGACCAGTCCAAGGCGAATCAAATGAAAAAACACAACGAATTTGAGCCTCAATAATCTATATGTATATATATAACCGTGACCGAGAATAGAAAAGACGCTCTACCCACGGGTCACAATACTCCGGCTCGTTTATTTCCACTCCCACTGCCAACAGTGAGTCTTATAATGAAGTGATCATATGGATGCCGTCTTTCGTAAATGTCGTCGCCTCTGTTTCTTAGTTCGCCGGTTTAGGAGACTCGGTTTAAACTCTAGCCGCATAAAAACCTTTGTCCATGCCTGTATAATACCCCTTATTGTATATTGTTCCCCAGTAATTTTTCCCGGCCGTAAATGTTCTGACTTTTTAACCCATCGTAGGCTTTTTAAAATAATCTCATTTTCTAGTTGCCTGCCTATGCTCTCCATTCAAGAAATCATCATTCAACGCTGTTCGTATTTTAAGTGACCCCTCCAATGCCCTCTTTTCAAGTTTATCCAAGTGTAAATCTCTTCGACCAATGCGTAGGCTGTACCGTTCAATACCCACAAGAACGGCGGCAGATCACAATTCGGTAATTCCGTCTCACTACACCTATGCTTGTGGTCTTGAGTTGGATGTTGCATAAATCTACGAAAATCATCACAAAATATCTGATAGCCGGCCATCTATTTCGTTAATATATATTCACTTCCGGAAAACCTGTTCTCGTACCATCAAGGCATCATGGCAGACTAGGGTAAATGAAAATATTTAGAAACTGAGCCTTCTCGAATGTTCCAACGTTGAAGTGGATTTGCTGGGAATATTTTTGGCTGCACGGGGAGTATATTTGGTTTTCTATATATTGATTTCAAGGCCGACTGCCTCTGCATTACCTTTTATTCGGTTGAGTATGGTAAGTAGCGCTTCCGCAACGAAGACAACGACGTGAATACATTAATACATCAGACTGACTCTTATGTCCTTAACCCTCCCAGGAGACATCCAAATTGTTGAATTAGTAGGCCATACGGTCCACGATATTGTACCACTACATGGCGAATATGTGCGACGAGTGTGATTGCCGTGCGGAAACCGGCTCTTCCAAAATTCATGAAATTTAGCTTGTTATGTGTAGTTTAAAAAATTGTCTTTCTTTAAATTATAAATGAATGTCAATTATCCACTTTTTAACCCTTCGTGGGCTTTTTAAAATAATCCCGTTTTCTAGTTGCCTGCCTATTCTCTTTATTCAATAAATCATCGTTCGACGCCACTTAATAATTGTTCACTAAACGCTGCTCGTATTTAAAGTGACCCCTCCCATCCCCTCTTTTCAAGTTTATCTAAATGTAAATCTCTTCGAACAAGGCTATACCGTTCAATACCAACAAGAACGGCGGCATATCGCAATTCGGTCATTCCTTATTCGTCCCGATTTTTAGTTTCACCAGAGCAGGTGAAACAGGAACTCAAAGATAATTTTCACATCTAATACTTAATATTCTGCATCTTTTAACTCCTGAAAGTTTTTGTCCTCTTAACCTCAATAAAGCAACTCCAATTATTATTATTATTAGTCTCTTCTTTTCCATTTTTAAATTGGTTTAACTTTTAGGCAATTAGATTTGATGGAATATAAAGCCTTGCGAACCTCCACCGCAGTTACAAGCATATGAAGGTGTAAAGTTCTAACCCAATTCTCCATCAGTAAGGGTTCGGACAAATGGTTCTATTCGAGCCAAACTACAGCACTGGGTTATTTCGCGGTCGACTGCGTTGACGTTTGTACCATGAGCGCTTATGGACGACGAAACGCGAAAAGGTTACGAAAAACGGCATGCGCAAATTAAAAGAGAATTTATTTTATTTGGAGATACGTTCAAAGTTAACCGTATTTGTTCAGTCTTCCACCCACTTCCGTTAGGTTTTGTCGAATGATTGCGTCTACTACAGGCTAATAATTACTGTAGATGGCATGGCAGTTTTTTCTTTGGGTCTCATCAAACTGATTTTGAGCTGTCAAAATATACTATGGCTTGTTTTCTGAATTAATAATACGTTCAGCGATCATAAAGTGGGTTTTTTTGCATGGCTGATGCAGGTTTCGTGTCAAGCGAGGCATTTTCTTCGGTCTTTTCAGTCGTGTATTGGAAATCTTTGTTGAAGACATTGAGTATTCCGAAAATTCCCCCGTATTTTAAATTAGAAATATTATGGAGTCGGTGGCCAATATTATGGTAGACGTTTTGTTGTCTTTTTCGCTGTGGTATTAATGTGTGACGCTGTTACAATTGTGGGGTTCTGACCTCAGAAATATTAGACCTTCGCTGGGGTTTTTGTAACGGTAATCGTAGAACATGGATACACATCCCAGGCAGCCATAATGAGGAGACGCATTGAAATGAAAGGAATAGATATAATGAGGCAAACAGTTTTAAATAGATGGAGAGGTAATATAGACTTCGGGTAAAAATGGGATGGGTCTTTATAACGGGAAATCTACGATGCTGGTTTAGAAAGGGAGGAAGTTGCTCTATTCTCGGCAACTGTAGATGAAGGCAGCTGTGTCTTTGTAATGTCCAGTGTGAGGCATCCTCTATTGGAGGGGAGAGTGTTTGGTCTCACTCTAGATGAACCAGATTGCAGTCTTCGCCGTCATAAAAGACGGCCGGCCCGTCTAAAGGTGGTTGACACAAGATGGCGTCCTATTGGTGCGCAGTCGTCATTGTGTGTTCCTTATATCCCGCGCGATGTCCTGGTAAAACACCGCGGCGTGACAAATGTGTGCGAGGGATTTGAAGGTTGGTTGGTTCCCATGTTTAGTAATAAATCGTCGTTACTTGTAAGGATGAGACTGGTAACTAAGAGTTGCATTAATAAATACACGGTGTCCATATGTTTGGTTCAGTAGCTACGGTTATGTGATACAATTGTAGTGATTGCAAATGAATATGAAATTATAAGGATCATTAGAAAGAGTATTCCTTCCTAATGAACAAATTAAGGCGTTTTTTGATTATCAAATTAATTCCAAAAACAATTTCATTATTTTATTAAATAAATATTTCTTTATTTCAATCTAAAGAAATATTATATACTGGAATTAATTTATTAATATAAGAATTAAAATTAACCAGAATAACCTTGAACATATGTTTTAACTATTTTACAGTTTTCCGCGAATTACGTGGTCTTTGTCGGGTTTATCACATTTTACAGGATAATATGGCTAACGTAAGCGCTTTTTGTAGTTTAATTATGTTTCAGCGGTATTTAATAATGTTGCAATAAATATTATTTCGTTTGCGCCGGATGCCAACGTTCCAGTTTAGTTAGTCGTTTCAATAAATCAAATTATTTGAATTATCACCGTTGTAACATATATCCCATTTACACACGCTGCTAAATCTTGATTTGCTTGTAAAACACACTCATTTATGGGCATCGTTTTCTATTTAATGGTTTATCGATGCGGATATTGCGTTTGATTTTTAATGTCGTACTGTATCGATTTAATTCCGCTCTCTTATGGCATGTAGAAACCCGAGCAGTACCCGTTCTTTTTATTTTATGTTTTAATATGCTTTTTACCCTCTTATAAAGACAGTTCACGTGTGAATATCGTTAAGCTACGGTTTTCAAATCCTTTTCTAAGACAACGCTTTGTTTTGGGAAATTCGCGTTTCAATTCTAAGACGGGTTATAAACAATGTCTATGTATTTGACGGATTACCAAAAGATTCAATCTGATAAAATAGATGAAGGGATCTGCACAGCATAGGCGTAATTTGTTGATACTAAATCGACGAAAACAACTGTCGATACCTCGAAAATATCATTAACTTCATCTAATTATCTTCCGCACACTAAAAATAACGATGTCCATCTGTATCTGCAAATCGATTCACCGAATAGTACTTTGCATACGCGAATTTCACTTCAATCTAAATACGTTTTCTTTCCATTTTAGTTTGCGGTTCTTTTGAGTATGTTGGCGCTTGTCGGCTTGATTTCGGCGTCAGGTAAATTTCAGTTACTTTTCTTGTTTTTAAGAAATTGGTTTGCTTATTTGAGAGACCCGTGCATTCGAGTTTCAGTCTTAGATCGTTGAATCTAAACCTTTGCCAGTGTAGCCGATTCTTGCCAACTGAACTATGCATTCAACTTACACCTCCGTTGGCCTCTGAAGGGGGTTGGTAATAGAACATGGTAGTAGGCTCTTCACCAAAACGAAGCACTATTCTTAATCTACCAGAATAATTCCAGCTATCAGGAGAAGGCAAACACCACCACTTTAAAAATACGTCTGACATTCTTCCACCCCAGCAGAACATGTTTTTCAGATTAAAATTAACTGGACAATATTTGGTCTGCGATATATTTTGCGAATACCTTAGCAAGTGATGTGCAGCGGGTCTCTCATTTAAAGTAAAACTCTTTGTGTCTTTTAATTTTTACGTCTCACCACGCCAAGCCGCCTCGGTTATAATATAGTTTAAGAGACAACAGCTTGGCATAAATTTTTATTTAAGTAAAGTAACGGGCAAGGCTCCTGAACCTTTGTAATGTCTGTACAAACCTTTATTTCCTCCTCTCTTGTCACCTGTACTCTTTCGCCTTTGTTTTACTGGCAACTTGTCCGTGTATTGCGGCTTGTTTTTTTATCGCACTGCCCGCGTTCACGTCTTTGAATTGGGATGTTGGAAAGGCCTCATACAGACGCCATTGTTGTGTTGCTTAGCTCCGTCTCCCCGACCAAAAGCGCTCTGCAATTTTGACCGTGGCACATGCGGCTGGATCAACGATCAGACCGCCTCGTCATCGTCACATGCCCTCTGGTCTCTTATTTCCAAATCAAACAAAGAGGATTTTATTCCCTCTTCCACTCAATGGCCGATTCTCTGTCTCTCGGCGAAACCATCACCCACAAAGGCTCCCAGTTCTTCGTGGTTCGCCGACGAATTGACACCGAAGCCACGACAGAGAATCGCTGCTTCAACACAGGCCCGTCTGTGGAGCCCCAATGTCCCCGCTGTAATGGGTCTGAAGTGTCTCACACTCTCGTATTTCATTCACTTGGGAGGGAGGCGTGGGAATTCCGCGAACGGGAGCGATGCTCACTTATCTCTGCTCCAGAGACAGGAGGGGTATCTACATTTATTCAATCTATGCATTTACTTCTCGGGGTTTCGTCACATAAATATCCGTTGTGTCATCCTATCTGTACAAACGAGGCTGGACTGCAGGGATAGCGCCGTATCCTTCTGTCTTTTAATCCTCTTGGCAGATTTTGAAGCACCCAAGCCGTTCGCCGTGTGTACTTTTGAGACTCACACATGTGGCTGGGTAAACGACGCAAACAACTGGCAACAAAGGTGGTCCCTCGATCGACCCCAAAAGCCCGGCCCATCGTCTCTGTGTCTCCAAATAATGTCGACTTCGTCCGCGGAAGAGGACTTCGGTGCCTCCGAATGGCTACCACAGTCAGCCCTACGAAAGAGCAAACCCGCCGCAAGAACGGACTCCTCGTCATCCGCTCGTATCTGGAGTCCCCCGATTCCCGGGGATCTAAACCTCCAGTGCCTCCAACTCAGCTATCGAATTACTGCAGGCAGAAAAGCCGCTACTCTTAGTCTTCTTCAACGACAGGAGGGGTGATTCGAGTTGTTAATTCGCGAAATTGGTTCAAACACCCCTTTTCTCGTCTATCTCGAACGCACTCTTTTTGGGTTTTTTTTTCTACCAGTAGTCACTGAAAGGTGCTTGTTTGTTATGGGGTTGAACTCCCGTTCGTATTTTATTCTCCCCCTCGTTGGATAGATTTCACTCCGCCGAAGCCTATAGCTGTCTGCGACTTCAAAGATGGAGATTTGTGTGGATGGAAGGATGACGGCAACGACTGGCAGCGTGAATGGACCGTTGAAGACTCACGTCTCTGCCTTACTGTCCGAAGGACTTCGCGAAATCAAAACTCCCAATCCTCCTCGTGGTTGCCTGTTCGTGGCAAGCCCAAAAAAACGACTGCCGATAGGGATATCAGCGTTCGCTTCTCTAGTCCTCCTGTTCCCGCCGACTTTGGGCTCCAATGCATCACCTTCGAGCACTTGGTGAACCTCGGAACTCGTCGTAAATCGGTCAAATCGCCCGCCTCAGCCTCAAATGGCGGACTAGCTCTTCTACAGCGACAAGAAGGGTGCCTCTTTAGTTTACACGAGTCTCTATAGTGTGTGTGTGTGCATTTGTTGGTCATGAAGTTACACGTTGCCCTTCTTGAACATCTACCGCTTTCGCCGACTCTCGTCATGAGGAGGGGACCAGCATCATTTTCGTCAACTGTCTTTCTGTTCACTTGATGAGTCGGATTTTTACTTTTTGTCCGATTGGGGTTTTTTGTTCATCCATCGTAGAAACAGTGGTGGATTTGCGTTCTTGCCGACACGTTTGGCAACCCGACGTCCATCGGGAACGTGGTCATGTGCTGCAGGCCTGTGTAGGTCTTTCGTTGGTCGATTTCGCTTCCCTAAAACGGATTTCGCTCACCCTTTGCGTAGACTTGCCCAAACCCTTCCACGTCTGGAAGTTTGACGGCGATGATGATATGGAAGACTGGACCAACGACGGGAACAACTGGGGACGAAAATGGAAGCTTTTCAACACGCAATCGCTCCCTTCCCCGGCGATTTGTGTCGCCGCAAGGAATCCGGCAACGCGGGGATCCAAAAAGAAGTTTCCCGCTGCCTCTTCGGGTTCTACATCGTCGTCGTCTGGACAAATTCGTCTGTGGAGTCCAGGGTTTTCAGCTTCTTCGGGCATCAGCTGTCTCACGATGCAGTTTTCTATCGAGAAAGGGGGCACCGGAACCATCTTGTCGCTTCTTCAAAGACAAGAAGGGTGCTCATTTGGGTTTATTTTAAAATCGAGTGAAAAGCCTAAGCCAGAATTCATTTTATTGGCTCTTGGTTACGTTTTTACCACGTCTAGACCCCCCCTACATACCAATCCAACCCTTCCACATCTGGACCTTCGATTAGGGCCTTGGTGGCTTGTCGAACGATGCCAACGACTGGAGGCAGAAGTGGCTTATTGTTCACCAGACTCCCACTTCACCGGCCGTATGCGTCCACGCGATATCCTCTACAAAGCCGACTTCTTCGGATGACGACGCGGTTCCATGGCTCGTAAACGCAGCAAAACAGGACGTATCGACGAAAGAAATTCACACCCGTCTTTGGAGTCCGCTTCTACTAGCCAGTCTCAAAATGCGCTGCCTGACTTTTCAGTACTCCCTTCACCTCGGAAAGGGACTTGGTGTCGCTAATCTGGGTTTATCGCTTCTCCAGCGACAGGAAGGGTAGCTTTGATACACTCATTTGGTGATCGGTTCTTTGTTTTTGCGTCTTGTGGAATTCACGTTATCCACAAATCACCTCGGTTTGTATCAGGCAGTTCCGTTATCCCGTTTTCTGTCTCGTTATTCTTTACGGTAGAGGCAGCATTTATCCGAAACACAAGTGGAAGTATTTTCGTTTTCTCTCATCAATAGACCTGCCAGAACCATTCTACGTGTGGACCTTTGAAGAGAACCTAGGTGGATGGTCCCACGACACATCTAGCAACTGGCGACACAAATGGAGTCGTGTGGTTCTTAAAGTCCCTCCCGCCACTACTACCACCACCAGCTTGTGCTTCAGCCTTTCTTCAGAAAGCCAAAACGATGTCAAAAATCTCCCCTGGTTTTCGAATCCCTCCTCCAATAGCATTGACCACGAGAACGCACAGGCACGGTTGTGGAGTCCGCCAATTCCCGCATCGACTGGAATGAAATGCGTTACCCTGCTGTACTGGTCTAGCGGCTCTGCGTCGCTGAATATACTCCAACGCCAAGAAGGGTGATGGTCATTTAGGTTTTTATCGCACCCAGAATCCATAGCCGCTTTTCTCTCCTCTCTAGATCCACCCAAACCCTTCTACGTGTGGACATTCGACGACAGCATGGGTCGCTGGTCGAACGATCCTAGTAATTGGAACCAAAAGTGGCAACTTGATCACTCTGGTTCAGTTTGTTTGATGAATGCTCCAACCGAGACAAATGAAGGTTCCGACGACATGCCATGGCTCTCATTGGGTACCAAAATAACCAAAAAGACCTCAACAGAATCACGACTCTGGAGCCCGCCTATCCCTGCAGCGACTGGAATGCGTTGTCTCACACTAACCTACAGTGTTAATGCAGCCAATTGGAGTGTAGCGTTACTTCAGAGACAAGAAGGGTGATTGGCTCTTTTTTGCTTCATAATAGGTGCATCCAAACCGCTGCATGTGTGGACCTTTGACGCTAGTATGGGGCGATGGTCGAACGCGGCTACTAACGGGCGCCATAAGTGGCAGCTTGATGGGGGATCGGTTTGTCTCAAGGGATTTCACAATACCCCGCCGTCTGAAAGCAGCGCCGATGATCTTCCTTGGTTGGAAGAAGATTCGTCGACAGGTGGCGAGGATACGGCCTCGAAGCTGTGGAGCCCTTCTGTTCCGGCCAAAATTATGATGCAATGTCTCACGATGCTGTACTCAATTCACCTCGGTTCTTCGGAGAACAATCTAGATCCACGTCCCGTAGCGTCCCTGGCACTGCTCCAGAGAATGGATGGGTGAATCCCTTTTGTCTGGTTCACCGTCTGGTTCATCATCAGCATCCTATTTTCACTCTGGGGTGGCTTTAGTGTTGAAAGTGGCATCCATCTAATCGATATCTCCTGTTTCATCCATCCCAACAGATGCCCCGTTGCCACTTCGTGTGTGGCATTTTAACAACAGCCTTGAGGGTTGGACGAACGACCTCAACGACTGGAACTCCAAGTGGACCGTTTATGGGGGCAGTGGCAGCGTATGTCTCCACGGACAGACATCCACAAACCTCTTCGAAGCTGATAACTCGGACCCCTGGGGTTTCGAGGTCGAGCCCGTTGAAGACAGAAAGCAGGATACGGGTTTAAGTAGTATTAAAGCGCGTCTCTGGAGTCGCAAGATCCCAGCTCACATCGGTCTACGCTGCATTACGTTGACATACTCAATTTTCAATGGTGACGAAGATATGAGAAATTCGTCGCTTTCTTTGCTCCAGCGTCAAGAGGGGTGATTCCTAATCTTTCAGTTGAGGCGGCGGCGGTTTGTGGTGGTTTTGTCGATCTCGGTGCCACCTAGTCATCTAGCATTTTCACGGTTTTCCTTTGACGCCCATAGATGTCCCTTCGCCCTACCACACGTGGAGTTTCGGCAACAATCTCGGAGGCTGGAGCAATGATGCGAACAACTGGAATAGAAAGTGGGCAGTCGAGACGATGCACCACGATGTTGCCTGTCTAATGGGACGGCCTTCTTCTTCGTCGTCGTCGTCGTTGATTGAAGCTGAACTGGCAGAACCCTGGGCTGCTGAAACCGACCCAGAGGAAACTGCACCAGCGGATAACTCGGGCACGGTCGAAATAAAATCACGCATGTGGAGTCGCAAGATCCCGTCGAAGGCCGGAATGCAGTGTTTAGTGATGACCTTCATGATCTCGGGCACAGAGGGTGTCGATCTTGCTCTTCTGCGGCGACAGGAAGGGTGATTTATCTAAGAAATACCTTGTGCAGGCGGCTGGATATTTTATCTGTTCTCTCTGTGGAGTTCCACAGCACGTCATTGCTCCTCTTGTCCTTCTAGATCTTCCAAAGCCATTCCGCACGTGGGACTTTGAGAAGGGTCTCGTTGGATGGTTAAATGATGCCACCAATTGGAATCAAAAGTGGTCTCTTGAACCCCTTCCATTGAACACTAAAGCCCTGTGTCTTCACGGAACTTCAAATTTGATCGAACCTGTCGGAAGTGACTCTGGTGATTCCTGGGCCTTCGAAGAGGCATCCAAGGACGAAGAAGAACCCATCCAATCGGACATTAAAGCTCGTTTATGGAGTGGAAAGATTCCCGCCAGATTCAGGCTTCAGTGTCTTACTCTGAGTTACTTCTTTGACGGGCGGGAACCCCGTGCTTTGGAGGGAGTGTCGCTTGGTCTTCTTCAGCGTCAAGAAAAGTGATTGGTCTTTTGGTTACTTTACTGCTTTTCCTGTCTATCGAGGCGGTTTGGTGTTTCCTCATTTTTATGTCTGAACCGACGACGGTGTGTCTTCTCCTGTCCTATAGAACCCCCCACTCCGTTCTACATCTGGAAGTTCGATGAGGATCTTGGTGGCTGGACGGCTGACTTGAACAACTGGGGCCAAAAATGGAGACTCGTTCGCCTTAACGATGAAAATGGCGCGTTGTGTCTTCACGCGAAGGCGGCCGTTCTGCCATCAGTCGAAAAGTCAAATTCCTGGGCGTTCGATGATGTTTCACCGAGCGAGGAAAAGGGAACAAAGGAGCAGCACACTAAAGCTCGTCTCTGGAGTGGAAATATTCCCGCCAAATTTGGAATTCAATGCCTCACGTTGGCATATTCCATCTCTCTTGGCTCCCAAGACTCTGGTGATACTCCCCATAGCAGTCTTCTGAGTCTTCTACGACGCCAAGAAGGGTGACTGGGTTGAAATTTAGTTGAACCACCCCGAACTCTCTCACGTTTAAGTTAAAACCCGGGCAAATATTACGTTTTTTCAGTAGTAACGTTAATACAACGACATTGGTAACACGAGAGATTATCAGACGTTTTCTGTCATCTCCGAGCAAGATCAAGACTTATCTACAGAATGGCACGTATTTTTGGCTCTGGTCAATTTCCGGGCTATCTAGAAGATGTTTTTGCGGCTTGGTTGTCAGATCGCCGTTTTTCATGTCGTTCCATTGTCTATTTTTCCGCGACTTTGTACGAATTTCCCAATGTCTTTGGTCTGGGAACCTTATCACAGCTCTATGGTTTACGGTGCTGTCAATCCCCTGTCTCATCTCTGGCGATTTGTTCTCTTAACACAGATCCGCCGTCGGCATTCTATACCTGGACGTTCGATGGTGAACTCGGTGGGTGGAGTAATGATCAGAGTAACTGGAACCAGAAGTGGATTATCGAGGACAATTCGATTTGTCTTCGCGAGAAATCATCGACTCCCGAGGAAAAGACCATAAAAAAAGACGATCCATTTGCCGTGGACGATGAAGACTCCATTGGTGATCACACAGCACCCACAGACATTAAAGCGCGATTCTGGAGCAGAAAGATCTCCTCAAAACTTGCCATCCAGTGTCTCACGTTGGCTTACAAGGTGTCACACTTGGACGACAAACCAATAAGTCTCACTCTACTTCAACGCCAGGAAGGGTGATCATTTGATTTTGTATTAAATGTATTCGGCTCGGACCATTGTTGATTTCGCGGTGACAGCTCTATCATTCTTATGAAATTCATGTTTCAAGCCAACTGGAGCTTTCCGAAGTGTCCATTTAACTAGCGCGGTTTTTCTCCCTCTTCTCTCTACACATCGAAGGGTTATGTTTATCGTGGTACACTGGTCAAATATCGATGAACTGTACAGCGACAATTTTACCTCCTTCGCGTTTGAGAGGAGCAAAGGATGCAAGGTCTTTGCTGTAAAGTCAACAGATATTCCTGATTACATTCCGAAGTCGTTCCTTGGTGTATCTTCAAAATTTCAAGATCTAGACTCGCGGTGCCATGTATAATGTCTGAAGATGCGAAGACGGTGTTTCTTTAGTGGTTTGAGGTTTCCAGCGCTGGATTTCGGTCATCCGTATTTCCTTATTCTGTAGACCTGCCGTCGGCCTTCTACACGTGGACGTTCGACACAAATCTTGGAGGTTGGACGAATGATGGTAACGACTGGGATCAGCGCTGGGCTGTCGAGGCCGAGTCACCAACGAAGAACGGCGTAGTTTGCCTTCTGGGTAGAACCTCGTCAGATCCCGTTGAAGCAAATCCATTTGCTGTGGATGAGTCTGACCGCGAAAGGAAGCCCAAGGAAATCAAAGCCCGCCTCTGGAGCTTCAAAATTTCCGCTAAACTACACATCCAGTGCCTCACGTTGATGTACAAGATTTCTTTACTTGACAGTCAGGAGGACATCTCACTCGCCTTGCTTACTCGACAGGAAGGGTGATTGTCTACCTATGGTTATCCTGTTGGCGAAATTCATTTTTCTGGTGCCTCGAAGCCCTTAGCTTCGTCTTCTATATGCTTCTGAGCGCCTGTAGGCACCTATTATACACTTAGCGTTTCGGGTAGATATTGATGGCTGCGCCAACAACATGCACAGACGAAGGCGTGTACGGCGCAAAAAATCGTCCACGCCATCAAAAGCTTACTCGTTTTCCCTCGACGAGGCTGGCGAAAGTTGGTTACTTAAAGAAATACAAGATTCCAGCGAAATTGAGAATCAAAGTATCACGATTATCCATCTATTTCACTGCAATCCTCTCAAAACCTCAATAATCCTTCCTGATCTTCAAAAGTACTTTTTCTATGTTCGCCAATTGGAAAACGAGAATCCCTGCAATTATTCCTGGTTGCTGGATTTCTGAATCGCAACTTCGTTTCGTGGAAATGCCACTTTTCTTCTGCGCTTTTTTGTTACGAAGTCTCCGATTGCTGTCATTGCGTGGAAATTCCCCAAGAAGAGCAATCTCCTGTATTGGTTCCTTTCAACGGTATTTCAGACGTGCCTGTTTGTAGCCGTCGATGGATGCGCCTCGGACACGCGCGCTTTGTGATTGGACAGTCGTCTGTTCCCTAAATCCCAATTTCCGCGTCGTTTTTTGTAGACACCCCGGTCCCCTTCCACGTCTGGACCTTCGACAAGGATCTCGAGTTCTGGACCAACGATGGCGACAACTGGAAGCATGGGTGGGAGCTGCGTAATTCAGCCCTTTGTCTGCTGGTCAGAAGTGTCAAAAGGTCCGATCAGGGGCCGAAGCGGCCTTCATGGCTTGCCGAGGAATTCGATAACAAAAACAGCAAGCTAGATTCCGCCGACAGTAAAGCTCGCCTCTGGAGTCCGCGTATTCCAGCGAAGACGGGCATGCAGTGCTTGACGCTGTCCTACATGGTTTCCTTGGGTCAACGTAACTCCGTTAAACGGGCGGGTAGTTCCGCCAATTTATCGATTCTCCAACGTCAGGAGGGGTGATTTATTTATTGATTAAAATGACTACCGTATTTGTTTGCGGCATTATTTTTACTCAGCTCTGCCAAATTAGTGTGCGCTGATCCTGCAGCTTCTCAATTCTGTATCCACCGCAAGAGTATCGTTGTTTGCGGTGTGGTTGAGATATTCTCCTCGTTATATCGTTTTTTGGTTTCAGTAATACAATTCCTCGGGTTTTTTCTCCATCGTATGACCGACATCCACTTGTTGCTTCGATCAAGTCCACTTTCTGAAATCCTGCATCCAATTACAGCCTTCGTTTGTTTCCTATTGTCTAGACATCCCACCCTCGTTATTCACATGGACATTTGAGGAGGACCTTGGGGACTGGACAAACGATCTGAATACCTGGAACCACAAGTGGGGAGTTGTTTCCAGTGGAGGCGGTGGCAAGAAATCAGCTTGTCTGCTCGCAAAATCCCATTCAATGACTCCGTCGAACACCAAGAAAAAGGCCCCCTGGCTACAGCAGAAGAAGGTTTCCGGTGAATCCAGGGAGAAGATACAGGCCCGCCTCTGGAGCTCCCAGATTCCTGCTAGCTCTGGCATCAAGTGTCTCGTGGTGTCCTACGCCATCGTAAACGCCGGCGGTCGTCCTGGTCTATTATCACTACTTCAACGACAGGAGGGGTACTGGGGCACTATAATTTACATATTATCAGCATACTACCCAGCAGTCTGGGATTTCCTTTTTTTGCGTATCTTTGGCCCCTTTCTGCATTGCAACGTCCAACCGCCTAACCTGCGGTGCGTGTAGCTTTTTGACGACTGTTTGTCGATTTGATGAATTTCCACGGCAATTGAAACCAAAAGCGGCGTTCTGAAAACCGACGACCTTCACCGATTATGCGGAATAGATCTAGCAGGCAACAACGAGCCGTCGACATGCTAGCCTGCCCTTTGAGCAGTCTCATTTGGCCGTGTGTGCATGTGAAGTCGATCGCAATCGCCTAGGAATCTTCTAGTCGTCCTAACTTGAGCCGTCGTCAAAATCTGGGATTCTGCGTTCTTCTGGGTCCATTTACACCCACCGAAGCTTTCCCACTGTCCGATTTCTTGGTTCCTTTTGGCATTTTTTGACGCCATTGTTATCCCGCTGTTGTCGTAGTCACAAACCCAGGGTTTCATTGACAACCTAGACTTAACCATTTTTTCCGTTATGCACCAACAGACCTACCGGAACCTTTCCACACCTGGAGGTTCAACGAAGATCTCGGCGACTGGACCAACAGCGACAACAACTGGAGGTACAAGTGGACGTCGAATGCTCGCCTTGGCGCCTGTCTCGACGGTCGACTCCATATCAAATCCCGAACAGCCTCCTGGCTTACCGGCAAATTTCAAGCTATCGATGCTTTTCCCGAGGAAAATGGCGACATTAACGCTCGCATTTGGAGCCCCCTTGTACCATCATCGATCGGGATGCGCTGCGTAACTATTAAGTACTCCATTGATCCTGGAAAACACGCTGGCGAGCAACACAACCTTCACGTATCACTGCTACATCGACAGGAAGGGTGATTGTCGCATTTTATTTGAGCTCTATCACACCCATATGTCCAGCTCCTTCATGATTCGTATTTTTATTACATGTGTTGAAGGGAGATCAGTCTTTCTGAGAGACGGCTACTATGTCTTTGTCCAAAACGCTTTATTTCGGATCATTTTCAAATTCCTCGATTTCGGGTTTCCTAACAACTGTTGGTGTCGAGCATCGCAAACGCATACGCTATTATGAACAATTTCACGGGAGTTGTGGGGTTGAGTTATCGTTCTATGCTCTACATTTCCCAATTCTTATGGAATTCCATCTTGAATTCCCGAGCATCGGTTGACGTTGAACATCATCAACAATTCGTATGCGCCGAATTATTTGGATATCAAGAGCGTATTGGCTAACGAATTAAAAAGACACCGTCATCTAAGGTGTATTTGTTGTGCCTTTCTGCGTCAGATATCTATTATTTCCGAGCATCGTCATCACAAATGCGTGAGCCATCATGATTATCCGGCATTTCTGTTCGCAAAAGTCGTCCTTCCGGATGCAACCAATCCCCTACTCCCACGCAAGTAGCCCAGCACTGTTGTCAATTGCTTGGCATCTTTTCATTGGCTGTTCCTTAGACCAACCAGGGACCGGCAACGCGTCAACGTCAACTCGCACCTGTAAACGGCTTACGCGCACCTCCAAGCATTTTCGCGCTATGCACCGACTGTCCTTATTCGTGTGTCGCGTACTCGTGTCCTTTCAAAACGCAGTTGTGTCCCATCAGTTGATCAACTAATTATCTGTTGCGTGTGGGCGGTTTAAAGACGCAATCTCGGTGGCGTTATCCCCAATAAACAGACGCCATTTTATCAGTTTTTTTGGTTTATTCTTCAGCTAATCCGCCGTTTGCGTGCAACTTTGAACCGAAGTTGAACGGTCGGTCATCCAATTGTGGATGGAAGGAGGATCCGAGAGACAACGGAGCCTCGTGGCTTGGTTCGTTTTATCCGGCGCAGAACTCCACGGTCCTTTGCATGTCACCGGTGGCGTTGACAAATGAAGCTGACAGTGACGACGGCGGCGATGAAGATGATGATAATGGCTATCTTGGCATCGAGAAGGCGGCCAATAGAGATACGGTTTCGGCGAGACTATGGAGTCCTCTGTTTCGGGGACCCCCAGAAGAGGCGCCCCAGTGTTTCACATTTGAATTTAGGCTTGATCTAGGAAAGGCAGCTTTGGCGACACAACTGTTTTCGCTTAATCTCATGCGTCATTCCGCTGGGTAAGCGGGGGCAAATAGTACTTTGTATTTTGATGCCCTGCTTGGAAGACCAAATGTTTACTAATTGAGAAGTTCATGCAGACTGTCGTGTTGTTGGTGCAGATTTCACCATGCTCGGTTGCTCCCTCGGTTTTCCCGCAAGTTCGTAACTATCAGTCGGAATCATTGAATTTTCTTTTGTTATATTATCTTGTTTCCCATCTTGGATGAACCCCCTGGGAGTGTAGCCCAGTTTTGGCGGGATTCTTGGGCTCAACCTTCCACGAACGATCAACGCTGACAAATTTCGACAACATCGGCAGCACCGTCATCTGGGAGTATCTTCTCCAAACGAATTTTCTCCTTATTGCTCTGGCGGCAATTGCTCTTACAATCCGCAACCTTCGTGGTTTCACATCAACGTGATTGCTCCCACACTCTGCCTTTTCGTAAATGGCAACTTAGAGTCCCCCCGACATCGATGTCGCGGATATATACTCTTTCTCCTCGAGGTGATTGGGTACTCCACTTTCAAGGGGCGAGCCTACGAAAAGGCAACCCAGAGCTCCCCGAGAGTCCACACCAGTAACAAAACGAACAGCAAAGCCTCTTCAGTATGATCAGTTCGTGTGACACATCTTCACGGCGTGGGATTCGTCCCTTTTCTGAGATCAAGCAAACATTCGTCTCAAGCACGTTGGAGATTTTCGTGTTCACCACATTTCTCACTTCGGACTTGATTCGGATATTTTGGGTTTCTTTCGTTGAATTTGTGGTGTCCTCGAGTTATGCAGGTGTCGGTGTCTACCACCTTTTCGCGTCGGCCATGGTATTGAGGTTGAAGTTTCTTGTAATTATTGCTTAAAATGCGGGTCATTTTCGTCGTCCACTTCATCCTTCCTCCTATTATTCGCTTTCCCGACTTCGTGTGGCCACCCTCTTCTTCGCCTTACCACTTCCAGTCGCAGGAGACACTCGAAAAGCGCGCCTTGGAGGACCACAGAACCGGCATTGCTTGTACTACATATTCAAGGAACTGGGAGGAGCCCAGGAAAGACCAACCCAGAGTCGCTCCGAGATTGTAAAAACGAAAAGACTACATGGCTATTGCCCCTACGTCTTGGGGTACTGAGGATCCTGGGACATCACTTATTGCGACAAGTCAACGAAATACCCAATCCAGAGTCACCCAGAGACATCGCGAACACTCCAACAAACAACCTTCGTTATCGACACTTCACAGAGATGAAGAGAGTCCAGAGGAGCCGGTGTCGTTTTCTATGGGCGGGGGACATGGGTTGTGGGGAGATTGTGGCACCTTGCTAAACCATATTCACGATAAAACCACCAAAATGCTAATCTAACCATCTAGTATTATCTATTTCTTTTCCAGTACTTGTTCATGCAAACTAAGTAACCAACTTTATGCGTCATATCATTTAACCCATATATATATATATGCCATTTCCTCTTGATTTCCATTTCGTCCTTCCTCTTGGTGTGTCCCAGAACTGGTGTGTCTGTCGTTTACTGTTCTTGAGTGATCGTGACTGTCGTGACTGCATTGCTACCTTACTATCCCCAGCACCTCCTTCCTAGCCGTAGCTGCTCGTCTTGTAGGGACTTTTAGGGCCTGTAGGCTTATTCCCCGCCTTACTTTTCACGAATGCTTGTCATGTTTGGCTGCTACTTTCGGTCGATTGTGCTAAGAGGGTGAGGTGGGTCGGGTCGGGGTGTACGGCAGCTTGGTAGGGGCATAGGAGAGAGTCTGACGTCTATGCGTCCATCTATCGGTTGACCTCGTGATTTGGGTGGCTAGCTCTACAATTTATGTTGGTTTCGTCTTTTAACTCGAAATTTCCCACGCTTTTGGCGCATTTTACCACTGCCTATCCTTTTCCCAAACGAATTGATGAATGCGGTGTTTTAGTTGAACCTCACTCGAGGTCATGTAGCACCATACGTACTACCTGTTTGAGGTCAAACATGACTAACCGTTCCGTGGTGTGCTGCTTCGACCTAAGCGCGCGCGTTTTTTTCCACCTTCGCTTTTACCTAGCCCCTCCCCCCTTTCCCCGGCCGATCAATTTCTCTCCCTAACCTCTTTTTATCCTCGTCAAGTGCCTGCCAACGAACTAGAGACCAACGAACCGGACACGAGGGCGTATTCTGGTACTTTGTATACAACCCCTAGTGTTAATAGACTCACATTCGTGTAGCGCCAACGAGGCCATCTGGAATGCATCTGCATTGCCAAAATTGCCGCCCTCTTCATCCTTCTCCTCCTCCTCCTCCTCCCCGTGGCATCTGGCACGCATTTCTCTTCCACGAGAGGGCTCCACTTTGAGAGATTTTAAGGTATGTGCCACCGGCCATCGGCCTGTTTGCTTGCCGGAGCCGAGCTTTAGTGATTCTGCGATTCTGAATTTGAAATTTCCGCTATCGTTTCGTGCCTCCCGGAGTAGCGCTGGCAGCCCTTCCTACCTACCCCCCATCCCTGTTATTACTACGATAGAGAGTAAGACATACCCGAAAGAAGGGGTTTTATTCGAGCTTATTTATGGGCTCAATAATTGAGCACGTTTGACCTACGGAAAGGTATGCCTTTGAGGTGGACTTGGTAGGGATTACATTGGCAACCCGTCCACCCCACGTCTCAGTCAACCATAATAAGTAGAAGGTTTATCCAGTGGAGAGGATGTATGCTCGGTTGATTGTAGATGCATGCCCTGGATACAATAGAAGCTTCGGACAAAATGGGACGCTTCCTTACAACGGGTAACTACCTGGTTGATCCAGGGAGTAAGTAGCCGCGCTCTAGATGGATCAGCGAGTAAGTAACACAATCATGGAGGATAATCGTTCCGTAGAAAGATAGCAGCAGTGTTTGGGCGTGTGCAGGATGTGGTCTGCATTGGTTGAAAGACGCGGTGCGCACTGCCTCGTTGAAATACGGGGCGTTACTTGTGCTGGATTGAGACCAGGAAAGCCCAATGAAAGCGAGTCTACAGAATGGGCCAATGAGAATGCCAAATGATCTATACTAACAGCCAATGAGATGGGACCTTTGCAAAATACGTCTGTCCGTGAAACAATAATTTCTTCGTTCTCAAATGTCGGAAAATGGAAATAGAAATGGTTTCGCGATTTTTTTGGGCGGCTCCCCAACAACACCGGAGTATTGATGTGCCTGATAGCTTTGCTGTTATCATCGCCTCCTGTAGGTCTTTATCAATATCAGTAGAGTGTATTCCAAAAACGAGCATACGTTTCTTTCTCCAACATCACCTCTCGTTATCGGTGGTAAATATGACGCATGTTTTGTCATTATCCTCGACCTTCTCTAGCTCTTCGCATAACTTAATGACAAGCGACTGTGTCGCCTTTGATTTGTTCATCGTCTTTATCTCCTTCTCGTCGTGGTAACTTTGTTAGGCTTTGTACACTACTTCCTCCAACTTCTCCCGATCTTTTTACTGCCCGTTTTCAAACTGTGATCTTTTTTTCCCTCCAGCTCTTGTCATGCGATATTCGACCATTTACTAAAAAGAAACGTACAAATATGGTAAGACTAGGCTTGAATCCTCCACGCTTCGTCTAGTGAACCACAAAAGCTTTGGAGCACCCGCCAACACGCAGGTGATCTTCGATGGAATAGAGCTACAATTGGTCTCGATTCTGTCGCAAATAGGAGTGATTTTAAGGTAATTCCATGCCCCACAAAGAAACGCGTCGGTGCCATTTATTCTCCTTTCTACCACCCTTTCCCTCTTCCTTGTCTCTTAATCCTCGTCTTCTTCATGCATGATGTTTTCTGTTGAGTAGGGATTGTCCTGAGGTTTATGTGGAGCAGTTTCGGAAGAAAGTAACGATTTGGTAATTCACATTTTGGCGACAATCCAGCCTCCACTTTATCGTAGTGAACCCGAGGTCCTGTGGTCCAGCCGGGCTTCTGACACATCCACTTGGCGAAAGGTTTCGCTTGATTTGAATTCTACCGGCGCGAGTGTTTTTAAGGTGGGTTCTAGGACTTCTTTCCGCGATGTTGCGCGGTCCACTTCAAAAATCCTCTTGGTGTCTTTTCCCGTCTTTCTGATCTCTTCTGTTGCGATGATCTGACGGGCTGTCGATTTTATAGGGCGTGTGAGAAGGTGATCGAGGCAAATACGGGAAGGGAGTTTCGGGTTTGGTAGGTTACATTATACGCCTCAGCAACAGCAGCTAACCAATGTAGTGAGCCTGCGAGTATCTGGAACTCTACCTCCAGATCCCTGCCAACGGATAAATGGGAGATTGTTCGAATCGCTCTTCATAACAGGAACGCTTCTCGCGACTTTAAGGTTAGCTTACATCAACTATGTTTCTGACATACAAACGGGTCTCAAATTTCAAATAGTTCATGGCTTTGTAAATCCCAAAAAAATGAATATTTTCTTCTCTCATCTTCCCTTTCCGTTTCTTTGATTCCCATTTTCCGTCTTATCGATCCCATCAACCTGCTTTAGGGCATGTGAAGACATAATCGACTCGCGAACAGGTCGCCCCTTTCGTGTGTGGTAAGGTCTAGGTCGAAGTTATACATCTGAGACATTTAGCGAACCCGAGCATCTCTGGAATAGTTCTCTCCGTGTCACAGACTGGCACAAAGCTACAATCGATTTGCGGAACACCGACAAGGCAGATTTTAAGGTCAGTGGGTAATTGGGTCGTTCTTTGTCTAAATCAGTGTGCTAAGCTCAGTCAGGTTTAGCCATTTCTTGTCAACTCTTTCATCTGTCTCCCATTTCTTGTTCATCCTATTGGTTTCCCTGTCTTATTGATCCGTCAAATTGCTTTAGAGCTTGTGAAGAAATGATTGATTCAAGAACGGGTCGCCCATTTCGTGTGTGGTAAGGCGTAGATGAATGATATCCAACTGAGACATTTAGCGAACCCGAGCATCTCTGGAATAGTACTCTCCGTGCCACAAACTGGCACAAAGCTACAATCGATTTGCGGCACGCCGACAAGGCAGATTTTAAGGTCAGTGGTCGTTAGGGCGCTCTGTTTCTGAACTTGCCTGTCCGGATATTTCTCTTTCACTCTCCCCTCTCTGTCATCCTCCTCTTGGTTCAGGGAACCGAATTTATCCGTTTAAAATCTGTTCTGCTGTCTAGGAATTGCCAGGATATCCTTGATGCTAGAACCGGGGAGGAATTTCGGGTTTGGTAAGGCCAAGTTTGGTTTGTTTTAATCAGCTCCGATAGCCGACCCCAACCTCTTTGGAAGAGTTCCACGAGGAACGTTGATTCTAGCAACTGGACGTTGGCTATAGTTGATCTTCCCAATGGTTCTGCCGCAGATTTCAAGGTAGGCCTACGGAAGCCAAATAGATGCTGTAAGGGGAGCGGGTTGTTGGCTTCAATGGCATTTCCTCTTCTTCTTCTTCTTCTTCTTCTTCTTCTTCTTCTTCTTTGTCCCTTCGAAGGCATAGTTTCTTGCTGCCCTCTCGTTGTATAGAAATGTCCGAAAAATGCTAGACCTTGTTACCGGTCAACTGCACCACATCAGGTAAATTGGATATCGCGACATCTGATCGCTTGTTCAGTCAACCGGAGCTCCTTTGGTCCAGCGCCAACGGAACTTTTGCATCAACAGAAGCAGCAACGACAACAGCCGGGTGGACTGCAGCCCGTGTAGGCCTTAATGGTAGCACAGCTGGTTTTAAGGTGAAAGTCTTGCCGAAATTGACCAACGTCGTCTGTCCGTCTGGTTAGCCAAGAAATTCGGTTCTTAGTGCAGAGAATTTGGGGCAAATTGCCCCCTCCCAGTGTCCCATCGCGCAGTCTTGTCTAAATCGGCCCACGTGCTTATTGCAGTCTGTTTGACACCGAAGTCTGTAACTCTCATCCCAAGTTGTTATTGGACACCACCTTTATCGTTAGTAACCGTCTGGCGACTGTCCGCAGGGAAATGTCAGTTGAGCTCAACTACGGCCTGCATTGTGTTTTATGGTCTTCCGATCTCGTTTGTTTCCTTCTTACGGTTGCATAAAACGACCAATGAAACCACGTCTTCGCACAGACCTCGCGCTGTCCCCTCTATCTAATTACGTCAAGGTCAGAACGGTCGTGCCGCCCCTTCCACCCACCCAGCTGTCATTTTTTGTTCCGCCTGCGTCCTTTCTGTCGCCTGTCTGCCATTTTTTGTCGCCTGGGGCTCCCTAATGTCTGCCCATGCGGTTGCTTGTAGGAAATGTCACGATGTTAAGGACCCCATCACCGGCGACGTCCTAAAGTATTGGTAGGCGTACGCGTTTTCGTGACCGAATTTTCAGTAAACCCGAAACGCTCTGGACTGGTACTGCCGTTGGAGGCGATGATAACACCATGCGAAGAGTCGCCATTGGTCTTAGTTCTTCCAATGCATCAGATTTTAAGGTGAGACCCCCCCGCCCCTCGGTTTCACGCTTCCACTTACTCCCAACTCTTCTTGAATCCACCCTTTTCTTTTTCTTACCATCAAAAGTGACTTTATTCGGTCGGGAGAACATATTCAGACCGTTTATTTGTTGTTTCTTAACCTCGGAAAGCCCCTTTAAGTGTAGAAACTTTGTTGTTGTAGGAAATGCCGTGAGATCAAAGATCCAGAGACGGGGGATGTGGTGAAGTATTGGTAGGGTTGGCCGTCGTGACACATTCGGTTTTTAGTAAGCCCGAGGTTCTGTGGAACAGCAGTACTTCCGGTGAGATTGGGTTCTGGAAAAAGGCAACCCTGGGACTCAATTCCACAAATTCTGCCGATTTTAAGGTGAGATGGGGGAACTCTGGAGTTTTATTTCACCAATTGAGACTTGCCTATCCTTTCTCACACCCCAATTTTCTTCTTCTCCTTCGTGCTCATCCTTTTAAGTGCCTTTTCGCGTGTTTTGTCTTCATAGAAATTGTGAAGCGGCTGTTATTTCGTCAACAGGCGAGGTTGTCCAATATTGGTAGTCGCCTTTTGTTCGTGAACGATCCTTTTAGTAAGCCCGTGGCTCTGTGGAGTAGCGGTACTTCCGGCGAGATTGGGTTCTGGAAAAAGACTACGGTGGAACTCAATTCCACAAATACGGCCGATTTTAAGGTGAGATAGGGGAAACCTAGTTGGTATCTGAGATTGAGACTGGAATAATCTTTCTTGCAACCTCCATCTTATTCTTCTTCTTCTACTCCTTCCCTTTTTAACGGCAAATTTGCGTCTTTTGTCTTCATAGAAATTGTGAAGCGGCTATTCTTTCGTCAACAGGCGAGGTTTTCCAATATTGGTAGTCCCCTTTCGTTCGTGAACGATCCTTTTAGTAAACCCGAGGCTCTGTGGAATAGTTCGATACCCTCAGCACATATAGCAGCCTGGCGTATGGCGACGGTCAATCTAGCGGCCTCTCAAACTACCGATTTTAAGGTGAGAGGCGAATTGCCGTCTTATCTCTCTACTTTGGAGAGTATGTTTGAACATCTCCCTCTTTCTTGTCCCCGTCTCCTCCTTTTCGTCTTTCTCTAATTTCTCACTAAAGCCTTTTTCCTCCGTAGCAATTGCGAGCAGGTGGTTATCCCCTCAACTGGGCAGGTTGTTCAGTACTGGTAGTCTCTTTTCGTTTGTCAACAATCATGTCGCCCTTAGTACACCACGAGCTCTTTGGAATAGTTCCGTGTCCTCAACATCTGAGGCGACCTGGCGTATGGCGACTGTCAACCTCGCGGCATCTCAAACTGCCGATTTTAAGGTGAGATTGGCCCGGTTTGACTTAAAAATAGTGCTGCGCTTTATTCCAATTCGCAATCACAATGCACGCATTTCTTTCCTCTTCACCCATCTCTCCAATGTTCTCTTCTCGCTCTTGTATCCGTCCTTAAATGTCCAAGCTAAGACTCGTATGCAATAGATACAACTGTATACCGAAGAGCAAATGGTTCTTTGTTTTATAAAATCTTTGCGCGACGTTTTGCCAACGTTTCGTCCATTTCCTGTTCCGGGTCATGAGTATACCAGAGGGGGCTAGCTTATTTGGTATTGTAAAGAGGGACGCCTTTGCGGCGATCACCACCACGGATATCCCAGAAGCCCTGCGGAGAAATGCAGGTGGCATTGTGCTATAATTAAACACCCTAGGCAACACTTGCCCGGTAAAGCCATCGACCCAGAGACAGGGAATGTGGATTCGCCTACTGGTCAAGCCCCAGAAAATGGGACCCTCATGCGTGAACCCTTTAGTAAATAGTCGTCCCTCCTTGTCGAAGAAACTGGGGCCATCTGGGCGTAACCGCGTGCGAGCGTTTATATCCCCGTAAACCGCGTTCTAATGATCCTGGAGTCGTGACGTATTCGCAAGACTTCCTTGAAATGCCATCGAGGCCGCGACATCCTAAAGTGGCAGATTGAGTAGACTGCTCTCTATACTTCTTCCAACGATTTTCTTGAGTTTCGTGGACGAACCTCGTCATTCCCGATCGCCCCTTCCTTCATTTATCCATAACTGAGTGGACGTCTTGTTTCTACAGCCATTGTCGCAAAGCCATCGACTCGGAGACGGGAACTGTAATCACCTATTGGTAAAGAATACTTGGTTTGATTCAACGTGTTTGTCTAGTAATCCTGAGGAAATCTGGCGGAGTAAACCATCCCAGAATGCGTCTGCGTGGTCCTCGGTCTCTGTCGATCTTACCTCCCAACCCAGTGCTGCAGACTTTAAGGTACGCTGTACATGAAGCGCAGATCACCTCCTTATGGAGCGGCAAGGATTTATCTCGCTCTGTTGGGCTACTTGTCTAGCCATTTCCATCGACCTAGACTGGGACTAGTATCCGAGGTATCTGACCTGTCACAAAAGATGCCTTGCCCAAATTCTCCTTCATCAAGCGGAATTGACCGAATTGATGCATAAATGACTTATTGAATGAATAGGCTATCGCAGCGTACCCTCATGAGTCACCTTTCGTCAGGTGTGGGCGCTGTTTGTTGCCGTCACCTGGTTTTTACGAGTCTGGGTGGCTCTTTTCGTGGAATTGTCAAGTTCAAGTACTCCGTACCTCGAAGATGTGTTGACGTTGTATTTTCTGTGTTTCCTGGATATCCCGTAAACTCTATTACTACGTTTCTCTTGATTTTTCATGTTTGTTTACCTTCAGTCATCGCCCATTTACACAGATTGTTTACTTTCTAATCGATATTGGATAGCTTCTCAGTTGAACAACCAGCCACTGAGGTTTTTCTAGCCACTTGGTTGAGTCTTGACCTCGATGCACTTAGTAAACCCAAAGTATAGTACCCGCCCCCTACATTTTAACCGATACTAATCCAAAATTCCGAATTCGCTGCAGTCTAGTGATCGAACATTAATCGGGTAACCGTCGGTTCGCGGTGTAGCATTTTTATGGTGTCTGTCTCGTTGATTCGCATTTCCCAATTATGACCTTTCTTTCTTACTTTTTTCGTTTATGTTTTCTCTAATGAATCTATTATCTTTCGCCTCTAAACAAGAAATTGCAAAGATCTTCTGGACCACGACACGGGGCGAACCCACAGGGTTTGGTAGTCCATCATTTTTTTGTAATAGCCGACGTGATTGATTTAGTGAGACACAAACTCTTTGGAGAAGCAGCAGCGAGATGATTACGCATCGCAATGGAAGTTGGTTAAGGGCCTCTGTCGACTTGAACTCAACCACGTCATACGATTTCAAGGTTAGACTCGTCTGACTACTCGGATTTCTGAATATCGTGTTTTTGGTGGGCTAAATTCACTTCTATCGTCTCCATTTTACCATTCTTACCTATTTTACATTGGCCGTGTAATGGTTATAGTAGTATTAATCGAACGTTTAGTCTTGATTTCACTTGGTAATTGATAAATGGAGGTCGGCAGAAAATGATTGTGCCTTTTGTAGCGCATTTGTCGTTCATTGTATCCTGACCGCGGGGCTTTTCCAAATTATCATCTTTTCTTTACACATTTCTTCGTTTTGATTGGTTAACAAGCAATCCCTTCTCTTCTTTCTAAACCAGAAACTGCAAGGACTTCGTGGATAACGATACGGGACGAACGCATCGGTTTTGGTAGTCCATCATTTTTTTGTAATGGCCGGCGTGGTTGATTTAGTGAGCCACAAACTCTTTGGAGCAGCGAGAGCAGAATGATGACTCATCGCAATGGAAGTTGGTGTAGAGCCGCAGTTGACTTGAAATCAAATGCATCATCAGATTTCAAGGTTAGACTTATCTGACTGTCCGACTGTTTTTGGTTTTGCTAAATCCACCACCTTTCTCATTCCATTTTACTATTATTACATCTTCAAAATGATCCTTGTGGTTATCATCTTAATTTTGGTCTGAATGTCACTTACCAATCGGAATAGGCCAACTGACGATCAGCTGTTGAAGGTTTTGCTGTTTGTGGGGGATTTTTCGTACGTTTTGTATTGACGGTCATGCGCGTGCCAATGACACCGTCGAATATTCATCTTTGTTTTTACCAATCCAAGACTTCTACATCAAGGACTTAGGCCAGTGCGTTAGGTCGGCGTCTAATTAAATATTTTAACAATCTACCTATGGCAGCGTTTTTCGTTGAATCTTATAAAAACCATTAAAATCGGAGAAAATCCAACGGAATTTGCATTGTGAGCTTTTATAGAGACCTTCGTGCTTATAGTCAGCCCCATCCTGTTCAGTTTGTTTCTACAACGTTTTTCTCAATCTGATCCTTGCCTTGAACTTTCCTTCGTTTTGATTGGTTAAAAAACACCCATCGTCTTCTTTTTAAACCAGAAACTGCAAGGACTTTGTGGACCACGATACGGGACTAACTCATCGGTTTTGGTAGTGCATCATTTTCCTGGTGATTGTCGGTGCCATTTATTTAGTTTACCACAAACTCTTTGGAGCAGCGATAGCAGGATGATGACTCATCGCAACGGAAGTTGGTTAAGGGCCGCTGTCGATTTGAACTCAACCACGTCATCCGATTTCAAGGTTAGACTTGTCTGGCTGCTCGGTTTATTACTATAGTTTTTTGGTTGGCTAAATTCACTTCTCTCGTTTTCGTATTCCTACCTCGTTTATATGGGTCGTGTAGTAGTAGTAGTAGTAGTAGTAGTAGTAGTAGTAGTAGTAATACGAAGTTGTATCCGGAGGTCAGTTTTCAATCTACTTTGATAACTGACGATCAGCAGATAATAATTGTGTTTTTTTGCATCAACGTTGTCTTGACCGCGATGATTTTCCCACTTTTGACATTTCCTTTTCACTTTTCTTCGTTTTGATTGGTTAACAAGAAAATCCCTTCTCTTCTTTCTAAACCAGAAATTGCAAGGAATTGTTGGACCAAGATACGGGACGAACTCATCGGTTTTGGTAGTCCATCATTTTTTGGTGATAGCCGGCACCATTTATTTAGTTTGCCACAAACTCTTTGGAGCACCAGTGGGATGATTACGCATGGCAATGGAAGTTGGTTAAGGGCCGCTGTCGACTTGAATTCAACCACGTCATCCGATTTCAAGGTTAGACTCTTCTCATTCGTCCAAGCCCCTAATTAGTTTAATTTGGTCAAATAAATCCCTGTCATAACTCATTTTTTTATCTTTTCGTTCGTTAGTATGGTTAGATATCTCAAAGTGGCCCTGGAATTATCTTTTTTTTAATAGCCTCTACTTGGGTCTAGACGTCACGTTTCTTAGTCAGTCAAAAGGTTCACTTTCTGTTTTTTACTGTGGTGTTACAGGCAATGGTGCCGATTTGTTTTTGGGGGGGGGGATACCGTCTGCATTTCCCAAACCTCATCCACTCAGCCAATTAGCTGCTTTTCAAACTGCAAACGCCCCTTCTTCTCGTTGTCTCTCGTTTGCCTCTCGCCTTTTCTACATTATTCTCTCGGCCTGTCTTGTAGTAATTGCCGCCTCATCCCGGACCCCCTAACCGGAAAATCCATCACCTACTGGTGACCACAGATTCGCTGTTTTTAACGCCGTTTCGTTTAGTGAGCCCAGGCAGCTCTGGTCGTCGTCGTCGTCGTCGTCGATGTCACCAATTTCGGGCAGTTGGCACAAGACCTCTGTTTCGCTAGAAAATAACCAGACCGTCGCTAACGAGGAGGCCCGTCATTTTAAGGTTAGACACGGTTTCAAGTCCATTCTGGTCGTCTTATCGAACGTCTCATGTTATATTTGGTTATTCGGGTTTTCCTGTAATATTTTCATTAATTAATTACCATTAAGCAGCTGCACCGTCGCGTCTATTCTTCTTGCTTTCATTACCCACCAAGTTGAAGAGTCGGATATTAATCGGGTAACCGCCATTGGACGGTTCTCACGTGTGGGCGTTTTGGTCTCCGCTATTTGTCACAATCTTATCTTTCATTCTCACCTGTGTTCGATTTCGTTTTCTTAAACTAATTTTTTGTCTCCTCTTAAACCAGCAATTGCAAGAGTGTTCTGGACCACGACACGGGACGAACTCATCTGTTTTGGTAATCCATCATTTGTTTGGTCATAGCCGCTGTCATTGATTTAGTGAGCCACAAAATCTTTGGAGCAGCAGCAGCAGCAGCGAGATGATTACGCATCGCAACGAAAGTTGGTTTAGAGCGGCCGTCGAATTGAATTCAAATGAATCATCAGATTTCAAGGTTAGGCTCATCTGACTGTCCGACTGTTTTTGGTTTTGCTAGATCCACCACCTATATCATCTCTTCTTTTTTTCAAATTTCTACCTCTTTCACATGGGCAGTGGAACAAGCCTTGTGGTAGTCATGGGAAGTTTGTTCTGGATGTTACGTGTCAATCGAAATCGACCAACTTACGCTCAGCTATTAATGATTCAGCGATTTGGTTGTTTTTGTGCCTTGGCAGCGATTCACTGCACAATCACACCGTTTGATACTCATCTGCGTTTTTACCCATCAAAGACTGGTGGCACTTCAACCCGGTCCTTTGGGTCCGATCAGCCCCAAATGATATCGTTTTTTCAACTTTTTTTTCCAATTCTGCTAAAACGGTGTTTCAGATAAGTCTAATAATCACATGTAAATCGGACAAATTTTAACGGAAGTAGGAATTCTGGGTGTTCTTGGGGTATCTTTATGGCGTTTGCTTGGCTTCACCGTCATCCTTTCTCATCTTTTTCTATCTCTTTTTGTTTTCTGTCACCTTAATTGAAACCGTTCGCTCCCTTTTTTCCATCTCAGTGCATGTCAAACCTTGACCGCCTCCGAGACAGGTCAATCCTTTGTTGTCTGGTAAGACACATGTCGTGTTCTTAGGTCACCTCTTATAATTAGTGAGCCATCAACACTATGGAAATCCCAGGGATCCCCAGCAAAATGGGCCACTGTTAGAGTGGATCTGAACGGCAACGGATCACTCTCGGATTTCAAGGTAGGAAAGTCGACGTTTTCAAGGTCAATATTTGACCTCTATTGATCAATCGAACTCACACTCACTCCTTCTGTTTTGCCCGTGCTTACGAGGGGAGCCTATTTTAGCTGTGGAAGCATACTTTTATTTAGAGTGGGGGTAATTGGAGATTTTAGATCGTGGTATCGTTGGGTAGTGAGTGCCGTAGTAGGTTTTAAAGTTTAAGGGATGGTAAAGAGGTCCGCGCCAGATATTTTTCCTCTTTACGACGGATAACTCTTGTTCTCTGTATCTTCTATTATTGTCTCAGAAAGGGGTCGAGCCTGATAGTTGTGCTTTGTACATATTAACTTTAGGAGTTGCCGTTCGGTGAAGGACTCTGAGACCGGTCAACTATTCACGGTTTGGTAAGACAGTCCAAAATCAAAAGAATGTCCATTTAGCCCACCCGATAACCTCTGGAAGAGCGAGGACACCCGTGGCGGGCGGTGGATTAGTTCCCGAGTGGATATTTCTGCCGTTTCAGACTTCAAGGTAGGCCCCAAACTAAAAACGACTCACCCACTAAAGGCTAACCGCGTTGCCATGTTTTAACCACAACAAACCTAACTCATTTTCGGCTATGTGACCCCGACCCCCCTCTGGTTTCAAAGTCTACCAATTGTATCAATATAGTCGCATTCTCTTCTGGACCCGGTACATGTGCATCAGGCCAGCACCGAGCTTTTTGTCAATCAGTTCTTTGTGTTGAACCTTTGCTGTCTTTAACCCGCATCTTTCTGTTCTTTTCGTCTGTTGCTTTCCAACCGACAATTAATTAATCGATCGATTTTTTTCTTCTATATCTGCTCTCTGAAGAAACTGTAAAAAGGCGCCACATCCAATAACCGGGGAGTTTACGTCATTCTGGTAGGTTTTGGTACCCCCGGCTCCAGTTTCTGTTCTAGCGCCAACGATAAGCTCTGGAATTCGACATCTTTAAGCACTCCCGCTAATGCAGAGTGGCTCACGGCAACGGTTTCGCTCGCTCATGGGACCACTAGTGACTTTAAGGTTCGTCATTCTTTGTCGTTGGTTCGTTCGTGCTACGGGAGAATGAGCCGGCTGGGTGTAGCGGCGTGTGCCTGTAATCCAGCGACTTCAAGGTGGCCGGGGCCGCAAACCGGTTGCTACATCCTCCGCGATTTGACCGGCCCGAGTTCCAATCGTGGCCCATTTTTGTTTAATGTTGCAGCAGCGGCCTCTTCTTCCACCCCTTCTGTACAATATTTCCAGGTTTCTTCATGGAAATGCCATCCACGAAGCCGGTGTCTCGAAGACGTTAATGGCATTTGCGTGAATAGGCTTTGAGATACGGTAGAGGTGACTACCCCTGGGACAACGGGATTATGTTCGACGGGGGAACAATCACGTGCTTCCTGTTTACAGGAGGCTCTTTGTTGCCCTCATTGCTTAACCCCCATGCCACTCGAGACTGCCATGACGTAAACAAAAGTCGATTGATTTTGTTGATGGTGGTTGTCAGGAGGTTTAGAATGAATGGCCTTAGTGACCTCTTCGTCCTGCCTCTTTCAATTTGACCGTTTGTACGCTTCACCCGAACCTTCTCGACCACCCGATCCTCTTACATTTTCTCTTGATCTTGCACTGACTTATCGTCGCTCTGATCGATAAATAAGCGCCCGTGTGTTCTTTCAGGGGCTGCGTACCCGTTGTCCATCCGGTCACCGGAGAGATATCAACGACTTGGTAAATCGTGGCCTTTGTAGCTGATATAGCGCATTCCTTAGTTCCAATCAGAAGGTGTGGAACTCCTCGTCGTTTGGTCGTGGAAATGACGGTATGTGGTCTAAGGCAGTGATCACCCTTATGCAGGAAAATGCCTCCGATTTTAAGGTAAAAGATTTTAAAAAGATGGAAGCATTCCACGACACACCATTGTTTATCCATTCTGACCGCTAGTATCCTGTGGTCGTGCAATTCTATCTTGGTGTTCTTGTCTCGAGCCTTTCACATCGATACTGACCAACCGCCACGTCGAGGGTATCGTGAAGTGAATTTTCAATTTATTTCTCTGGAGATGCTGGCCGGTCGCATTATCCTTATCGATAACCTTGGGTTCGCTTCCATTTGCCTTGATGGCCACGGAACCTACAGCTCCCCACGCCCATCTTCCTGCTCCTTTGTTGTCCTCCCCCAAATCCTCCACCTTCTACCTGATCATCATCATTATCAGCAGCCTCCCCCTCACCCCTCCTCTTGCGCCTCCTCCTCTCGTCCATTATTTAAAATTCAGATGATTTCCTGATTTTATTCGCGACAGGCTTCGAAACGACGACCGAAATGCGTTGTATGGGCTATGAATGAAGTCAGATAGCGGAGGGATTATTTTACTAGGTCACGGTGAAACGTACACCCCCTTGTTGCTTGTCAAGCCTATTGGCTTCTTTCACTTCGCCTTCCTTTGTCTTTTTGCATACTTATCCACTTCAAGAACCGGCGTTTGTTTCTTTTTACATCCAGGTCCTGCGAGCCTATGCGACACCCCAAAACGGGCGAAATTGTTAACGTCTGGTAGGCCCAGTAGAGATTTTTTCTTCATCTTCATCTAGTTCCAGTAAGGCAATTTGGAGTTCAAATGGCACACAGTGGATTGGCTTTCGCAAGGTCACTGTCCCGATTTCCGGAGGAAATGATTTCAAGGTTTGTCCATCTGTATAAAGGACAAAATGAATGGATGAAGATCATATTACCGTTAATATGGTGTAGACACACATCTAATTAACACTTCCATAGCACGATGCCCACTCTACAAGACCCTGACATTTTAGCGTCTTTATTGAATATCCATTCACTCAAGCTTTTTTTATATTTTCCTTTCGAGAGAAACTGTCTACCTCTCTATCGTATTTCCGTCTACTTCTAGTGTTTCGAAAATAGCCCCCATTTGTCGTACCCCCAGGGTTTATTGACTTCTACAATTCCAGCTCATCGAACGTTAAAGCGAACAGATAAAAAGCTGACGTTACTGTTATGAGCCATCGATTAACGTCGATAATTGCCCCCATAGCCCAATCCTATCAATCTAGATTATAATTAGATTAGAGTCACCGTTCACTAGGTCTTGGTGTTGCTGTTTATTCTCTCAATGGGTCTTCCCTTCAACCAAGCTCCGGTAAAACATCCTAAAACCGTTGACTCCATAGCATTTAGGAAGCAGACCGCTTCTTGCCGTGTCTTCTAATCGTTTTCTTAGTCCAAACAAATACTAACGGGAGTCCTCAAACTCGACAAATCGCGCCGCTGATGTACCAATCACGGGAGAACATGATTGTGCTGCAATTAAATTAGAGCCTGGGTTCGCCGTTGCCTTTTAAGTCGACGTTTTTATCGACGACGAACAGATTAATGAGCAACCGTCCATAGCAACCTGGAAACGCGACGCCTAAGTCCACATCTTCTAATATTAAATCTGACCCTTTTTGTTTAACAATGATAGCTCTTGTTATCCAATGACCAAACCCTTTTCCCATTGCTCAGATTATAGACATTTTTGAACCATTTGTATCAAATGGACGCAACTTGAGCCGGCATTATTTTAAATCACAGTATTTGATGGTCAATGCGGTGGTTTGGTGTAGCGGTCAGCATTCTCGCTCTGTTGGTGAGGGACCCAGGTTCGAATCCCAGATTAGTCCACCACGTGCGGCACTGGGGACGTCACCAGTTAAAATATTCCCGAGAATTTTCATGGCGAACCCCCTGAAATCGGTTTATCTTCCTTTAGGAGAGATAGTTACGCCAAATTCGACCCCTCTTTCTCGTTCCCTTACGTACACTCACCTGATTGACTGATTACCCTACCCATTAGTCACCCGCGCTCTGTATAGCTTAGAAGTTTTCTTGGTATAGCTTGGGGCTTATAGGTCACATCACCGGTGACATCGTCTTCCTTCTTCTATTGACCTCTTTTTCCTTTTCTTCTTCTCTTTTCTCCTCCCGCTTATTTTGAAATCAACGTTTGCACCTTCGCCTCTTTCAGTTCCTGTAAACCTGTCAGGCATCCGGATACCGGTGAAATGGTGGCCGTCTGGTAGGACCAACCTTTTGGTGTCTCCCTAACCCGCTGTAGCTCCAACGTGAAACTCTGGCATTCGGAGCCGCCTTCCGCTGTAGACATGTTTCGAACAGCACGCATAGCCATGACCTCAACTGAGGGGGGCGATTTTAAGGTACAGCTTGGGTCGGCGGCCAAAACACACCACAGAATTTGCCTTCGTTATCTCTCTCTCTCTCTCTATGTTGAACTTCTCTTAAATCTGATTCAACTTGTTTTATCGTCTTCGCAACTGTCACCACCGTCATTTTCTTTAAGGTCCTGCCAGAGTAAAGTTGACCCCGAGACAGGTCGGGCCGCGGTGACCTGGTAGGTTAAACCGGCATCTTTCTATCCAATCAGACGTGTCCGGGTCGCTTATTAGGCTGCTGTCGCCTTCATTTCTAGCACAAGTGATCTACTCTGGAAGTCACGCGATTCAAACGCCAAGGAGATGCACCAGGCACGAATTAACCTGCCTCTGAATCCCCTGAGTGATTTTAAGGTGTTTAGTTTGAGATAGAATGTTAATCATCTGCGAGTGTCGTTTATTGACGGTCAGTGTGGGAAAGCAGTACCGCTGTTACTTTATTAACTTAATTACAAAAAAATCCACTGGACAGAGGACGGGGCTCACTCGTGCTTAGTTGTTCCTCTAAAATGTCTACATCTTTAGTTGTATCGTTGTACCATCCTGGTTCGTGTGATGTCACCTTGTTTTTGGCAACAAGACTAGCGGACGCACTGCTTCTTTTTACCACGTGGCTACCATATCCTGACCCCCGTCTATGTACACACATCCGGTAATCGATACCGCTGACACGTCGTCTTGGGTTCCATGGAGCCAGTCTGTGTGTATGGTCTCTTGTTGCGTCTGTCTCTCTGTCTTTAAACTGCTCGTTTTCTTTCTTCGCGTCCCGAGGATTCTTGGGTTTGGCTTCCTTGCTAGGAATCTTTAATTGCCGCAATCCCACGCCGTTTCAGAGCTTGTCGAACGCAAATTGACGCTCAAACGGGAGTTGCCGACACCCTTTGGTAGACATATTGCTTCCACTTTACGCACGCTCACATAGCTCCAGCAAGGCCATCTGGAAAAGCACGTCAGACTACCCATCTTCACAACAGATGGAGGTGTTTACGACCGCCAAAATTGATTTATCCTCCGTATCTTCCGATTTCAAGGTTGGTCCTCCTCGTCGTCTGGCCATTGGCTTCCTTGTGGAGGAAATTCCAGGTCGCCTTGGGCGTCGTTGATGTAGTTAGAGACTTTACGGGTGCTTAGATTGCTCTTTATTGGGTAAAAAATGTTGGATTCCCCATGAAAATCCAAAACCCTCCTTAAGAAACCGTTTATCTTCCCATATGTCTGAAAATACAATTTTTCTCTACCATTTTAACATATTCGGTGCTTTGTATTAATTACGACCAATGTGACGCGTCTTTTCATGGTCCTGTTGATCTGTAAATTATCTCATTGATGACTGTTTACATCTTGCTAGTTACTCATTGGTCTATTGACCATGCTTAGCCTTAACCGCGTATAAATGGCGTAGAATATCTCGCTTTCTTCAGGATACCGTTGTATGCCTCAAAGACAGTTATTTTTTAGTCAATTTCTTCTTGTTGTCTTGTCCTGACTAGTGAAGCGCCTTACCGCTCACGCCCATGGTTCTGTCTAGCATTTGGTGGGTCACAGCAGTCGTTTAGTTGCCTCGGTCTGGAAGGATTCCTGTCCAGGGCGTTCCAAGTTCCTCGGGACGTTGCTTGGCTGAGCAATTCGATTTTTCTCTATCGATTTTTCCTCCTCCTCTCTCCTTTGTTACGGCGCTCTTGCTTGTCTTCTCTACTCTCAAGTGTTTTCCATTAGGTCTTGTCGTAATCAGGTTGACGCGCACACCGGCGACACCTCGACAACGTGGTAGGACGTGTAAATTTCAATCTGAAATCCACCTATTTTAAGTTCCAACAAGGCCATGTGGAAAAGCACTGACTCGCACGCAACTGGCGTCTACACGACAGCTAAGATTGACCTACATTCTACAGACGAAATACCGTCAGATTTTAAGGTTCGGCAGTTCATTGTGCGAGATATCTTAATGATTCCGTCTGTGGGTATTTGCGAGACCCCTCTCAGCAGTTAGTTTGGTGGCCTGTGGACGAATAGGCTTACGTGACCTGAATCCAGGTCGTGCAAATCAGCGCGTGTAGACCCCAAACCTCTGGCGCGCATCCATTTCGACATCTTCAACCTTTATTTCCTCCTCCTCCTCCTCCTCCTCCTCCTCCTCCTCCTCCTCCTCCTCCTCCTCCTCCTCCTCCTCCTCCTCCTCCTCCTCCTCCTCCTCCTCCTCCTCCTCCTCCTCCTCCTCCTCCTCCTCCCATCTTTGGGTCTTTCACCCAGTGGTGGCGTTTGGTTTCTTGTTGAGAGATTTTGAAGTAGACGGGGCGCCAACATGCGTGAACAAATGCTCCTCTTTTAGGTCCCCTAAAATGTCGTTTCCCTTAACACGAAATTTTGAGAGTCTTCAGATTGGCCAAAGGCGGCGGTTTCCTTGCCAGCGCCTGATAGCCGTGGTTCCTTTACGGGCACTCTTAATCCTCCCCTGTTTTTTTACGCGTCTACTCCCACTATCGCTTCTCTGTTATTGTAACACCGTTGTATAAGAGAATGACGTGCAAGCATTCAAAATCACAGGCAGTACCTTTCAGTGCATTGGTTTTCCTAGTAACTACGAAAAAAACTAATCTTTTTCGAAATCCTAGACGTGCTAGTAGTCATTTTAATTTGATCACACCAAACTCTGGCGTCACATATTTTAAGCTTTTAAATATTCGAATTTTCGATCTTCTGACATCGTAAGCAATATACCGTTCCCACTCTTCAAGCAATGACCACTTAGGTATCATGCCATCGAATGATGCAATGGATATGCCAAATAGCTGTCTATTTAGTAGACCTTCGTGGTAGGTAGCCAGATGTCTACTGTAATGATTTCCTTAACACGACCAACTTACCCTCGGTTGCCAACGAATCTTCGCTGTCGTTAACGAAACATGTACTTAAATGATTGTCTAAACACGATCAGCCGGCCTTGCACAGACAATCATCGCGATTGAAGCTAGCCTCACTTTGGTCTTTTGCATTTCAGCTTATTTTAGAGGGAGTCATTCCCGCGGGATACCCAGATGCAAGAATCTGCGTGGATAATATCACTAGCTACCAGGAACCATGCAGTGGTGAGTTGCGCTGCAAATTCAAATTGAATGCCTTTTGCCACTTCCAGACTCGGGTGCGATGCTTCGTCGTGTGTTTCAACACAAAGAGTCAACGTGGTATGAAGTGGGAGAGTCCATCATCTTTGTTTAAGAGGTCGCGCGCTTTTGGGGAAATGTTTTTTCTCCTTGTAGAGACCAGCTGAACAATGGGTGCTTCTTTATTTCAAGTAACGACATTTACTTTCCTGCTGGTTCGTGCCGCCAATCACGATTAAGTGTGATAATTAGGTTATGCGTATACTGCCGAAAGGCTGTGGGGTCATTTACTGCTACCTGACCCCATCTGCTTGGGATACCTGGAACGTAGAGTTTCTGTGGACAGACGCACGCTCGCCTTACTTCACGATAGACCCCTTAAATTGGTGCTGTTGTTGATTCGTGTGCTTTGGGTCATGCTCTGTGATATGTTTTTCCGAATCGACCTAACAAGAGGGTTGCTCATATGGCAATGACTGTAGGAAATGGGTTGGTTAAGTTGTGCCATTGGATGTTAATTGACCAATGGAGGCTTCAGACCATGCTATGCGTACACAGTTCGCGTTTATATCTGAATCCGCTGCTGGTGAGTTAACAGCACATGGAGCTGAGTTAACCCAACTTCCTATAAATTATAAAAGGTGTGCGCCTGTAATCCATCGACTTGGAGGCTGTGTGGTGGAAGCCGACTGTAACATGCTGCATTTTACCCGTCTAAGTTCCAGCTTTGGATGATGCAGTATTCACTTCTACCTCTTCGTGTAGCTCTAGGGACGCCACCAATTCAATATTCGCCATTTTTTCCGGAAATTTAATCGCTGAAGCCAGCTCATCCCCTTGTGCAGGACATTGAAACGCCAAAAAAACGATCGAACGGTTTCGATGGTGTAGCTGCTAGTTGCATCGCTCCGTTGGGTGACACTGGGGACACCGCCTTTAAAGATAGTCCCGATAACCTTCATAGCGGACCCCGGTGATACCGGTTTATCCTCTAATAGGATGTTGCTGCGCGCTTCTTGTGCAAAAACAACGTCTCAACCATTTGGACAAGGAAGAATCAGCAACTTGATAGTGGAGACAGTTTGGCAGATTCGGCGGTGGTTGTGGTTACTGTTGCTGTATATTTTTGTTATGTAAATCCGGATGGCGCCTTTCATGGACTTGTCCGGTGAAGGTCGAGTCACGTGTCCGCAGTACCCGGAAGAGGTTGAGAGGCAATACCGAGTGGCTGGTGGTTGTTCGAGTCGAGGAGTTTATGTGTACATTTCGATATGTTAAACAGCACTCGAACCGAAGCCCATCGAATCGGTTTTGGCCGGCAGCTACACCTGGGCTCACTACTTCGGCATCACCTTCATCGTCGCCTTGGCCTGTGGTCTCCTCATCCCTCTCATTTTCCTCGTGGGAATAATCGTCATCTGTCGCCGTCGCCACGCTTATCGTCACCACCACCACCACTCCATCGTCAACGGCGGCGGTAGCTATGGCAACAGCAAACTCTTCTCTACCAACCTGTGGCACTACATCGGAGGCAAGGAGGTGGCAGACGACCCTTTTGCCGAGCACACTGCTTCCATCCACAGACCGGCTTTCGCAACATCCAAGTTTGCTGATGGGAGCCTGATGGCACGTGGAGATGGCACTCTTGATCTTCCGGATGTTGTGATCCCATCCGGTATGTCAATGTCAAACTTATGAAAAAAACTGCGTTTTTACCGAAAATAAAATGTTAGAATTTCTATTGCTTTAAAGATGGCCATGTCCGGTGTTAGTGTGTCAACATTTAGTCGCAAATTTTTCACGTATTACCTTTTGCATCGAGGTAAGAAAGCATCCAATCAACACCTATCTTTGTTTAAGCTATACTGTTTCTTTATCACCTGCACAAAACTAACAAACCAATCCAATTTTCTGGTTTAAACGAAATATTGATTTTTCGTTTATCGCACACCCACACTAGAACAATCGGTCCGTCATCTAATTGAATTAATTATACATTTTCGAATTAATTATTGATTTTTCCAACGCGTGCATACGTTTATTCAGGTCGTGTTGTTGGTGGCACCCTGATGCGTCAGACATCACACCCCGCGTACGCCAACGCGGCCCCCTACGGCTACCAGACGATGATGACGGGTAAACCGACGATGATGGCAGGCACCATGGGCTACAGCCCCTCTGGGCAGCCCTTGATACCCGGCATGATGGCTTCACAGTCCAACTTCGCCATGGATTATAACGGACAGGTCATGATGCCAACCACCCTGACCCACGCCCAGAGTGTCGGTATGTTCTTTTTTTTCGCGACTGCCTGCGGGTTAATTCGTCACTCTGTTCGAGAGACACCCGGGTTCTACTCGCAGGTCAGGTCACCGAAATAAGCTGGGCAAATCGAAATCCCCCTGTTATCCAGCGAATTTGAGGCCACGTGGTGGCGGAATCTGGCTGCGTCATGCGGAATTTTACCATCCCGAATTCCGTGTTGCTTATGTGTCCGAACGGAAGCACTGGAAACGACGCCACCTGTACAATTTCCCCCAGAATCTGTATGGAAATATCCACTAAACCGGAGCATCTCCTCTATCAGGAGATATCCTCACAAAAAAGGAAACCCGGAGTTCGGCACTAAGGCCAATAGTGCATTCTAGACCATTTGCTATTTGTGGAACGCTTGGGTTTTGACAATTCTGATTGGTAGATTTACCCGATTTTTGTGGATTGCAGGCAACCAGCAGGTAATGATGCAGATGCAGTGCGCCCAGCCAGTCTCCCAGGCCATGGTTCAAAACGAAGCGATGCAAAATGTGAGCGTTTTAAAATCTTTTCAACCCTCATGCTCAGTCGATGCCGGTTTATCGCCTTGAAGGTCGCGCTCTACTGCTTTACTGCCGCTTTTGAAAGCAGAAGAAATGAAAATTCCCATTTTTGCACGATAGAGTGTGAGATTGGCTCAACTGGCGTTGTGATTCCAGGTGAGGAAGACTATTTTCACCTTGTAGAATGCCATCATCCAACCAGCCAACTACTTCCAGTCGTTGTCGCAACCTGCTGCAGCGCCCCCCATGTCCGTCGGGCCGATGGCTTCCGGTGTTAGCGTCGCCTCCCAGTCAGTCGTTGCTAATAGCAACCCGGTTATCGCAACTGCAACCCCCGTCGCGTCTACTGACTCAACCGCACCAAGTGGACCTGTTGGTAACCATGGCAACATTTCCGAGGATAATGGACCATTCGTGCTTCCGGACCCACCATCTGACCACCAACACGAGCGCGACCAGGCAAGTGGCCCCGACAAACACGACGCGAGGGTTCCGAGGGTGTAGTGGTCACTCCGAGAACATGGTTTCGACTTCAAACCAGGCCACTGAAATAGGCCGGTCGTAGTGGCATGCGCCTGTGTGACGCTCTTACAGAAGGGGAAACTGGTCTAAGAAGTGTTAGACCTTCGTTGAGGGTTTCGTAATGGTAAACGTAGAACACAGGCTGACATAATGAGAAGAAGAAGACGCATTGAATGGAGGGAATGTGTGTATAATAAGATTCATAGATATATGAAACGGATATGCATAATTGGTGATGTTAAAGCGACTTTGGTTTAAAACGAGACGGGTCTTTATAACGGGAACACTACGAAGCTGGTCCATGAGCTTAGAACGGAGAGGAAGTTGCTCAAGTCGTGTTGACTCTGGATGAAGGCAGCTGTGTCCTTGTGTGATCCAGTATGAGGCATCCTGTATTGATGGAGAGAGGGTGATACTTCACTTGAAACGCCGACTTATCCTCTAGCAGTTGATAGCGCCACCCAAAACGACGTATTTGTTCCCTGACTCATGACAAGTTTGGAGCTTGTCGGGATTTGCCTTCACACGACCGAGGTGCTGATAGCGTTTCAGTGGGGCCTATTATTGGTGTTTAATTGGCATGCCTTTTGTTATAGGTCGCCGCTGCATTGGATGCTTTGAATGCTGCGACTGAGCCGGCGCGCCCACAGCAACCACAACACGCTTCCACCAACGCCTCCGCGCACGCCACCAATGCGGGCGAACACCCACCCCCGGGCTACGACGAGGCTGTTGGCATGGTTACGCGTCCCGGGAAAACTGCCGGCTTCGCTGGGGCAAACGGCGCGGCTCCCGTACTGCCGCCTCGTCGCACCAACAACGCCGAGCCCCTGAGTCTGGCCGAGCGTTATGGTCTGCCCGTCGCCGACATCTAGTGACGCCGTGAAGCGATGAAATCGAGAAAACCAGCAAGCCATTTTGGATCTCCAGTAGCCCCCCCACACCAGCTTCAGTTATAGTCATCATCATCATGACGCGCGCCCTATTTACCCCCCCGCCCGACCAACCCATTTACATGTTCGATATTTTGGTTTTAGAAACCCATGCATGCAGTTTTTTCTCTTCGACACAGTACTCATTAACTAATCAAACATTGGGACTTCGGCTTTCCTAAGTTTTTATGCATTAACTCGCTTTCTGTCAATGTACGGTTTTTTCCTATTGATTATCGTCAAATGTCCGTCTCTCTCTATGCTTCTCGCTAAACACATTTTCGCGCTTTTAATCGAATTATACAATAAATTCTTCATCGTATTCCCTAAACAATTGTTTTCTCGTGCCGTTTGACTTGTGCGTAAATTGCATAACTGTGTGAATATGTGTTAATCCTGTTTCACTTCACCCCAGATGTCGGCGTGTTTCTGGTTTTTCTTGTTAATTGCTGTGATACAACCACCTAAAACGTGTTTCACGCTTTCCTAATATTTTAGGCATCCACGAGCCATCAGCCACTCAAATTCCCCGAACTCGTAGCGGCGCCTCTCATTGGGAGACCGACGAGGCCCCACGCAACCAATCAGCTCCTTCGTAATCGTGGGGTAAAACACACATTTTCCACCGCCACTGTATACATAAAGGCCGTTGTCCAGATCGCGGGATTGCCTTCCACTTATACAGAATCATCGTCACCAACTTCGGTTCAGATAGCATACGCTCATCGTCGAGCAATTAACGATGTGATTCTCGATACCTTCGGCGATATTTCTGGTGCCCCTGTGTTAGAATACGACCTCATCAAGTGCGAACCAAAGGAGACGAACGGAAGGCTTTCGTTTATGTTGGTAATAGCAATTAAACGGCAGAATGTGCACGAAATGGTGGCCGCGCTTTCGCTCATTACTACCGGCTTCCATGGTGGTGAGGTGCTTGGCCTTTTCGTTCCCTCCAACGCGACTTCTGAAATTCGATCTGGTTTGAAAATAGTCGCAGATGTTATCCATATCGCCGACACAATGACAGATATTTTAGCGGCGTGCTAACCTTATACATGGGACTTCCCAACATTTTCATGCAAAGAATGTGCAATTTGGATAATTTAAAGGCATCTTTTAAGCATGTTGCGTTCTTTCTTTTTTGTTGGGATTTACTATAATTTGTTTAATACGCTTAGCAACGCACGCACTCCAATCATTGGCAGTCTTGCCGGTCAATCCAGTCATTCAAAGAAGCTAGGACTGGCTGTTAACGATGATAAGTTTCCGTTATTCGCCCAAAACGATCGCGTGCAATATCGAAATCCGCGGCGTCAAATGTGTAGACAACCCAATAGCCGATCATCTTTCGCGTATCACAATTAACAAGTGTAACACCACTTGCAATTTTCGGCCTAGCGCAGGAAGTAAGCGCAGGTTGTTCACCACACTAATAATAAACATAAGCATCCATCGAATCGTCCGAAATAACTATCACGAATTTTGGGACGCATTCCATTCTACTAACCTCCACTCCCAGAAAACATTGCGCTTCTATGCCTTCCCTCACTTAAAAAACCGCTTTATCTGCAAGGACTTCGGAAGGGTGCGTGAACCTGCCAAAAGCTTGCATTGCGTGCAAACGCGCTAAAGAAACTAGGTACCAGCAAATTCGTCTGATCTGCCAGTGGTTCGCTTTATTCATAAAATATTGACATGGCAGGACTCCCAGTTTAAGGATGCCCATTCATTTTGACTTGTCACTATCGTTTAACGAGATGGTCCATAGCGGTACGGATGGTTTTAACTCCGTTATCTTATTATTGTGTAATCGATATATTTTAAGACTAGCGCATTCTGCATGCTTTTTATCATATTATAAACATATTATTGATGTTTCCCCTTTGGATAAAACAGTGATCATTATTTGAAGCTATTATTATCCAATGAAGTCGGGCTTAAGGATTAGTTAAGCGCACAATTTAAATTCGTGTGGTCTTTTAACTAATTGTTATTATCGATCATTTTATTTATAAATGCGGGAATATAAGTTGGTTGTTCTTGGAAGTGGCGGTGTAGGGAAAAGCACGCTTACCGTACGCTTTGTTCAAGGCGTCTTTATCGAAAAGTACGATCCTACAATTGAGGATAGCTACCAAAAGAAAGTCGAAATCGACAATGAGCAATGTATTCTGGAAATATTAGATACTGCTGGAACGGTATTCAAATTTATCAGATATTCTATTAAACATAGGAACAATTTACTGCTATGCGTGACTTGTACATGAAAAATGGCCAGGGATTCATACTGACGTACTCAATTACATCCCCACCCAGCCTCCTTGATCTCCTCGAACTGCGGGAACAAATAATTCGTGTTAAGGATTCGGAAAATATTCCAATGGTTCTTGTTGGCAACAAATGCGATCTAGAGGATGAACGAGCTGTTGGGAAGGAGGAAGGGCAGAAGCTTGCAAGACAATGGAATTGTACTTTTATGGAGACTAGTGCGAAGTCTAAAATCAACGTCTCTGAGGTATATTTGGAATATTTAATCTTCAATTGTATTTAATATGTTTTCCGCCGCGTTATTGGTATCCCATTTTGCTTATTTTACTTGGTACACATCCTATTTTATATCAGCTGTTTGCATTATTTGAATTCTCGCAATTCAATCCCTTTAGATCTTCTATGATTTGGTTCGTCAAATAAACAAAGAAACTCCACAAGTAAAGAGTGCGTCGCGGAAAAAGTCATCGAAGGGTGTTTGTGAAATTCTGTGATCCCCCACTTCCCGTTATATGAGCCCACCTCACCTTTTCGAATCTTTTCAATCTAATGAATTTTTATCCTGATAACTTCAACACCCCTAACCTTTCTTCGTTCCTTGCGCATTGGTGCGTAACATATCGGCATCCAATTTACTTCCTTTTGTATGTGCTGTGAAATGGTGACATCTGATCGTGCAAATTATTTGTTTTCCTCCAGCATTATTTGCGCAATCTCGTGCTCACACGGTTGCCTGGTGAACCCATCACCATGTGCTGAGCTGGTAATCCCCATCTATTCCACATGCGAGCGACCGCCATTCAGATGGTCATGTATTTATGATTACCCAGTTGCCACCGGTGCTACATTTGTCAAACCGGTAGCAAGAGTTAGAGATAATCTCGGGTATTAAAGTCCAATTTCCATTTCCTTAAACTTCAAACCTAAGTAAATTACCATAACCATTTTTGCACAAGGTGCTGACTTCATATGGAGTAGGTGGACTTTTCGACCGTGGCATCGGTCGGTAAAATTTATAATGGGAAGTGCTTTATTGAGGGCCAAACCGTTCAGCATAAAAAAATAATACAATCAACAATACCTTATATGAAAACTGTCTTTTAGTTCCTGCTTCATCTGTTGGGGTTAAACTACAAATCGGGACGAATAAGGAAGTGCAATATGCCGTAGTTCTTGTAGGTATTGAATGTTATTGCCCATGCATTGGTCAAAGAACTTAAGATATACTAGAATAGAAAGGATGGTAGGAGTGACTAATATACGAGGAGTGTACAAATAGTGATATATCGTTGAATAATGGTCCCTTGGATGGTGAGCATAGGTAGGCCACCAGAAAAATATGTTTTTTCCTAAATACTCACGGAGACCGGGGAATTTTATAGACGTGAACAAATGTATTTATACGGTGTGAGCTTACTCAATCTCCTGGACTAAAAAATGGCAGCGACGGCATCTCCAAGATAACTGATTGGAGAGAGTAACGCGGAGGCGTTTTTATTCGGAGCGAAATTATGGAGTGAAGCGATGTTCGGTATGGCAGCATCTGCTCTAAGATAAAACGTGCATTATGATGCGTTCCAATGAATACCACTCGAGTTCCTCAGTTATGGTCTACCCGCCCTGGTAAGGGGTCTGCTGTGGAAGAAGGGTTTAGTTGGGGTGAAATTCCGTTTCAAAATACGTAAAAGAACACGTTTTTACAGTGAGCCCGGCCAACATCTAGTTCCAGCAATTGGCCCGCATGTTGTTATTTAGTCGTTCGTCACTATAGCGGACCATTGTGATACGAGAGATGCCGCTACACCGAGGCCATCATATATGTTGTCACTACCAATAGATTTCTTACCGGCTGACCGATGGTGTGGCGTTTAGCACTCTCGTTCTGTTTGTAAGGACCCTGGGGTCGAATCCCAGGTCAGGCCACCACGGGCGGCACTGGGAAGGCCAACCGCAAACATATTCCCCAGACAATTAATGGCAAACCCCAGTGAAACTAGTTCTTCCTCTGGTAGGAGAAATTGGGATTTTTACCAACTGACCTGATCCTTTTAGTACCCTCGGTTGACCTATTTATCAGAGTCAACACCAAGAAATCGGTATCGTTAGGAGTACGAATGCTGAGATTGCAATCAAGTAAGATCCAAGCTTATAAAGACGAAAGAAGAAGAACCGAAGACCAGAACCTACCTCAGTCGGGACGTCGACTTCACGAATCTCCTGTTATCCTAATCCTCGTCCCTAAACACGAGAAGGGTGCCGCCAATCAAGCCAGATAACGTGAAGACGACAAAAATCCAGCAGCCACGCTGTGGGTCATACATCCTTTGTCCCGTTAGGTCATTTCTGAGATAAGCATTCCACCAGTCGGCAGTAGGCCACATCCAAAGTGCTGCAATTAGCACGTGGGATTAATGTATCTGCAATTAGTTGTCTCAAAGCAAACAGAGGCTTTTTAAAATAAAGCCAAATTTTGCACGGAAAGCACAAAAATTTATCGCGAGACGAACTGACTTCGAAAGTAAGATTTAAATAAACACATCAAACACCCGAATAATAGCAAGCGCGTACAATACAACGCTCCCGAAACGCGGTGATTTGGCTGGAATGCGCGACATGATTAATTCGCCAGCGTTAGGCAGTCACGTTAGAGCCAGCCATGAAAGTTGGTTCAGTACATATTGAGAGGTGGTATTTCGGGGAAAAAGGCAAATACAATTTGGGTTATACTGTTGGGAGGAATTTATTTGTTAAAGATTTTTTACATAAATGGTATTAAAATGGGAAGACCAGAGAAACAACGGGGATGAGGTGAGAAGAAACAAATTTTATGTAAAAAGAATGGCAATCAAACTAACACAGATGAAATGGCACAAATTGCTGACCTTCGTTTAGTTCATTCGAAGTTTGGATGAGCCAGGTAACACGGCGACGCACCACGTTGACTTGGTCAACACACACATTCTAAGTCGACCAATCAACAACGAAGAATGGTCACCAATGATTGGCTGCTTCGGCTCGTGATGTTTATCATGGGTGCAAATAAATAAATCACAGTCACGTGTCTAAAACCGCGAAATGGGTATTCTGTCTTGTAATGTGAATAACAGATGCATTTCTCAAGGCAAATCAGTGAAGAGAATCGCAATTACTGCTATAGTAGCGGCTGATCGGTAAGGTTTGGGAATGCTCAATTTTTTTCTGCAAAAATCCGATTGATCTAAGACGAACCAGACGTTGCTCTTACACACCTCCTTATCTAAATGTAAAATTGGCGCAAGAAATGACCTTATGAGGTGTCGCAGGCATAGGGATATAAAATCAATAGTTTAATCAGCCGTAATGATAACTTTACGTCACCGTCTTTAGTCGTAGCTCAAATTCCTGGTGTCTTCTCCATCTAATTGTCCCCTGCCACGTGCTCTACCAGCCAATCAAATGACCTAGTAGAAGAATGGCACACCGTGCATAATTCTTCTTCGATTCAATGCACGAAAGTTTGTGATTGGGTTGAACGTTTTAGTGGTTCGGATGCCGCATTTATGCGTTTGCCAAACTGGATATATTTTACCACTCGCCGCTACTCTGAGCCACTGATGGGAGTTTAGTTCCAGACGAAAAACGAAGACGTTGGCTCCACAATAATTCAGAATTACCAAAGAAAGGAGAAGGCCAAACTACCCGTCAACAGCGCCAGGAATGTGTCCCACTAGCTGCCAAACAAAGATAAGCCTTCGGACTAAGTTTCCAATTCTAACCAACAGCGGTGAAACCTGGCCACTGCGCGGCGAAGAGACAAGGGAATTTGAAGCACCCAATCACTAGCGGACGGAATATGGTGTCGCTAAGAAACGCGGAGAAGCTGTCGACTCTTCTGCAGTGCCACGAGCTCCAATTGTGTCTCCCACTTTCTACGCTGTCCAGAGAAAGATTATTTACACCTCGGTCTTTCGCTGCTACCATGCACAGGTTGGAGCTGCCGGATCGGTGGACAACTAAAACCGTGGGTCAGCACCGTCAAGGCCGACGTGGAGTGCTTAGAGCTACAGAAGGTCTGCGGGGTGCGTTGTTGGAAACAGAACTGGATCACTATCTGTTCTGACCTGGCAGCCGCCGAGGGCCGCGCCTGACCGACTGCGATCCGCGAAATCCATGAAGCTGCCAGCTCCTCCTCTGACTGCAGCTAGGCGCGTCAAAAATGGAGTGAAACGCCCACATTCGGACAAATCTCTAAAGCGACCACCGCCCCCTCTAGTGTTCGGGCTTTTATAATTACCAACGGCTAAATGTGCTGCATATTTAAAACACATAATAAGCTTAAAAAGGAATTGCTGATTTTGAAATATAATTTTCATTCGTTTTAACTTCAAACGACAGAACATTTTGACAACAATGGTGTCCATTATGTTCCCTCTAGGAGGCGACGTCATGTCTAATAGGTTGACTTTTCGGGCTGTGGCGCTGAAGTCGAAGCTTCTTCTTAGCTTGGCGGATGCGCAGACATCTGCTGGTAAGTAGCCATCGGTGAGTCAAGAGTCACAACCCCGAATTGGCCAGGAGCCTGTTGTGGGGAGAAGGGTTCCGATGGGGGTACGGCAGCGTTGTTGCATCAGAAATGGGCTTCATGGTGTTAAAGAGGATTAAACCAAGGAGACAAAGGTTTTCTTGAGAGAGTTGTGAAGGAAAGGATAAAGACATTTTCTTGGAGAATTGTCCGTTTCCGCAATATGTTCCTTTACAAGGTAAACGGGGGGACTGTGGAAGGTCCTTTGGAACGACTAGGGTGGCTGTGGTGATTGCTAACGCTAATTATTAATTGTGTTTTACTATATTAACGTATATCGTACGTCACACTTTTGAATACGAACTATCGTTGCTGCACGTGTCTTATTCGTCAAGGGTCTCGGTTGGCTTATAGAGTTCTACCGGTATTACAGACAATCCGTCTATTATACATTCAGGGTTAATCCAACCCTATATACAATACTATCACAGTGGCGTCGTCAGCGCATATGGGCACAGAGTCCAGGTGTCGGAGTGAATGCATCTTTAGCAACCGGAGGGTCGTTGCCAGGTTTCGGAATCGAAGCTGAAAGGCGAAAGCGCTCCAACCTGGGTAAAGGACGTCAGCCAGCGAGTTATTGACATCGATGGCGAGGACGCATTAGCATCTGTCTGCCTCGTGACGACTTAATTAGCTACAGGACTTGGTAGACGAACTAGACGGTAGCGGGCTAACTAAAATGCGATGACTTTGGCTGGTGGTGGAGGATAGAGGCTTCCTCCTGTTTTTCGATGGACGGTGGCATAATCCGGATTTGTGTGCTACGAACCAGCAGTGCTGACATCGACTCTCCTAGAAGGGGCAGTCTCTGCGGTATTGCCATGAACCGCAAGCTGAAAATGAACCAGGAGGCGCATTTTTCCAGTTAGCGGCATGGAAGTGGCTTCGTGGATGCTACTTTGTAGAAGGCACTGGCATATTCATGTATGCGCAAAAAAAAATGAGAGATAAAATCAATCTTATAATAAATTACTATATATTGTATACACACTTGGATCGCATTTTAAACTCCATGGTTCATATGTACGACAATGACAGTCTTACTTTTCTTCTTCTTCTAATGGTGTAATCATGCCTGTTGACCTAAACCGAAAGTACGCCTATCACTGACGCAACCGACAATACCGTGCCCCACCGAAACCTTCTTCCCACAGTAGGCTCCTTTCAAAAAGGGGTTGTGGCTCCTTACCAACGATTCCAACTGGCCAATCGAAACCTATAACGCCTCAAAATTAAGAAGAAGAAGCCACGTGTTTAAAGCCACCGACTGAAAAGCGGAGAAGGCGGTCTCCTCCAAATCTACAAAAAAACCGATACCATTGATTTGTAAATAAATCGCAAATTCTCACAATAACTTGCCTGGTACACCATAGACAAGTTCGATTTATAAATAATTGGTATTCTGTACATGAATGGATCATTCGAGAAAGCAAAAGTCATGTACTTACGCCTGTTTGCATCTGCAATTTACAATTCAGTCACTATAATCCTTTCTTATTGGTTGTTTTAGAAGTCGTGTTTACCAGATCCAAGAAGTGCGTCACAACTCTTACTTGAATGTTTGACTTCTTCTGGAACATAGACTATTGCAGCTGTTAGTTTGATTGCTATTCTTTCTAAACCATTATTGTACAAAATTTTGTCATTTTTCGTCTTATTATCCACGACACGAAATTACCTAGTTGCTCAAACTTCTCTTACGAATTACCGCTGGTCTTACACAAACAAATAAACTTGTTTCGCAATATTTAATGAACGCGCTTTCTATCGAAACTACTAAGGAGTTTTATTTCAGGGTATTGACTGCTGAGTTGAATTTCTAGCAAGAATCAGCTATTGTTCATTTGAAAATGACGGCCTTGACGATAATCCCACCTAAGATGTGGGCTTCCCGTCAATTTGAAACTAACTTTCCTTGATTTGAGAGCTCCTAAATCTCACTTCCAAATTACAGCAACGATTGACGGAACATGCATCCCCGACGTGAAATACCAGTACAACGGACGATTGAACTAATACGCTGTTGCAGGATTATCTTCTTAATTAGCACCATCCACGGTTTAGCTGGCATAATTGGCGACATCGTCTTCGTGGTAATGACAAAGGACAAACGCGGGTCCTCGAGACGATGGAGGTGGGTTCTGGGGTATTCGGGTATAGCCGACGGTCGTCTTCTTCCAATGGCCTCTGGCACCGGCTAGCCACTTTCGAAGGCTTATTCCTGGATGGTCGTATAGAGAACGTCGGCACCTCGAAGAGGAGAGATGGGAGTCATGGGGTGTTTCACTACTTGGTTCTTGTTTTCGTCTTGCAGTCTTTATTCTTTGGGATGCTACCTGATTGCCGTCTGGGCATACGTACTGCTAACTGCTCTGATGTTACGCTTTTGTGTCTGGTTTTTGCCTTTCCTAAAACGTGCAATCGGTGGCCGCACGAAGAACCAGAGGGATCTGGTCACCCGGTAAGAATACCATTGATTTGATTTCTTGCATTGTGGCTTCTCGCCGCTGCAAAGTGGCACTCTTCCAAAACAGACCGTGACCTGTGACCACACTGAAGCAATCACGACGCTAATTTGATCGACTATGTTTCTTCTTCCAAAGGGGGCAATCATACCGACCCTAACTTATCCACCGTGCGGCGCATCACCCATACAGCAAAATCTACCGAGCGCTTCCTACCACAACAGGCTCCGAACCAAACACTACCCGGGGCTCCTTACCAAAGAATTCCTCCTTACTAGCCGATGTCCATGAAACCACCGAGTTACGAAGAAATATCGGCTTCAGCTCCACCGACTGAACAGTCGAACTGTAAGACAAGAGGTGAACGAAATGGAAATGCCACTTCAACATCCGCATTTCTCTATTATGATTATTAGCACGAGGATAACGTGTGCAGCACTTGCTGCAAGAGGGTTATCATGAACACATGAACATCTGAAAGGCCGTGATCGCTCGCGGCCGATCGGAATTTCCGTCTGCCAACTCGTTACATGGTAACGGCTTGATTGGCGAGTACGGGCTATCGCAAGAACGCTAACAGATACCACCACTGCGATTTTGCATAGTCGTGCATGACCGAATCGATATTTGTTGTTTCGCGCATCCAAGGAGGATGTAGTTGGGACAGTTGGTACCAACAAAACTGCTAAAAATTAAAACTTTGTCGGTATGATGAAAAGTATGAAATCACTAATAGTTCAAATAGGCAGAATGGGACACCTGCTGTAGACGATAAATAATTTACAAGGATGGACATCATATCTCCTGAAACATAGAGATTTGGTTAAATAAAGCATGGGCTAATTCGGATGTGCTAGAAACTATGAAATTTAATTGGGTACATCTTAAGAAGCAGTGTTTGACTCACAGATGCAAATAAATGTTCCACTACTAGATGGGAAAATTTATTTTAACGATTGCAGAATATCGGTCAAAAGAAATGAAATTTCTATAGAATGTTGCAATCATTCGCCCAATTACGGTCAAAAAAAATTTATAATTAAACTGCAAGTTTAAATAACATAAGTTGGAGAAGTTTGTTTGGTTCATGAGAAGCATTGATGAACCAAGTAAGTGTCACAGCGACGCACCACTTTAACTTAGTAAACACACATTCTAAGCCGACCAATCACGAGTGACCTTGAGGAAAAGTGATTGGCTGCTTCGGCTCGTGTTGTTGTTTATGGGTGTGGAAAAAAAGTCCACTGTAACGGGTACAGCGCGTACAAAAATTACAAAGCCATGGTGCCAATGATGTTTGCCCCGGGAGGAGACGTCATGTCTAAATCTTCGATTTTTCGAGCTGTGGAGCTGATGCCGTCGCTTCATCGTAGCTTGGCGGTTGTGCAGACATCGGTTGGTAAGGAACCCCAACCCCTAATTGGTAAGGAGCCTGCTGTGGGGAGAAGGGTTCGGTGGGGTACGGCAGCATTGGCTGCATCAGTGATTGGTCGCTTGGCGGATAAGGCGGACTAGGCATGATTGCATTCTTTAGAAGAAGAAGAAGACAGATGTCATCTTTATAAAAATGGAGTTGAATTTCGACCCTGGTGTCCATGGGGCAATTTAATGCGATATATTTCATCTCTCAAAGTCAGTATATTATTTCGACATCATTTGTTCTTCTTATTAATATCGCAGCACCGGTTATCGGAAATATATCAGGGCATTTGTGTGAGGAAATACCCATATAAATGTATGTTTTGTGCCCATCATTCACGTGTTGTCATTACTCGATATAATAGGTCAGCATGTTGAGTAGACTCACACACACACACACACACATCAAGTCGAGCTCCATGATAAAAGGAAAGAAATTTACAAGGAGCGACCTGATTGGTCACTCAAGTATTGCGTGAAGTTCGGTAAAACGACCCCTTTTCCAGTGATTCCGACCAACTAGTCTCACTGACACGCCCAATTGGATGCGGGTATAAGCCACACAATAAGACCTCCATGAATTCAGTAAATAGCAATCGAATTATTACCGGCTGGCTAGATTCTCCTGGTGTCTCGTGGGTTCCATCCGTTAACTTCTTCTGGCATCCCAAAAACGAGTAGCAGCAGCATGTGATCAGTAAAATAAGCAGTATCCCTGACCCCGCAGGAATGATGCAACTAAAAGACGAAAACAGGAACAATAAACATACAACCACTCGACTGAAGCTAAACCACAGCATTACTCCCATCTCTAGCCAAAGCAGAGTAGCCCAGAACTTACGTATATTTTGACGGGCCCATTTCCGGGTTCCTGGCGACTATCATGCCGACAATTAAACCAGCTAACGCGAGGGTGATCGTAACCGAGTAAGCAATGCAGCAGCAACAATGTACCATTGCTTCACTTCAGGGATAAAAGTTCCTTCAGTCAGCAACAAGATACACACAATGCGCTCTTCACGAAACCGTGGCTGCAATTGGGATGCGCGATCAGATTATTCGCAATCGTTTGTCTCAAGCCAAGCAGAGCCTGTTGAAAAGCGAGCGTCTTCACCTTCAAAGCTCCGATTAAAACAAAACCCGAAACAGAGTCATTTTGCTAGATTAGGCTGTAGAGAATCTACGAAGCAATTTTTGGTGCGTCATGGGAAGCTTCGAAGAGCCAAGTGTCCCAGCGACGCACCACTTTAACTTAGTACAACACATTCTAAGCCGACCAATCACGAGTGACCTTGAGGATAAATGATTGGCTGCTTCGGCTCGTGTTGTTGTTGTTGTTGTTTATGGGTGTAGTGGAAATCACGTGACCAAAAGCGCGGAATTGGGGTTGCGTTTGGGACTGTGAATTGCAGTTGCATTTTTCAAGGCAAAGGGAATCCTAATTACTCGTAAGTTTACGACTGATTGATAAGGTTTGATAAGCAATGATCAATTATTTATGAATCAGACATGTCAACAACGAACCAGACGTGTCGATTACACGTCTCTTTGTAAACGGCGTTTATTTCGTGACGGGCATAGGGATTTCTGATCGAAAGCCTTTTCAGCCGTGTTCGTCGAGTTGATGAAATCGTGAAAGTATTCTTGTGTTGTCACGTTTTGCATGGGAAAAGTCAAGCATAATGTGAATAATGCATGCATCCCCCAAGTGCTTGATACGGTTTGCGCTAACCCTAGGGCCACGGAAACAGTGAAATTGGACGGTATCCACGTGATGATCACTAAAGGAGAGCCGATTGTGGAACTAAACGCCCAGTTATAGGTGTGTGGGGCTGCAGGCGATATTACAGAATGAATCGATCGGTGATGGTGTCCGATTTGGATGCGTTCAGAAGCCAACCCTGCGCCATAATTCCGTTCGAGCACGCTTTCATGTAGGCATAGCATAAGGCCAGATCGTCAACAGATTTTGTGAGGGCCACGCCAGTGGAAATCCACAGTTCTTGCGTGGAATCATTTAGCACACAGGGAGAGATCAATGGGACTTCGTTTATTAGGCTTGTGTGTCCGAATAAAGCGTGCTGATGGCAGTGAGTAGAACCTATTTGAAGCCACCTGATTATACACCGTTCAAGCCAATTCGCACACTGTTGGTATCGAATTCGGGCAATCGAATTCGGGTTAAAAGCCGAGTTGATGCCCAAGAATCCGCCTTCGAGTGAAGAATTGAGGGAGGGCGAGAACGTGGTGACGACCTCCAGAGTACTTCGATTTGTCGAAAGCGAATTGGAACACGTCATACCAATTTCTAAGTGTGGCCTCCAATGTAAAGGCTAGGTGCTTCTTGATGACTTTCGAACACACGGAGATGTTTGCGATTGCTCTAAATTACAAAGTAGACAGGATTAACGTGGTCTCATTTTCGACGGACGCCACATGCGTTTCCCGGATGCATTTTCGTTGTTTTTATTGGTATTTATTGTTTTTCTAGCTTGTTTGTCCTTATCCTCGTGCACGATATGCTTGCGGAATGTCTGTTGATTTTATTTGATTTTCTGAGCGTATTGAAATCTACATAGAAACCGGAATATAAAAACGACCAAAGCCATCAACAGACGACGACCACGTGATTAATCGTTGGTATTTTCGACCGGTGGTTCCGAAGCCCTAAACTCGCATAGCTTGGCGACAGAGTGGTCATCGGTTGGTAAGGAGCCACCGTCAAAAGCTGGCAGGGAGCCTGTTGGTTCAGGAAGTTTTCGGTACAGTGCAGCTATGTATGATCCCAGTTTGTGGGAATCGTCAATTAAAATTGGTGTTATTGGCAAAGCAAATAGCCCAGTAAAAATCTTAAAATGAGACAAATAGTGAATTTGTAGCGTGCTTGAAGTTAACAGATGAAATTACAGAGTGGAGCAATTGGTAGTGTTCATCAATCTCTGCTGTCGTGTCGTCGTCTTGCGAAGTGTGAAAATGTTAGAATCGCAATCCGTTTTCGAGAACGGACCGCGGAGAAAAAAGAAATATATTGAGACGTTAAATGTTTGAAATTACCGGACCAATCCGAAGAGAGTGAGAAAGGTGGATACGCCAAACACAATATTCTGGATGCGGTTGAAAATAAACCGTTACTTTTTTGTCGGCTCGCCTTATCAATAGGGACCTTCAATGGCTACAAAAAATGATTTAATTGATTACTTCCGAAGTTACCTCGTTCCTTTGCTCGTACTAAATTATTCTTGCTGTAAAATGTAATGCTGAGAGGGTTTTGGTGTTGCTGATATTAATGAAGCGAGCATTAAAATAAAATCCGATGAATTGGTATACAGTGGCACAGCAACGCGTGACTGGTTCAGCAAGTGAATTACTAGATAATTCAAATCATTAAAGAATAAGCAAATGGCCGAAAAACAAAACAGTAACGGACGCATCGTTTACTCGTTGGCCAATATATGACGCGGGTTCTCTTTAAAATTCCCTATTTCATTATACGATTTATTTTTTTGCATACTCCGGTATCCAGTTAAGAACGGAGGTCGGGTTTGTGGTATGTGCATTGTATTTCTATTGGATTAATAAACAAACCGAAACGCGACGAAAACACGAAACCTGCAGAATTAATGCTGTTACCAACTATCCGAACTACACCGAGAGGAGCAATGTAAGACCCCACCCAATCTAGACAATACAAGAAACACATAAAATCAGTTAAGTTCATCGATTTTAAACACACACACACACGAAGAGAGCATGACAAATTCCAATCAATCTCGATCGATCAGGTGATCATTAATTTATGATTGTCCACTTGTGATAGTATTGTATGTAGGGTTTAATTAATCTTGAATGTACAATAGACGGATTGTCTGTAATACCGGTTAAACTCTATAAGCCAACCGAGACCCTTGACGAATAAGACACGTGCAGCAACGATAGTTCGCATTCAAAAGTGTAACGTACGATATACGTTAATATAGTAAAACACAATTAATAATTAGAGGTAGCAATCACCATATCCACCTGGGTGCAGCAGCTTCGATGGCATGCGGTAGTTGACCGGCGATTTCAAACCCAAATGCTCCGAGCGCCGAGGTAGAACTTTCTAGCTTTTGTCTGGAACGGATGGAGTCGTATTAGCCGGATTAGCTGGTTCAGACGAATGGGAATCAGTAGCGGGCACGGCTGGTTCAGAAGGATTGGAATCGATGACGGGCATAGCTGGTTCATCGAATCGGATTTGATCGACATGCCGACGATGACTTGATAAATCAGTGACGTCGAGGATGGCAACCATACTATTTCCACTTCTTCCAAGAATAAGACCTCGAGACGGTCGAAAATCATTCCCTTTGAAAAAGGTAACTTCTCTCGATTTAAGGCATTGGAACGATGTATTGAGTTTGCGCCCCTTGAATAACACAACCGGACTTTTACCAGTAATAGCTTGATCAGCATTACGGTACTGCATTAGGAAATTGTCGATTGACCGATCTAAATTTGTAAATGTACTTGATTTCATCGATGATATAGCCGCCTTCAGGGTCTTGACGAAGTTCTCTGCTAAGCCATTCGACTGAGGATGTCTGGAAGCCGTGAGCAAATGCCGGCATCCGAGACCTTTGACCCAAGTGACCAAATGGTCGGCGGTGAAATGTGTACCATTGTCCGTAACCAAAACGAGCGGAATGCCTTCACGGCTGAATAACTTCCGAAACACCGCTTTGGTGAAGTCAGCATTGGCACTGGTCGTCAGAAATACTTCAGGCCAACGTGAAAATGAATCGATAACGACAAGAGCATAGTATTTGCCGAGAAATGGTCCACAATAATCAGCATGTATTCGTCGCCATGGCTCACAGGACCCTGGCCATGGAGACCATTTAGAAGGCCTTGAGGGCAACTTGTGCAAGCAGCCATCACACCGGGCAGCCGTTCGCCGGATATCGGCTTTAAGTTCAGGCCACCAACATGAATTTCTTGCCATTTACTTCATTTTATCAACACCAAGATGACCGGAGTGCAGATCGTCAAGAACAGGTTTGCGCAGCACTGGTGGTTTCACAATACGGTCTTGATAACATAGTAGACCTTCTGTAGTGGAACCCAAATCGTCCCTCCGAGAGTAGAAATGTGGGAACTTCTTTTTATCAGCATTATTTCAGCCATTTCTGAGTGCCGATAGAATTCTCTTGAATGCCAATCGCGTCTCGGAGATGAGATCATCGCGACTCACAGGCAGTGGTTGCAGCAGGAGAGAAGAGCCTTCCGTAATCTCCGCTGTAGTGGCAGTTCTGGATAAGTAATCGACATGCTGGATATGTTTGGCAGGCCGATGAACCACGTCATAAGTATAGGCGCTCAAAGCGAGACGCCACCGTTGCACCATAGCTGCAGAAGCCTTTGACAGTGAATTACTTGGATTGTAAATGAATTTCAAAGGTTCATGGTCAGACACAATCGTGAATCGTCTGCCGAATAAGTATTTATGCAACCGCATCACAGCCCAGAAAACCGCTAAGGCTTCGCGATGCGTTTGGGCGTATCCACGTTCAGCTGTGGACAACCGCCGTGATATGCAGACAACAGGTCGGCCCTCTTGCTCCAATACAGCGGCTATGCCGGAGGGCGACGCATCAGTAATAACTGTTGAATGCATTCTTGGTGCAAACGGTTGTAGGATAGCTTCTGAATTCAAAAAGGCGAGCAACTTCCGTAATGTCTGCTCATGCATAGAATTCCATTGGAAGGTTGGCGCATTCTGAAGCTCGAATAAGCAATCAGCGATACCAGCAAAATTCGGAATAAATCGGGAATAGTATTGAATGGCTCCCATAATCGAGCGTAATTGGCTGCAATTCGACGGGGACTGCATTTCCACCAAAGAATTCAGTCTTTTCTTGTCTGGGTAAAAACCAGACTTATCAACAGTAAACCCAAGGCAATCAAACCTTTGGACAGCAAATTTGCATTTCGACGGATTAACCGCCACATTGTACTCGACAAAGCGTCGGAATAGCTGGAGGAGTCTCTCGTCATGATCATGCCTGCTGACACCATGGACAAAAATGTCATCTTGGTAAACTTCAATACCATTAAGGCCATCCAATATGCCATTAATGCACTCCTGGAAAATAGCCGGGGCAACATTTAGCCCAAAAGGTAGAAAGTTGTACCTGAATAACCCAAAGGGTGTATTAATCACTATCAGCAAACTGGATTCATCATCCAGTGGAATCTGCAGATAGGCATCTTTTAGATCAATTTTCGAGAAGAAACTCGACCCCTTGAATTTATAAAGGATGTCCTCAGGTTCTGGAGTTGTACATGTTTTCTGTAACAATCGGCGGTTGAGTGTCATCCTGTAATCACCACATATCCTGGGTGTACAACCGTCGGATTTTAGTGGTGTCACAATAGGAGTGGCCCATTGTGAACAGCTCACAGGAGTCAGCATATTCCTCTCCATCAATTCTTTCAGAGTCGGTTCAACAGAGTCTCGTAAGCCGAAGGCAATAATCCTCCGCTTCAAGAACATAGCATCTCCGGCAACATCGAGTTTGACTTTGGGAATTTTCATTCCACCAGTCACTCTGGTGCACTTTTGGACCAAATCTTTTAACTCGGACTCAACTGCCGGTAATGAATAGAAACTCAGTTGAAACTTGAGTTGCTTCATGACGGTCAAACCGATAATAGCTGGACCCGTCGTCGACACCAAGAATTTGCATAGGAATCTGGTGCCATCTCGTATAATATTAATCATACAGAAGACAAGGATTTTCAGGGAATGACCAGTGATACCAATAATCAACTGGTCTGTCTTCTGTATACATGGACTTGGACAGAACTTCCTTAATGCATGGATAGGAATGAGTGATTCCACACTCCCAGTATCAACAATAAAGGACATCTTTTTTCCATGTGAATTCGTAAGTTCCTTAGAAATATGGCCAGCGCTCTGACTGCTAGATCTCATCAGAGCCATATCAGATATATTTTCCTCGAAATCGTTAGTAATCGCACACACCTTTGATTTGCAAACCGACTTGATGTGGCCTTTTTTGCCAAAATTATAGCATTTCCAATCACGGAATTTCCATTGCTCCCGTGAAAGCAATTTGCCACACGAATGACAAGTATTGACTGAGTTATCAGTCTTGGTTTTGCGATTTTTTGAATATCCACATGTTTGGTCTCCTTGGGATAGATATGGAGTGAAACACGGGATCTGGAATATGAGAAATATTGATAATGTTCGAGACATCTTCGAATTGTTCGCATATAGCACGAACACTTTGGAATGTAGGATTCTTTAGTAATAGCAATTGTCTTTGGAGATTAGGATCATTGATGCCTGCAATTAAACGGTCGCGTAATTGCGTGTCTTATTGAGCTTCAAAGTTGCATTTTGCTGCCTGGGTCTGAAGTAGAAGTATAAAATCTCGAATTTTTTGGTCGGATTTTCGCATGATAGTATGGAATATGCTCCGTTCAGCAGCCTCAAAAGCTATAGGCTGAACATGCTGAATAATAGCTTCCTGGATCTTGGCAAGTGGCATTTTAATAGGAATATCCGGATAAACCAAGTTTTTCACCAGAGCATAAGCATCTTTGCCAATTGCATTCAGAAAGTAAGCAGCTTTCTTTTCTTCAGCGAGATTATCTTGGGTTATAGCCCAAATTTCGAAACGTTCAATATAGTCCGACACTTCTCGTGAAGTTGCATTTACTGATAAGGATTCCAGGTTCATTTTTGACATAGTTGCGACGCCAAATGTGATAGTATTGTATGTAGGGTTGAATTAACCCTGAATGTATAATAGACGGATTGTCTGTAATACCGGTATAACTCTATAAGCCAACCGAGACCCTTGACGAATAAGACACGTGCAGCAACGATAGTTCGTATTCAAAAGTGTAACGTACGATATACGTTAATATAGTAATACACAATCAATAATTAGAGTTAGCAATCACCACACCACTGTAACGGGTACAGCGCGTACAAATATTACAAAGCCATGGTGCCAATGATGTTTGCCCCCGGGAGGAGACGTCATGTCTAAATCTTCGATTTTTCGAGCTGTGGAGCTGATGCCGTCGCTTCATCGTAGCTTGGCGGTTGTGCAGAAATCGGTTGGTAAGGAACCACAACCCCTAATTGGTAAGGAGCCTGCTTACTAGAAACGTTATTTATAATTAACTAAGATAGTTTTCTTCTACACCGAATCTGGCGGATTCATCCTCTTCAGATGTACGACACAACAAATATCGATTTTGTCACGACCTAATGTTTAAAATCGTAGTAATGGTATCTGTTCACGTGCTGCCCATTCTCGCCAATAAAACCGTTACTCGTCACAATTGAATAAGTTTGCCTTTCTGATATATTGCACAGACACAATCACACCGAAAGCCCGATTTTAATGTGTTTACGATGAATCAATTGCAGCTGGTGTGAAATATTTAATACTCGTACTAAGCGTTATAGAAAATCGCGCATTTTGAAGTCACCTTAATATTTCTGTCGAATTCAAAATTCAAATTAGAGTAATGCTGAAAAATCGCAAAAAATAATGTTAAAGAACGCCCAATCGCAAACTTTAGCGCGATTAATACCCTCGTTATCGACGTTACAATAGTCAATTTTCCCACACGCGAAGGGAATCTTCTTGACCACATATTTGTTTCCGATTCTTCTCTCTATGCATGTCGAAAACGTGCATCTTTAGCCCAGTCGGACCACCGCATCGTTGTTGGTCTACCGAAAATATATGGCAAGGATAAAAAAACCATCAACGTTGTCTCAAACCATCGAAAGATAGCAAGGAATGATGGCCGCCTCCAAATGCCGCCAATCAGGAAAGCCGACGCGATGACGAGAAGAATCGATGTAGTTATCCTACAGCTTCGTCGGTGGGCACGCACCCGTTGTCGCATTAATTCAAGCCAAGAAGGCATATTCAATCCTTCAATTAACTGTAGGACACAATGAAAGAGATCGTTAAGAAGCCGTTACTGCAATTACCACGAGGACTTACAGCTGTTGTAATTGATAGTCGAACGAAGCAGAGTCAATTTAAAATTTAACAAATCGATTGGCAGGAACCGTGTTCAACAAAGCCCATTAATCGCGAGCCTCTTCAATTTCGAAGATCTGACAGCATTTAAATGATCCCGAAACAATGCGATGTGGTTAAAAAAAGGCCAGGGTTAAATGCGGCAGTTTTGTGCATCGTAAAAATAACTGGTGTTCGAGACACAAATAGAACGAACTCATAGTGTACGGGGAAATGTATCTACGGTTTTGTGTCTACAACTACTGCATTCCCCCCACCGCCACTCATTCACATCAAGCCCAAGCATCGAGCTTGTCGTCTCAATGCGGTTCGTAGTCGCTATCCTGCAAATAAATCACTTTCCGCTCTTGTGTCTTTAAATGTACACTCGATTCTCAATAATCTTGAGGATTTTTACTCTGCTCTGTTTAAACCTGACGGCGTTGTCTGTCTCCAGGAAACCTTTCTTCGGGACATCAATCTGGAGACTTGGGTTGAGCACAAGCCAAATAAAAACCTTTTTCTATGCTTGTATAATTCCCCGCATTGTATTTTGTTCCCCAGCCTAAAAGTTTCTAACTGTTTAACCCTCCGTAGGCTTTTTAAAGTTATCTCGTTTTCTAGTGACCTCCCTATGCTCTCCACCTCGAAGACCACCAATTGAACGTCATTTCACTCCTTTTCCACTCATCGCTGCTCGTACATTAGGTGAACTCTTCCAACCTCTCTATTCATGTTGGTCTGAATGTAAATCTCTTCGACCAATACGCAGGCAATACCGTTCAATGCCAGCACGAATGACGGCACACCGCGATTCGATCATTCCTTATTTGTCCCGATTTATAGTTTCACCAGAGAGGGTTAAGCAAGAAATAAAAGACAGTTTTCGTATAAAGTATTGTTACTTGATTATTTTTTTATGCTGAAATATTTGGTTTTCGTGACCTCAATAAAACGCTTACCAATCTATCGAAATGATTTAAAAACAACAAAATCGCGAACAATATAACAGAAAGAAGAGACTTCTTACTCGTTTAATCGCTTGTAAATTAATGTCTCTTGTTCGATGGAGAAGCCCGTCTTTCATCTATCGAAACGGTAAGGATCACAACTTTATTGTATATAGTCCTTCAGTTTCATGGAATTGATGGTTCTAATTCGAATGGAATCATTTTTTTATTGATATATATAGTCGAGGGTCTACAATGTATGAATGCTAAATGAAATCACTTACATAAAAGACGTTTGAAAACATGTTCATGACATTTAACCACCGAAAAGAATGTTGCCAGGTCGCGCAAAATTCGCACGCATTGCCATACGTTGATTTGACATTCCTAATCGATTCCACACACACAGAGAGCCTGGCATTTGTGATAAACCAATTGCGCGCGTTTTAGATTGGGCCTTTCAATGGCCGCCATTTCCCATTGCCAAACCTTTTATACTTCGTAGGTTAAATTGGCCTTTCTTGCAAATTTACCCTGATGTTCCTTCTTTTATTTTTCTTAACTTATTCTGCATTTTCTACGTATAATCGTCATTTCCTGTAACATTTCTGTTTATTGCAAATTTAAATGCTGAAAGTTTTGGTCCTCGTGACCTTAATAAAGCGAATATTATTATTATTATTATTATTATTATTAGTTGCATATTGGTAAAGTGTACAAAAGTAGAATATAATCTCGGAAATGGGAGAACAATTGCAATTCATTCATATTCAACAAAGCCATGTTTTCGTTTGTTCGGCTCCGAAGGATACCTAGGGTTTAATAGATCGGTTTTTCGGCCGGTGGCGCTGAAGCCATAACTTCGTTGTAACTAGGCGGCATCCCGGGCATCGGTTGGTAAGGAGCTGCCGTTTGGTAGGGCGCCGGCGGTACTTGAGAGTTTGCAAATTGTTGGGGGTAAAACGGTTCTGTTGGGTACGGCTGCGTTGGTCGCATCAGTGAGGGTTCAAGTGGTGGATAAGGTTGAGTCGGCATGAAGGCACCCTTTAGAACAAGAAGAAGACATCAGTGTATGAATGAACCATTCATTTGAATAAGCGATCCAAGTTTATATGCAGCGATCTTAAACGATGTGTTCTATCCCTCAGATGCAGTGCGATTCCGTGAAGATTAACCGCTGCAACTTTAGAGAAAGATTGTAGACCTAATATGATGTTAATATCAATACATATCCAAATTCCTGGACGCTGCGTTCAATTTTCGTCTCTCACATAGTGACCACGTCGTGTAAGAGCGCCCCATTCGTCTTATTCTGTCGTCTTTGTTGCCTACCTTGGGGTCAGCTCAGACCGTTCCAAGGTTTTCGCGGATGGCGACAATAATTCCCTCAGATTTTATGACTGTATGACACCCATTATTCTTCTCCAATCTTCTCGCTTCACGCATTTTAAGCCAACCCCCTCAGCCAAATTGGTTAAACAGGAACTAAGCGACATTTGTGTAAGTAAACGGTTAACTATTTGGTCCTCGAAGTCGAAATAAAGTTGTTACTTCTACTATTATTCATTCGAATTTTGGTGCATCAGTTGATGGGAAAACGACACCCAACGCTGAAACAACGCAAGTATGAAGGCGTTGATGAGTACAATTAGTAAGAAACTCGGTGAAGTTTATTTGTTATTGAGTGAAGCCCGAAGTACTGAAGCGAAGGATTATTGGTCTGCAATTACCAATCCACACACTGAAAGCCAAACAGCTCTAGTTCGGGGTAAAGAAGAAATTATACATCCTTATTACAAAAGCATAGAAGGGGTGCAAAATTACAGCAAACGAATGCCTTAAGAACTGCCCGCATAGCCCAACAAGAACTCTGTAACAATCTGTTTGAAAACCCACATAATAACATACGCCGATCCAGTAACCGTTTGTGATAACTTCATTTGAAGTGAGCAGTAGCTATATAGCAAGGCCAGGGTACTTGAAATCAATGTCAATGGTGTTCTTACCGGTTGGCTATATCCCCCTTGTTCTGTGCCGTTGGCACGCATTACCCGAGTGGTGTATCTGATCTGACAGACGCAGCAGCCCGAGATCAGTGCGTTTATGAAGAGGAATACCGATACGGCAATCAGGAAGCATCCCAGGGAATAAAGACTGCAAGAAGATAAAATACCCAATAAGTGCCACACCATCGAAGCTAGACCTGGTATTAGACCAATTTCTCTGGTCCTCGAGGTAGTGGCATTCTGCACAAAACCCTCCCGGTATGTCCCACGAATGAACTTACCTCGATTTGGCAGAGGCCTCGCCGAAACTCTCGTTGTCGAAGTCCCAACTGCCACTGTTGAGGCGAACGAGGATGATGCCACCGATCAAGAAAGCTGACGCGAGGACGAGAAGAATCGAGCTGGTAATTTTGCAGCATTGTTGGTGGACACTCATCCATTGTACCATTACGTCACGTCTTGGAGACATGTTCGGTCAGTGAACTGCAGGGCACATGCAAGCCACTCATCAAGAAGCCGTTGCTTTTTTAATTATAATATTATAACAATGGCTTTATTCAGTTCACAAGGACCAATACTTTCATCAAACCACAAATATAATAAACAATATGATATACGAAAAATGTCGTTAGGTTCCTTGCTCGGGTGAAACGAAAAATTGGAACAAATAAGGAATGACCGAATTGTGATATTCCGCCGTTTTTGTAAGTATGATCTCTTGGATGGAGAGCATAGACAGGCCACTAGAAAACGAGATTAGTCTACGGAGGGTTAAAAGTTAGGACATTTTAGGCTGGGCAAAATCAAGGGGAACAATATAAAATAAAAGGAATTATACAGGCGTGGTCAAAGGTTTTTATACGGCTAGAGCTTCAACCAAGTCTCCTGAACCGGCGAACTAAGAAGCAGAGACGACGACATTTACCGAAGATGGCATCCACATGATCACTATATGATAACTGACTGCTAAAAATAACGCCGAGAAATTTCGATTTTGAGCTCGAGGCGAAATTATGAAGTGAAGCGATTTCAAGAGTGTCAACAGCGGCTGTCAGGGAAAATGTAATGGAGATGCATTTTGATGCGTTCAGCAGAAGGCCATTCTCCGAAGACCATTCGAGTACCCCAGTGACTGCCTGCCCGAGCTGTTGAGAATCACCGTTCGTCTTGCAGGCATGGCATAAATGCAGGTCATCCGCGTATTTTATTAGTATCACGTCGTTAGGGGACCGAAGACTAGACGTTTAGTAGTCAAAAAAGAATGGAGATAGCACTGCGCCTTGTAGCACACCGCTGGCATTGGGCAATGAAGAGGAGTCTTCATTTCCGACTCTTACGTGTTGGCGTCGGTTAGAGAAATAGTTTTGAAGACAATTAATCGACCATCCTTCAATGCCATGTTCACAAAGTTGTGAAAGTATGCGGGAGCGTGAGATAGTGTTGAAAGCCGAGGTGGAGCCCAAGAATACATTCTTAACGGATTTTTCTCCGGCATCAAGTAAGGAGTGCTTCTATTTGGTTTATTAACAAACTGGAGCCGTGGGGCTCTTGAGGCCAGCGAAACATGTGGGAGATAAATGATTCGTGAGCAGGTAGAAAAGTGCTGGGATTAAGAGTTGGAAAGTGAGGCACCGCGGAATAGTCAGCGGATTTGAAGATAAAGCCATCATTCAGAGCATCAAGGTCTAGGTAGATATGAGCGACGGGTTCCCGTCAATCTACTTAGGTTTTTCTAGAGGTCGTCAGGTTTCGATGTTCCAAGCAGCTCATCGAGAAATATTTGAGCAAGCTGATTTACCTCAGCTGTTATCGTGATCGAAATTAGTTTAATTTCTCGATGCCTACCCTGGCGGTTGAGTCGTTCCTTCTTTCGCCTCAATTGCTTAAGAAATGGAGATGATACGACACGGGGGACGAGGGATAGTTATGTAAGTGGGCAGTGTGTATCGTACAGAAATCGCCAAATCATCTGTCTGGTTGCAAGTGATGGAGAATCACCTCCTCCCTTAATTGGAGGACAAACTGAAAACTGCCGATGACCCGTTCCAGTTTGCTTATAAATCAAATAGAAGCACTCTGGACGCCGTGGATACGTTTTCGCACACCCTTCACTCTTCACTTGATGCCAGAGCGAAAGCCGTCAAGGGAGTTTTCTTGGACGGCACCTCTGCTTTCAACACTATCTCACGCTCCCGCATTCTTTCTCAACTATGTGAAGATGGCGTTGAAGGATGGTTGATTAATTGAATACGCGGATGACCTGACTTTATGCCATGCATGCAAGACGAACGGTGATTCTCAACAGCTCGGGCAGGCAGTCACTGAGGTACTCGAGTGGTCTTCTGTTGAATGGTCATCTATTAAATGCATCTCCATTACTTTTAACCTGAGAGCGAATGTTGACACTCCTGAAATCGCTTCATTCCATAATTTCGCCTCGAGCTAAAAATCGAAATTCCTCGGCGTTATTTTTAGCAGTCGGTTATCATGGAGTGATCGTGTGGATGCCATCTTCGGTAAATGTCGTCGCCTCTGCTTCTTAGTTCGCCGGTTCAGGAGACTAGGTTGAGCTCTAGCTGTATAAAAACCTCTGACCACGCCTGTATAATTCCTTTTATTTAATATTGTTCCCACTTGATTTTCTCGACCTAAAATTTTCTAACTTTTTAACCCTCCATTGAATTTGTAAAATAATCTCGTTTTCTAGTTGCCTGTCTATGCTCTCCATCCAAGAGATCATTGTTCAACGCTACTTCACTAATTGTACACTAATCTCGACTCGTATATTAACTGACCCTTCCCATCCCCTCGATTCAAGTTTATCTAAGTGTAAATCTCTTCGACCAATGCGTAAGCTATACCGTTCAATACAAACAAGAACGGCGGCATATCGCAATTCGGTCATTCCTTATTTGTCCCGATTTTTAGTTTCACCAGAGCAGGTGAAGCAGGAAATAAAAGACAATTTTCATATCTAGTACTTTTTATACTGTCTTGTTTTATGCTGAAAGTTTTGGTCCTTGTGACCTCAATAAAGCCACTACAATTATTATTATTATTAATTTGGGCGGGAAGTGATGTATTTGCAGGATATCGACTACTAACGGCATTGAGCCATCAAGTTCGATGTTTGGGCTTGATGTGGATAGGTCGTGGTGCAGTAGTAAACACAAAATCGTTGATCTTAAGCGGTCAGTCGATTAAAGCCGGCTATCAATGCGAGAAACTTATTGACACCGCGATTTGCACTCTAGGAAAGTATCAGATAGACTTGCATCAACGATAAAGTGTTTGTGGTATTCTGTAAGCTGTTTTCGTGAGTATTTTCCTTTTATCAAGGGTAAATCCGTGAAAACTGGTGAGTTTAATCAAGAGTCCAATTTATGTGCAAATTGGAGAAAAGAAACGCCGATAAAGATGTAAACAATAATGATTTTCCAAAAAAATGCCAAATATAATTTTTAAATGGTGGTGGCCGTCGAAAGGCCCCACACCAACAAACAATTTTTGCAATAAAGGTGAAAGAAGAATAGTAATCAGACTAACAGCTGAAAGAGCATAAATTCCAGGAGTCCGCTGGGTCCTTGCGAAGTTTTTAAGTGCAAAGTGACGCCAACCATGCACCACATGGACTCAGCAAACACGCGTTTTCAGCCGACCAATCAACAACGAGCATAGAGAGAGAGAAATTATTGGCTACACGGCCTAGTTATGTAGTGTATGGGTGAAGACGACCATGTGACCACCAGCGCAAAATTGGGGGTTGTGTTGTTTCTCAAGGCGAAGGGAATGGAAATTACGATCAAGTTTGCAACTGGTCTATTAATATGGTGAATAATCAATTATATCCAAAATCTGTTTTACGTCGAATCAGAAGTGACGTTTACTTCCCTCTTTATACGTATGTAAACGCGGAAAAATAAATTCTCTTCGTGGAATGTCGCAGGGGTGTGGATTTCTGATCAAAATTCTTCTTATCCGTTGACAGAACTTTAAGTCACCGTCAAAGAATTATAGCATTTAGTCGTGGTTCGAATTCTTGATTTTCACGTGTTCATGTGGCCAATCAAATGGCTCAGTGGTCAAATTACCTCTCAGTCCACCAATCATCTTCGGATCAATGCACACAGACAAACCCTTTATATACCGAAAGGTTGAAGCGTCTTCTGTACTGTTCTATTTTACTATTCCAACAGCAACATAATTTCAAAAGGAACAATGTTTATTGTGTTGGTCAAACATTGAAATTAATCTTGTCGTGGGAACCTGTGTGTTTCAATCTATGCGCGTTTAATTTTAGTTCCAACTTGGCGCGCGCTATGGGAATGACCGTTCGATGGATACCAATAAGCGTTTTGCATTGGAGTAATTACGCGATTTTATTAGCATTTTTCTAGAAATTAACTCCGTTATTCCCGATTCGTTATAAATTATTCAGCAATTTATTCAAGATCGTCCCACGATTACCAATTTATAAAAATCGTGAAACTTGGAGGCAACCCGATTTTTTGTAAATTTTACTGCTGAACGTTTTGGTTCATAGAGACCTAAATTAAGCAATCACATTACAAAGAAATCGGCCTTGAACCAAGGACATATCTTTAAATTGCCCAATCGAGTGCATCCTTCAAGGCTTCTTCCTCTTCTTCTTCTTCTTCTTCTTCTTCTTCTTCTAGGGGTGTTATCATGCCTGCTGACCTAAACCACAAGTATGCCTATCACTGATGCAACCGACCCCACCATGCCCCACCGCAACCTTCGTCCCTCCTTACCAATCAGCGGTTGTGGCTTCTTTCCAACCGATTCCAACTAACCAATCGAAACCTACAACGCCTCAAAATTAAGAAGCCACGTGTTTAAAGCCGCCGACTGAAAGGCGGAGCAGGCGGTCGCCTCCAAATCGAGAAAAAAAACAATGATTCGATTGATTGGTAAATTAATGACATTCAGTTTGGTGCATCATAAGAAGTAGTCTTTGACTTACAGATGCAAATAAATTGGCCATTACTAGATTGGGAAATTTATTTTAACTATTGCAGAATATCGGGCGGCATCGCAGGTATTGATTGGTAAGGCGCCACCAGCACTGGTTGGTTAGGAGCCTGCTGTGGGAATAAGGGTTCGGTTGGGTACGGCAGTGTTATTTGCATTGGCGATGGGTCAACTTGTGGATTAGTTAGTGCCGCCATGATTGCACCTTTAGATACCATCTTCATTAAAATGGATCATCGAGTTAGATACGGCATCTTAAATTCTAAGCAACGGTGTTATACCATTCATTGTATCCCTCAGATTCCTTGGGGATAACATGAATGCGCACGGCCACTTTATAAACCGACCAGTTCATTTAATGTAGAAATTTGTAGACAAAATGTGTTCTTCGGATCAATAACGAAGTCGCCTGCGAAATGTCGGGTCATCATGACGAAATACATATCTGCGGAGCGACCTGATTGGCCAATCACGTGATTCGTAACATCTGGCTTGAAAGCCCAAATCGAAGTAAGCCGCTCTCGACGGGGTCTATCTACTCTCAGCGACTCATTTTATTATCATTATTATGACACTAGTATTAGCCACATCACGAGGTAACTCTGCATTCTACCGATAGCAATTGCTTTTATAACGGTTTGCCAAATCGCTCTGCTACCCCTTAGTTGTCATTGGTTACTCAATTTTCGAATATCACCAGCATACTTCAGAACTTGAAAACCGCGCGTCTAGGAACCCAAACGTACTAGTGTTGGTACGCGCCGATTGCCGAGTCCTTGTTGCTTCGAACGAGCTCAATGCCGCAAATCAAGCCAGCTTACGCGAGGTCTGCTATAGGCCGGAAGGCGACCATCAAACAACTTCGTGCGTAACTCACACTCAGCGTCGGCGAGACAGGGCCCTCCCACGGCGCTGTGCACAAAGCCGTAGCTGTGATTTACAGTTGGTATTAAGTTATTCACAAATGGTTGTCCCAAACGAAGCCGAAACTGTTTCGGATATAAAAATATGTTGACGGACGTCTGCTCAACCACACGCATTTTGCACAGTTTCTTCGGTTGCTAAGGCGGGATTGTCGGTAACGCGTCATTGTGAAACTAACGATAGCTGATTCTTGTTAGAAATGCAACTCAACCGCTTGAAATAAAACATAATTGCAGCGTCGATGGATAGCAAGTCCATTAAATGTTTCGAAACATGGTGATTTGGCGTTGTATGGTCAGCTTGAATTCGTTTATATTTGGGCTCTTGGAACACCCGTCTCTCTCATTGGTTAATCCATACCTAGCATGTATAAAGTCTTTTTTAAGCGCCCACAATAAGAATTTTCACGACACCAGTTTTTCTCTTTGTCTTCTTGGGCGGCAAAATTAAGCAGTCATAGCGGGATACAATACGTACATATATAATAATAGATATAATATGCAAAATATGCAACCAAGGCAACAGTTGTATCCGGCCTGTCTGACTTCTTGGTATCCAGACATTCATTTCCATAAATATACGTAAGAAAAGACTTTTGATGCAGTTTAGCTGTCTCCGACTGTCCGAGATACAGCCAACTGGGCTGTGTGACACAACGCCAATTCGCGCAAAACCCCAACTTTAACCCACTCCCAGTGCGTTCGTGTTTCATATGTCAAACTCTTACTAAGCGTAATAGAGAATCGCGTATGGTGAATTTAAATTTAAATTACATTACAATTCAAAACACGGAAAATAAACGAAACGATGGTTTCCATGATTTGTGGACATGGAGGAGAGCCCTGTCTGGAAATTGTCTAGAACTTGGACATGTCGGGCTGCGGCGCTGAAGCCGTGACTTCGCCGTAGCTTGGTGGCATTCCGGGCGTCTGTTGGAAAAAAGCCGACTGGGGCAAAAAGGGTTCTGTGGGAAACGGCTGCGGTGGTTTTGATGGGCCAAATGCGTCATACGGTTGGGGCGACATGAACGAATGCTTCAGAAGAGGAAGAAAGGTACCATGGTCATTCAAGGTCTGTCAAGTTCGTGTTTCTGTTCTGACAGCTGCCACCCTGTAAAGGCGACCCTTCTGACGGATATCAATAAGACGTTGTATACTTTACTGAAAAGATTTCGATTTCACCCGAGAACCCGAGAAATAATTATAAAGATCCATCACGAAAATCGTGGATCTAGGAAAACTACCTTTCGCAAAATTGGTCGTTATAATCGTCCAATAAAAGAAAAGTACTCGAATACTTTGTGTCGACTGGCTCGGTATAATATAATAAAAACAGCAGTACACAATTGCTCCACCGTTAAACTAAAAATATCGCTGCTGTGAGTGATAGCATTGGAGAAGATCAACATTTCTCAATCGAGCGATGTTCACAGCAATTGGACCTATCTGTAATGCCCGCAGGGCGATTTTTTCGTAAGGATTAACCTCTTAAGCCTTACAACGTTCATTGGGTACAGGAATTCGTTAATTTCATTCAACAAGCGGATGGTTTTTGAGACGAAGCTCATTTCCATTTTAATTTGTGTGAAAACAAACAAAATTACGCTTTTCGGTCATTGTAAAGCCCATGGTAATATTTTAACAAAGCCTCAAAGTCCTCTCGTGTTATTGCTTCGAGTGAATTTTTGTCTGACGGTGTAATTGGGCCATTTTTCTTCGAAAATACAGCTTGAAATGAGAATGTCGTCAATGTGTTTTGGTCTCTGGTTGATGTTGTGGATAATGACGATTGATGACGTCAACAAGACGGTCTGCCATGCCAACGAAACACTTTCGAACGAAATTACAGGAAGTATAATGGTTAAGCTGGCGGGAATGATGCCTTTCAGCACCCCAGACTTTTATCCCTTGCGACCTACTTGTCCAATGGATTTTCAATGAAGAAAGACGAAAGATCCCAAAAACCGTTACATAGCAATGGAATTCGAGTTTTGAGTCAAACTAAGTAACGTCGGCTATGTTTAAACAAATTGATCACGTTCACGTTCACCGTTGGAAACTAAATTGACCGCATAAGAGATTTTGGGCGAAGATTCGTTCCCAATGTTTTTATCGATCCACCAGTCTCTGAATTGGTTTTTCAATAGCCATTCGTCAGCTGCATTGGCTTGTGTGTGTTATTTCAAATATTATCATCGAGTTACTCATTAATCAAACGAAATCTCATTGGCATTCTGATCTAAATAAATGATCGAATAAATAAATATCATCATTATTAACCAAACCGAAAAATTAACCTATTCGAGTGTTACAAGCGCAACGGCAGGTGCTATGTAACCATTTTCAAATAGTAAACCATTATTGTTTAACTACTCAACTTGCATGGAAAAATATCGGTATTTGGTGATTAGGAAATTAAAGTTTACACGTTTGCAAAAATGTATATCCTTCGAGGATATAATTTCATAATCGTTACTTCTTGTATCAGTTTTCTTTGATAAATACTGAAAGTTTTCGTTCTTGTGACCTTAATAATGCGAATACCATTATTATTATTATTATTATTATTATTAAAAACCGTTATGCGATGCACGTTTTAGACACGCTATCCCATCGAAGCTACCGTTTTACAAAACCCAAAGAAGGGTTATCTCCGTGGTATGGTTTTCTGACACGATGAGAACAAATTGCGGCTGAATCCGATTAGATTGAATGATAAATTTAAAAATACGTATGGCACCACCTGCTCCTCCAATTGGTTATGGGGCCTCATGACTAGTTGACGGTCGTTACAGGCTTGCGAAGGGCTTGCTTCTACACTGATATATGTTCGTACGATTGCTCGAATGAGTTTATTCCGCGTAAAGCGAGATTTTGATTGTTTCCTGCCAGATATCCAGGCTCGAGTGACTCACCAGACAAGCCTTAACACATCAGAGTGCCGACTTCCGAAAAGTCGGCACTCTGGCATTCTCAACTATGCCGTGATACGACGCAACTGCACATACATACTATTGATCGATAGAAAAGCGGTTCTTCGAGCATCCTCGTGAATTGACACTGTGCCAAAGTGAGTTGTGGTTTAAACGGAACCGAAACGCCGCCGTAAACATATTTGCTCTGGGGTCATATCACTGACGATGGAAAGCGGTGACACGTAATAGGCTAATTAGAAAGCAGCAAGTAATGCACGAATAACCAACGAGAAACTCGAAAAAGACACGTGGGCTGGGGGGAAATTTTCGAAACATTAAAATTTATAATTTTTCTGTGTAAATATGATATTCTTGGGTGAAAACGAGTCATTTAACAAGATTTTCATTTTTAAATATTACAGTCACATTAAAACCACAACCCAATGCATTTTCGTACTCGATCCCAACCACCAATACTGGCGTAGCAACAGACCAGATATAATTGGTCAGCATGCTCAGGAGACAGACCTACCTTCTTAGCCAACCAATTACTCCGTAACAGTTGGTCTAAAACAACCCAAATGGACACTCACCGCTTTCAGTTCGACTAACTTACCTCAGCGATGTGATTATTTAAATTGGCACTGGGAGTAGCCACATGATGGGGCCGCTATACTCCCAATCCATATCAATGGCATTCTTACCGGCTGGCTCAATGGTGCAGGGCCGCCGCCACTGATTGTCCGATTTGCGGATCCCAATTTCCAGATGCAGCAACCCAAGATCAACGCAATTATGTAGAAGAATATCGAGAGGCCAATCAGTGCGATTCCCAGCACAACAAGACTAAAATAAGACAACACCATAACCCTCCTGGGACGAGTCCACAAAAGAAGCCAGAAAAAGCTGCAAGTAGAAAAGCAGAAGCCTAAACAGGATTGCCAGGAACCTACGCAGATCCGGACGAGGCCTTGTCGATATCCTCATTGTCACTCTCTTCGTTCGAGTCAGAGCTATCATCGTTGAGTTTCACGAAGATGACGCCGCCAATCATGAAAGCTGACGCGACTGCGGTGAGAACCGTGGAGGCGATGCTGCAGCAATGGCGGTTCGCAGTCACCCTTTTCCCCAATCTTTCACGTCGGGTAGACATCTTCGGTTGATCTACTTGAGGGCACAATCAGAGCGAGTTTCACGAAGCTGTGGCTGAAATTGGTTTTCCGAAACCTAGCGCAACCAATTTTATGAAAAAAACATTTTTTTTGGCGGTAAACCCATCCATCGAAACACATTTTTGTAAGCCTCTTCGCATTCGAAGGCCCGTTAGTCTGTTAGGTCACGAATTTTAAATAACGATAGTTGATTATTGTGGAAAATACAACTAAATATCAAATAGCTTGAAATAAAACTAATTTTCAGTGTGGATATCAATCACACCGTAAAAGATTCCGAAACGCGGTGATTTTGCAAAGCAGGACCGGGAATAATCTGCTCTATTGGGCAGTCAAGTTCAATCAACCTTACGGTAAAATGCAAAAAGATCACACGAATACTAGCTGGGCAATTGCATTTAATGAATGCTCAATTAATGGAATACGAAATATGAGGTCTAGATAAACAACGTGAATTTGGTGATTGCGAAAACCTTTTGCCAAATAAAAGTGAACAAAGAATAGGAATCGAACTAACAGTTGCAATAGCATAAATTACAGAAAGTGGTTTGGAGGAGCCAAGAACATGGAATCAAACCACTTAAAAATTGCACACACGCATTCTCACCTAACCTATCAACAACGTAGTTAGTGACCAATGATTGATTGGGTTAGGGTGCAGAAGAAATATTTTATTGCGATGTAATCAAAAGCAAGAAATTGGGTTATTCTGGTAGTGAATTTGAATTACAGATTCATTTCTATTGGCAATCTGGTCAAGGGAATCGAAATTACCTTGCGGCTGATCGATGCGTGGTTAACCGATACGATTTTAAACCAAAGAGATGATTTTTAGATTGGTCTAAACTTACCAGTCCTCGAAGAAAGATTGGTTTGTTTCTTAATAAGCGTAGTGATGTATCTCCATTCGGAAGTTAAAGAGCACTCTTTATCGAAAGAATTATACTACTAGAGTGGAAATTGTTTCTTGCATCCGTAAACACGAGTGAAGAAAAAATCCAAATTGTATGAGCACAAAATGAGCCAATAATAAGTTTGCTGTTTATGGAGAGGCCGCGGTAACAACTCAGGGATGCCGAAACATGTAAAGGACGAAATTCCTCGAGTTATGACGCGGAAAATAGCCTTGAAGTAGCCTGCGTGGTCGACATTCGATTGGGACCGCTTGAAAAATGCTTCCTTTAAATAATACGCTGAAGCCGAACTTGAATGCCCGTTTTCTCATATTAGTATGCCAACCCATTTTATTTATGAGTTTAAGAGTGCGTTTTAAGAATTTAGTTTCTTTTACTTTTCGATGATATCCATTTTCAAGCATAATTTCTAATTGCTTGTTGCATCACTATGATTTTCCGAAATAACACCACTCATAATGTAATAGTAGTAATTATTTTACAGCTGACGGAGAGACCACAGTCAATTCCGAGATCCGCAACGATGTAGATTAGAAATGTAAGAGAGGAAGGCATTTCAATGGGCGTTTGACAAAATTTACATAGTTCATTTTCTTTTATTTCAAATTTGCTCAAATTGAATCGTCGTTACAAACTTTAACCGATTTGACAATGGAAAAGAAGACGACAGATACAATCAAGGAATTAGTTCGTTTGTAAATGCGTGCCTCACGTCATATATTTTAAAGTTTCTTCCTGATGCCCGTCCAGGGGAAGCGCAGTCGGTAGAGCCCCACCCGGTGATGCTCCTACCGCTACTGGAGATCCTCGACTTAACATTCGAGGAACGAGTTCAAAAGGTGCTACGCAGATTCACACGAGCATCAACGGCGCGACCGTCATCTTAACAGTCGGTTGCATTCGCCCCCAAACCCATCACACGTCGTTTGTATACATGTGCTTTCTCGTAAACAGATGACCGGAATCGGCTACGAGAAGACGAGGTCGGTTTGCAGAGCACATTTTGACCTTGCGTGTTAGTAACATATTGCAAATTGTGACCTTGGGTGGGAGCAACATATTGCCCCAATTAAAGCTGAGGAGTTTCGAGAGATAAATTTATCCAATTTTTTGTGGGAATGGACTTCCTCGGGGCCTCTCTGGCTATTGCATATTTGGTTAACGTTGTCGCAGCACTTAGAGATAATCAGGGAATGATCGGGAAATTCGTGGGGATTAATTCCTCAATTTCCGGGACTTCTTGACGAACTGTACGGGAGGAGTAGACTGATGGAGCATTCCACGGCTTTGATAGTGCCGTCTCCCAGGAATTCGGAAGCAACAGATTTTGTGTCTCGTATTGCTCATTCCGCTTCTGGTACATGGGATTCTGGATTCCACCGGGGTATCCGGGAGTCTGGACAATGCAATACCCACGACGCCAAACTGTTTTCCTCCACATTTTCGTGTCCAAAGTCAATCACATGAATGTGCGTATCCACCATCAACAGAAGCCCTATTTCAAGCAATTTCACCGGACTGCATATTCGCAAAACGAATATACATTTCAACAATAATGGCATTCGCTTTATTACGGTCAGGAAGGCTTAAACCTCTTTCAACGCTAAAATTTACCAATAAGAATACAATATATCACAATTAACAACAATTCGGAAGAATCAGCTCCGGCCTCCAATGTTCGCAATTTTTTTGCGGAAAGGCGAGAAAAATCCGAGTGACGCTGGGAAAAAGAAACTTCATGGAACCGTCTCTAATCTCCACACCCATAAAGCTGGCTCAGCCTCGTCAATGAAGAAGAAGAAAAGGGGACGCCTCCAATCCCCACTCGTCTTGCCTACCTCGATGTTAATCTCTTCGACCAATGCGAAGGCTGCACCATTTATTTCCACAAGAAAGGCGCCGCGTATTGCAGAAATTCGGTCGTTTTTGGTTTTACTAGAAAAATTTATACATGAACTCTTTAATCCTGCACATTTGCCTCCTCGCGACCCCAATAAAGCGGCTACAAGTAGTGGGCGCACTAAACAGTTATTCCCCCAATAAACGGTGGTCCCGCGGGTACACAGGAACGTATCACCCCCCAACAAATGACCGGCATCTTCGAGTATCGTAGCACACTATTTCATTTCTATGTCAGTAGCAATTTGGACTGAGGCGTAGGAGAGGGCGACGAGAGGTTGGACAAGAAAAATGTGCCAATGGGTTGCGTCTTAGTCGGTCACTGGCGTGTGGAATCACATTTGGGCTGGGCAGGGGGGGGGGAGATGTCGTTGGAATGGGACGACTAGAACATCACTGCACTCTCCTATGGACACGTTAATGGGGTACAAAGAATTGGAGGGAGAGGGGGTGGAGAAAATCAATTTTACAGAAAAAACATCCGACGAGAAGAAATGAAATGAAAGAATCACGGGCGGGGCTCTTCAACGGCCCGCCTAAGACACGGCCGGTTCCGGGGAAGCCGTGGTGGCGACAGGCGTTGGTTGGACCTCGTCCCGGGGAGACTGGTATCGCGCGAAGGACCGCCTCTCGCGGTCGTCCTCCCCGGCCTTCTCTTCGTCGCCGAGGTCCTGGAAGACATCGGGCTCCTGCAGCCCACCAATCCCCTCCTCTTCAGCTTCCTCCTCGCCCTCCTTCTCCGTGGTGGCTACTGGCGGCGTCTGTGGAAGGTGGTTGTCGAAATGAGTAGGGGAGGGGGCCTCGCCGTTGGTCGTAGCCTCCTTGGAAACATCCGGAATCTTTGTTGTCTGAAAGACAACATGTACAATACCATTTTAAAGCTAATACGAAATCTCCTATTACAGGATAAACCAGCTGCTTAAGTGGGATTTGCCAGGTAGCCGCTGGGAATCGAACCCAGGTCCCTCAACATCCGCTACACGACAGTAGTGCGTCTTTGCCGTCAGAAGCAGTTTGGTTTGTCGAACGTGGGGTTTAAAAAGCATTTCCATTACATTGCGTTTTTGCAACGAGAAAAGCAGAATAACGATTATGGACTCAAGCAGTGATGCGATCATGGAATTGTGCCAAAACAATAGGAGAAAGAATAGATGGGACCTACGTCATGGGCGCCACTGTCCTTCTCGATATCCAATTGTGCAGAAGAGTGGTTCTCATTATTGATTTCGGTATCCTCGGTGGACTGTGCCGGTGGAGTGTGCCGGTGGTCGGCATCGCCAGCTGCGGATTGGTGAGGAGTCTTGGGGGAGGCGGGGGGAGGGGGTAGCAAGTCGGGGGCGGATTTGGCCCGATTCTGTGCCGCCTTGGCCATCTGAGCAACCAGGGCTTCGTAGCGTTTGTCTGGGCGTCGGAAGAGAGAGATTTCCTTAAAACCAAAAAAAAACCCCTTACGTGAAACAGCCCTATGGCGGAGCAGAACAAGCGAAAGCTCCCAAAACAACAGTGCCACTTCATCCCAGGGAAACCCCCTCCAGCCAATCACGCGTTCCCCGTACTTTGCAGATAGTGCATGAGGCGGAGGCATGTCACATGACTGAGAGGTTCACTTCAACGCACCCGCGAAACGGCAACCCAAAAGCCAGAAAGTGAACACCCTTGCTCTTTGTCATTTTACTTTCAGGTCACGAAGATTCAAACTTTCAGTATCATAAAAAAAAAGAAACAATGCTACACAAGACACGCGTCCGCCCGGTCTCGCTTTACCTATCTTGTTGAAAAACAACGGTTGAGCAGTGTACTCGGAGAGAGGCATCCACGAACTACGGAGCAAAAGAACCACAAGGAAGCCACCATTTAACGAAAACATAATCTGCTAATACAAACGGTGCGGTAAAGGTTTCTCTTGGGAAATAGTTATGTGCAGCCATTTCACGGAATCAGCGGTTAAAGAGAGGTCGACACATGACCAGCTGCAAAAGCATGGCTTATGTTGAACAAAATACGATTTCTTATATAATGCTCGGACCGAAGGTTTACCGTGTGTTGCGACCATAAAGATGTTATTGTTCCAAAAGTCAGGCTAACCTCGGCAGCATTGGTAAAACGACAAGCTGGGACGACTGTAGACCAAATAGCTGTCACCGCTTATCGTGCTATCGGCCGGTGGGTTCGCCATAATTTTCGCGACAACAAACTATTTTTACGCCGGAAAAACGACGAAAAACCAAAATGAGATAACTATAAAATTGGCTTGCCCCCCCCAGCCCTCCAAAGGGCATTCGTGTTGTCTGATCGTCCGCAAAAAGTTGAATTATTTTGAGTGAAGATGTTAAATAGAACAGTTTATTTCGCACCCGTTTCATAAGTTCCAACCTAAAAGAATCACCAGGCGCTACGTGTGTGTGTGTGAAGTCATCCAATTGCCTAAGCGTCTGCGTTACGTCAACAAAGTGGAAACATGTGCAATCGTTGGTAAAATGGGTGTGCTGAGTGGCCTGTGGGGACATGATGAGGTTTCATTGGTCATGGGGTCGTCGCCTATTCGCATTATTCCCCAGATTTGCAATGCGAACCCAATCGTCTAGGAGGGGACGACGACAACTTGGCCCAACTTGAGCGGCCTCCCAAATTTATCCGAGGAATGAAGCCAACCAAATAATCTGCGACAAGAAATTGAGAGTTCAACTCCTTTTCCTAAAACAAATCACTTTTTTTTCTCCGATGGGTCAACGCGATGACGCGCGAATCGTCGTGTGCGCCAGCAATCCAGCGACTTGGTGGCTCTCGGGTTGCAACATCGCCTGAAATGAACCAGACTGGGTTCCAGGTGTGCCCCTCCCCCACAGAGGGTACTCCCGCCTCTTAGAGAGGCCTGTCAGATGCCGCCAGGAGTGCAATAGTGCCCACCCATGAAGCCGGCTCGCCGGTAGAAGGCGCCACTCACGTGCTGTTTGTAGTATCGCCTGTCCTCCTCGTCGAGAAGCACCAGGTTGAGGAAGTAGCGCACAGAGAACTTGCGATTGACGTCCTTCAGCGTGGGCGTGAGACCGTAGGCCCCGAGGAAGAGGCGAAAGGGGATGCATTCGCCGCGCACGGGCGCACCGTCCATGATCTCGAACTTGGCCAGCGACTCGGTGTCCGTCACCGTGTTGATGGCGCCCATGCCGGTGGACTCGCGACGCAGAATCTGCACCTCCATGTACTTGATCTTCACACGCACCAACAGGAAGTAGATCTTGCCCACTATCACGTCATCCAGGTGGTAGCTGGAGCAGAAAGGGTCAACAAGGGGTTAGGGAGTCTTCTGTAGTTTACATATTCTCCTGCAAGTATTCAACTTTTACTCAGATTTCCTGTGATTGGTTCCACCGTTTATCCCAAGCCTTCAGGGATTGGTCCATTCTTCAAACTCGTTCTACTCATTGGTCCATGGGACCTCAGACATAAATATGGATAAATAGACCAGTCATTATGCGTTTTCTTAGGCTGGGACACGGAACAAATTGGATGATTAGCGTTTGCCAAACTTGATAGACTTCCATGGCCTAAATTTTCTTTCCTGCAATTTTACCTCGCTGTTATTTTGTTTTGCGTGTTGTTAATTATTATGCTAAAATGTTGGTCCCCGTGACCTAAATACAGCGAATATTATTATTGTTGATAAAACGACAGTTGTAAATGGACGCCTTTCTGTCAAGATGGTCGAGTCATAATGAAGGCAGATTTATTCATGCAATAACGGTGACGAAAAGCAACCATTGGTCGAATTAACAGCTGGCGATCAATTGATACGTTAGAGCTTGTAACCGATACCAGTTCGTGCCAAAGGTTACACACTTAAACAAATAGGTCACTAAAAAAGCCACAAGGAAATCTAAAAAGAATCCAAATCGCTAAAATCATATGTTAGCTAGTATCAATTGATATCCATGAGGCAATTTATTAGCTAGTGCATCGATGCAAGCGCTATGAACCCATTGACGCAAAGGCGTGTTATCTATCTATCGATCAATCGGGAAAACGGAGCGAATAAAGCATGCATGGCGGACTCAATAGACGTCTAACAGATGCCGGCTGCCTTACAGGACAAGAGATGTCCGCCTCCACCCGGGTCGTGTGGCGTTGGGGATGTCACTAGCACGAAATTGGCAAAACCCTCGATGCAAATGTCTCTATCGTCATATCCTTCCCATGCCGATCTGCATGGGTGTCTGCAATCCGATGCATCGTCTGACAAAAAGCAAGTAATCAACGCATTCTGGAAAGGAACCACCCCAGGACTGTAACAATCTGATAGTTTTGCTGATATATAGTTCTACCACCACGACGAATCGGTTTAATGGGGGTATGAAGTTTCTCGGGAATAGGTTTCCAGGTGGCATCGCCAATGCAAACTCTTGTGTTCGCACAATCAAACGCGTGCCTTATTCGCCTGCTGTAGCTTATTCCCAAGACCCTTTATGCCAATATAGTTAAAAGTGATGGCTCATCGTCGAGAAGGAAATGACCAAGGACGTAACGTTGAAGGCATTTTCATGAAGGCTTCTCCTCGACACGAGATATCGCCACTCGCCAGAATATTGCAACATCACCGCAAGTTTGCAATAGTGGCCCGATAGTGTATCGGTTTGCATAATCCCTCTGTTAGTGAGGGACCCGCGTTCGAATCCCAGGTCCGGTGCACTCGGGTGGTACTGGGACGCCACCTGTAAATATATTCCCAAGAAACTTCATGACAACCCCCCTCCCACCCCATGGAGACGGTTTATCCTCTGGTAGGAGATTTTGATTTTTGACAGGTTATCAATAGCCAACGATTAAGTGTATCACTGATTATCGTGCAGAGAGATCTGTCTGGGGTATTAGCGCTAGCCAATGGCAGACTCGTGAATCTCCTGAAGCCATACTATTCGTCCACCAAGCCAGAACATCGTATTCACGCGCTCCAAACGCCATTCTCAACCCACTAATGTCGACGGTGAAGCAGTCTAGAGTGTCAACGTCTTCAAGTATCTGAGATGCAGAGTCCTTTCGAATGATTAAGTCAGACTACGTGTCGATAACACCAGGAAGGCGTTCAAACTGTTGGGAGTATTCGGTCACTGGTGCTTGCGACGAATGGATAAAGCGGACTCGCTTGACCACCTCTTCAACGAAGGAATAAAACGTCGCTGTCTAAAAGGCGACTAGCTGTACGCCCTCTTCAACCTTCGCCATTTTGCTGTGGCTTGGTCACGTTCTACATCGCGCAAACACGGAGGCTTGAAACCTTTATTTTTAACTGTCACCTTGCCCAAGTTGACAGTGTCGAAGGGCTGAGTAACATAAAAATCGATTAGCACGGGCAAAGGAGACGTAAACCTCTGGGACAATTGGCCCGTCTAGGGTGATCCCATCAGCGGAAACAGGATTTAACCACAATCTGCCCCGACCTGGCCACTGATTGCCGTTCACGGATAGTTGAAATTCGTAACATCCATGACGTTGGCTCATCTTCTAGCCAGGGATAGTCACAAAAGCAAGCAACCCACGCCATTTAATAAACAACTTCAACTTGAGACGATTGTAACATTGAGGCGGGGTTTCGGATGTCGATAAACAGGGGTTGATGGATGTTGCCCGCATAAAGGAAAAGAAAGCGCCACCGGTGCATTTCCAGGCTACAGAAACGCACGCACGCACAAGTTATCCTAAGGACAAATTACCCAGAGGCGGTCCTAACGAGATGCGAACTCAATGTCACATACTGATGCGCCCCTCGAAATCGCCGAGTCTATGGTGCTACAACTCTGGACAAAACAGCGGTCAAACAATTGGTTCTTGGGACACACTCTAGCAAACACCGTAACGTTCCTGCCAGTTTAATCTTGGAGTAGATCTCTACCGCCCAGTCTACCGGAATCAACCTACATCTGCAAGGATTGGCTGAACCATGTAACTCTGTGCTGTAATCGCTAGTCAATCCGGTTTTCCGATTAGCCAACTCGAGATTAAAGTGGCAGAATGGGACAAAACAAAAGATCCTGCCCATTCTCCGCGAGGTCTATCAAAAGAAGGTCATGGAAAAAGAATGAAATGAGAAATTTGTCAGCCGTTTTTACACAGGCCAAGTGGAATTAAACGGTCAAAAATTCAACATAACAATCTAAGAAGCATCAGATTTAAGTGGCAATTGACTTCCTCAAATACACGATAGCTGTTCCACTAATTTTCGTGTGGCTATATCCTCCCAGAGGACGAGGCAGCTAAATGTATGTTGCTATGAGGAGTCATGTAATGCCTCGCTGTAATTCCAGGGGAATTGATAGACATAACTTATCACTCACCTGGACTTGTTGTACTCGAATTCGATATGCAGACTGTCCTCAATGCCGACCTCCATCTGGATGCTGGTGTCTGGATGCAGGGACCGATAGAAGGAGTGCACAAGTAAGTCCTGGTCCTTGGTTAGGTCCATGAAACGTTTTAGGACAGTCACTTGGAGGAAGTATCTGAAGGGGAATCGGGGAAACGGTTGCATTCAGTTGTGCTGTTTGATTTAAGATTCAAGAGATACCTCAGTCCCATGCTTCACACCGTCCGTCCCTGGTGTTGAACCAACAATTCAAATTTGCGCGGCTATCTTCTACTATATAGGATAAACTGGTTTCATGGGTGTTTGCGATGATGATTCTCGGGAATAGTTGTACAGGGGCAGGCGTCCCCAGTGCTACCCATGGCAGCCTGACCTGGGCATCCAACCCAGGTCCCTCACCAACAGAGCGAGGATGTTAACCGCAACAACATAGTACTCGTCCATCTGAAATATCGGTTGGCCCAATGGTGTAGCAGTTAGCATCCCCACTATGTTGGTGAGATATCTGCGTTCGATTCCCGGGTCAGGCTGCCATGGGTAGCACTGGGGACGCCTGCCCCTGTACAACTATTCCCGATAATAAGGATCAGAAATACTGACAGTTATGAAGAAGGAGAATGATTAAAACCGAATGGATCCAGAGGATGTTGCTACAAGAAAACCACTACAAAACGAGTCATCCAATTATGTTTTCTAGCTCAAACAAAACTCGTGGACACGCCTGGAAGGACTTTCGACAAAGGAGTACGCTGAATCTTAAAAAATGTAAAACTCCAAAATCGGAATCTATTAAACAATACTGCGCAATAAAATAGACAACGGATAGGATTAAGAATACGTTTGATTGATTACTTAACGACCCAATCAAGGGCATGCAATAACACAAAACAATGTAAGATGTGTATGAGTGATACAACACATTGACTATTCCAATTAATGGTACTTAATTAAAAATCTATAAATGTGTGATATTGATATTAACGATGCAATCAAACATTTTGTAAACTAAGTAAGGCATACCTCAACTGGACATTCGCACCGGTGTAGGACTCGAATGGCATTTCGATATTATTGAAGGCAAACGGATACACCGTTGAAGATTGAGACAATATTCCGGGTCGCGCAAGATCCTGCGTCTTGCTAAGAAAGACATCACGACTTCCTCGGTCCGCGAAGAAATCGATGTGACCGATAAGTTCAATTTTGATACCTTGGTATTCCAATTTCCCTCCTTTCTTGAGCGATAAAGTCACCTTTCCTGAGATGCTTTCGCCGTTGTAAAATATGGGAAGCATACAGGGTTGTTGGGGGTCTGTCTTCACTTCAACTACCTTCCTATTCGTGAGATTGTCTAGAGAAATCTCGATGGAAGCACTCTGACGAAGACCGAGAAAGGACTACATAAGGAAAGCATAATTGTATAACAGGAAATTTGAGTGGTATTAACAGCAGATCAGAATGCATACTAACAGTAGTTATTCGACTGGCATCAAATGAAGCTATTCATGCAGGTATTTAGATGGATGGGTTTCCTTGTAGATAATAATTTATGAAATCAGAGTAGTAAAATATACAAATCGTGTATATATATCGAATGGGACTTTGTTGTCACAGAACGCTCGAGTGTACGGTTTAGAGTTCAATATAATGCCGCGTTAATTTATCCGTATCCGGGCTTCTTAAAATATCCCGAAGAATTGTGCGAAATAACAATTCACCATCGTATAATTAGACGATACTCTTCGGAGACGAGACATATTTTTTTCTCTTCTCTTAGAATGAATTAAGCATTAAAATGTAACGCAATTCTGGAACTAAAACCATCATAATCCCGAGGCATGTCTATTGATACACTGATAAAAGCAGCAAACGTTTATTTCCGATTGCATGTCCGCCGAATTTCTGTTATATTTTGTTGAAATATTATTTGCAAATAAAACTGGTGCCAATGTACAAACAATAACTCGCCATTGCCGAAAAACGATGGGTTGAAATCAAAACAGCTCATGCGATTTTGCACACTACAATCTATGAAGGTGGATAGTCATTGGTTGTTTATACGATTAGTATAATAATCATCAATGGTCATAGATGTCCTCTAAACGCGAATGACTATAATATGTTTCAGATATTGAAACACTATTAAACCAGAGTAAAAGCAATCGAAATATACGGAATTAAAAAATACATGAGTAATAGACTACTAGGGCATAGAAGGCGTCTGATATGTGTAGGTGACATTCCTTGGAATTGACAAGTGACCCATTATCAAAATGGAATGATTTCTAAAGTCGAATTTCGTTTTATTTAAGTGTTTTATGACACAACGAGGCATTATAAAGCCACAGACCAATGACAAGGCGCTTAGGTTCGAGATACCCGTTAGCGTGTTTCTCTACATTCTCTAATGAAGTAAAAATGATTCCTTCTTAGAATTGTGGTCGTAGAGTGATGGAAGTTCCAAATAATCAGCTATTTTGACTCAAATGAATTTATGAACTGTGGGCCTATAAATGCGAACTACCATATGTTGAAAGGCGTCCAACCGGGCCCATACTAGCGCTCAGAGCTGACAAGGTATGATTACGAGGCAAAGCCACATCAATTATTATTATTATTAAAGGGAAATCGATGCAATCGCGGTAATTCACACGAGAAAGTACTCATTTAGGGCCAGTTAGAGCAGAACGATGGCGCAATGCAACGGAAAATAACAAGTCTTATAAACACAGGGGGATTTAGATGGAATCAACACCGGCCCACCAAAACCAGCATGGTTTAAGATAATTCTGGCGCTAGCACCCCTCATCCGACCATTCATTCTTTCTGATTCCTGGGTGAATGAAAAGCAAAGGGTAATTTCTTTGGTTCCGGGTCGAGAAAAAATTAAATAAAATTTGGTTTTGAGATGTTTGACTCAGTATACACGAAGTTTGTGGAAACGGTACGACGATGGTTGGATCGGTGTTGGAAGTGGTGTTGTTTGGAGCTACCGCAGCGATTTCGGATAAGGCGCCTATTACGTATCCCTTCTCGTTATAACCGCGAGTTCCGAGTACGGGGGTGTTTAATATCAGCGGCAACGGGAGGTCCTGGTAGGGTATAATCAACCCGCGTAGGCTTCGCTGGAGCCTGTCCCGAATCTACCGCTTCGGTATCAAGAGGTTCAGCAGGGGCAGAAAGAAGCGGCTAAGGCGGTGAGTTTAAATCTGCAAGTCATCCATAGCGATTTCTCATAATTGCGATCTTCTTCTAGAGGGTCAACTCACAATTGACCACCGACCGATGTAGCGCTCTCAAGGCGTCGATGGGACTGCTGGTTGTATACAGTCCATTTACAAATTTGTCTAAAAATGACACGGTGATAAAATTTTGCCCTCCGAACAGTGATCGGAGAAGGCGTCAGTTATTGTCCGATAGTCTTTGAAGAAGCCCAACAATTTGACTGAATTCCCAATAAAATTGTCAATCTCTATCCCCGGCAAGCCTTTTTGGGATCAGCGCACACCAACGAGGATTATAGTTGCAAGTACCATCGGTAGCGCGGGATTCCGCTTCAGGTATAGCGAAGAAATGCATGCCTCTGGCTTGGGTTTTTACTGAAACTAGTTTTCTGAAATGAGTTTTAATTTTCGTGGACTTTGCTGCATTTTTATTTTCGTCGATTTGTTTACAACGGTTTAATCGTCCATCCATGAATTGGAATGACCAAGCGGCAACCTATACTTCCACCCCGCACCGACAATTTATTCCTTCTGATTTCATTCAACATGTTAACCAAAACAGCAAAATGTTGAATTAATTACCGTAACATGAAGAGAATCACGCCGGGGTAAAAGGTCACCGCGTCGCGTGTCTCCCTTCCTCATCTGTAAACACGATGTCGTGTCACAGTCCCATCGATTGCGTGACTCATTCCTTAAACTCCCTCATTGGCCGACTAACCTTACTGTCCCCAACCCCGGTATAATTACAAAATCACGCCTATTAATGAAGTAGGCTATTCAGTTCAACTCTCTATTGTTTATCTGGCGTCTTCTCATCATGTCTTCCGGTTGCTGGGCCTACGGTTACGGGCTATAGTAGTTATATAAACTAAAGTTCCTTTATTTCGGAAAACGCTCAGAAAAGGACCATCTATCGAGCATTGCAACGCAAATTTCCTCCAATCAATTGCAATAATTAATTGAGTATCCGCTTGCAATTTGGATTAAATTTTGATTAGAATTTTGCGGTGGCATCCCTGTAGCCTAATCCCAATGACACAATTACAAATTTCCTTTAAAGAAGAAGAACAATGCCACTTTTGATACTCGTGCACAATGTCCAGAGTTCTTTTTTATTATTTTGAATTAATTGACGCATTAAATGTGTTGGAGGACAGCGTGATGGTACGTAACAACGAAAGCAGCGTTGGCCTGTTTAATAATTAGACGAAAATAATAATAATTGATCATTTATCAGGTCAAATTTCAGAGATGGATTCTTGGTTTAGAGAAGTATATTGCATCAAACATATTCACACTGAGTTTAACGTGGCCGATTTGTCCTTCTTGGTTGCAAATTTATCCTACCATAGTATTCGTCCTGCTTGAACCTACAACACGAAAAAACACCAGAATTATAAACAATAACATACAGATTTGTTCAATCTAAAAAAGCCAATAAAGCCCTCTCGAAATTGATCAATTGTGTTTCATGTGAATGGTTAGTCATAAATTCTGGATATCAAATAGCGTATCCGGACCGGAACTCTCTAGTTAAGTAAAATAAGGCATTTATTTTCATAGGGTATTGGCATGGGTAGATGCTGCATGCGTAGAAATGATGGATGATGCGTGGCGTTCCCGCCCCCACATATGCATTGCTCATTTCATGAGTAGTGGCAAATGATGAGTCCTCGCTCGAACACTCGACATAAGGTGGAAATATGTACAAAAAGCGAATTGAGGAGAATAAGTTGCCTTTAGGGGTAGGAAGGTCTCTACACCTGCATCAACCGGCAGACAACCACAATCATAATCCCGATGTCAAAGAGACGTGATTACTCCACGCTCGTTCTTTAATTAAATCAAACAACACCGCATCACCCCAAAATTCTATCTCGACCCAGATAAGCGTTCGCTACAATGTGAAACAAACGGCATATCTACCTCTGGTGTCCTCTGCCATGGCCTTTTTAAAATCCTCGGTGCGTAGGGTGGAGGCGGGAGTGCTGCACTGACTTGAGGTCGGCGCCATGTGCGACAGAGGCATTCGATGGCGGATGGGCAGGGTCGAGTTCATGTGTTTGCGGAGACTGTCCCCGTAGACGGCCGGACTCGAAATGAGTCCCTCGGCCCAGGCCTCAGCCTCGCTGCAGGTATCGCAGGAGGCACCGGTGGTCTCCTTGACCCCAGTCTTGCCCTCCACACCAGTGGGCCTGTCGCGGAAGAAGAGAGGCTTAGTGCATACACAGAAACCTTTAACCTTTCATTGGCGACCTAGAAGGTGCGGACGACATCGTGGTCCTCGAGACACCCCTTCTACCTTGCAACAGGTTCTCAGAAGTATAAATAACTTTGCAAAGACACTTGGATTAGCAATCAACACACCGAAAACCAAAGTCTTCACGACGTGCTACGAACACGACTACCGACCGCAACGCCGTCACAGACTTCACATATCTGGGGTCCACTATCCTGCCGAACGGCAACGCGAAGGAGGACGAACAACTGCGTTTCGACAATGCCAGGAAGGTGTCAAAGGTTCGCGTCCATCGCGCTACAATCCGCAACACGTTGAAGCCGAGCTGGTTACTCGCGTAAAACCTGAGGTGAACCAATCACAGGCCTTCGCTTTTCTGACCTTGTTGGGGAATTCAATCTCTATTATTTTCCAGTAAACGCCGATATTTGCATTTTCGGATAAAGGTGTGAAATAGCCCATAAGTATTTGGTTTATCCATTCCCTCCAGAGGTTGCACAACCGCCACCTCGCATACTGCGTAAAAGGAATGGTATTAAAACAGCGTGATTGGCAGATCCGACGCACAGCAATTCGCCATTTTAAAGCTCATTGCAGTGACTTCAATTAATGATCCTGACCACAAGTACTTACTGATTGGGTGCGTAAAGCGGGAAGCTCCTCGGGTGATGAATGCAGCTGTGTGTACACTCTCCATACCACCTTGAAAAAGAAAAAGAGCACTGCGTTATGCTTCACACAATAGTGAAATTTTCCCGCCGACTTTAGGCATTACATTTTATCAAATTCCCTGCAACGGTTGCCTCAATGTAAATCACTGATACAGCTGATCAATCGACTCGTATCCATCGATGCAGCTGATTAGCGAATCAGTAGTTTGTGATGCGTGTGAAAATTCATTTTGCAACCTTTTTTCACCCCCCGTCAATGTCATCCTTTCTCAGTGATTGGAGTGGTTGTCACGCTTGCATTATTACCTTCTGACGATGTGGCTACTTGACTATACGCCGTGACGTCAGGAATTGACGCTGGGAAACCCTTTAATTCCCACACGATGAAGTAGTCAAAATTATTAATCTCTTTTCACCGTATGATAATCCATTTTCGCCAGCCACCCGACGTGAGTCAAACACAGTCCCGTCTAGAATAACCGACTGACGATTTACACATTGTAAGCATTCGTTATCTGTTAGTTTTCACGCCCGTCACCTCGTTGGACACTAAAAAACATGTATAAATACAAGCGAAAGTTCATTCTCTCTTCATTTTATTCTCTCGAAAAGCCTCTGTCTGGTAGTGCTACTAAGCCTAGTATACCAATATGGTTTTAACCATGAAAGCCCGCGCTGCAGGCCTGGATGTATCGTTTCATTGTATGCGCATTCGAATATCCGACTCATTCAACTCTGACTACGATCAGTGTTGATTTTACATTTTTATGATACACTAAACGCTCTTCTTCCAAAAGTAAGTAAGTTTTGCTTTGTTTGATAAATACAAAGTGGCCCTCTTTCCTTGAGGTAACAGCTACCACCGATAAGTGCCACGATCTTCCTAAACAGAATCCAGTTGGTTAAAATTACCGCGAATGAAAAGGTGGAATCAGTATTTGTGGCGTGTTTGTTGAATTCGGTTATTCAAAGACATCGTTTTCTAGTGGATTATCTCTGTTCTCCATCCATGACACAATTCTTCACATTTTGCTCGCTTCTTGCCCCTCCCATCTCCTCTATTAAAGTCTGTGGAGACCAATGCGACGACTAGACCGCTTAATTCCCGTAAGAACGGCAGCATATTCCAATTTGGTCAGTCGATATATGCCCTGATTTGTACTTCCGCCAAAAGAGGAGACGCGAAACTCAGAGTTGGTTTCGTATTTCATAATGCTGAACGTTTTGGTTCTAGTGACCTTAAGAAAGCGATTACAATTACAATAATTACCATCAGCCCCACCATATTGCAATCCGTGCCGATTTAGGCAGGGATCTTCCGGAACATGGAGGCAAGATCTCTGTCTTTCGCTCTCGAAACGGGGCATTCGCTGACCAGATTTCCGTACCCCTGCTGATTCGAGTGTTCAAAATTTGCTATTTCTCCCATGCATTGTTGTTTTGTATTTTAGTGAAGTTCATGCAACCCTATTCCACTCATCAACTGAAATCCGAAATGCGTCTACACTCCTACCAGCCACACCCATAGTTGCAAGTTCGCGTTTATCAGTCCCCGTCACTACTTCTACCATATTATTGAGAAACACCTCGCCTCCAGTTTCGTGATTTCCGTATTGATCTGTTTCTCTACTTGAGTAGCTAGGTCATCAACGAGATTTACGAAAGCAATCCACATTTCTGTTGCCAAATATTAAGCAGAGCACAATGCACTGCGCACATATATGTGTAATTGATCCTCGGCTATAACGCCAAAATGTACATCATGTTACTTGTAGTTAACTGAATTAGGAGCCAAAAGAAAGCAAACGTTATCAAAACAAATTTGCTGGTTAAAGTGCTGCCCAAATCTTTAAAATAATCAGGAGCAAACTGCTAATTCTACAAGAAACCCATCATTTTTCATAAAACGCCGATAATAATATATTTTCTAAATATTCTATATTATGTCCCGTTCTTGAACTTTTGATTGGTTATCCGACTTCCATACTTTCCTCCGATTGGCCCGTGTTATTCAAAAGATTTACTTTCCCCCTCTATTATTGGTCACCTATTTCATTTTGCTCGTGCTTATGTTATGCACGTAGGAGCATTATTAATCGGTAAATTGGTTGCTGATTCACCCGTAGATTGATTACATAAGTGTCATGGGACTATTTAAAACGCCGTTTACGGTGTTCATGACCAATAACTACTTTCCGCAACGCAGGACTTAATCTAGGGTGTACAATATCAAGGTTCAACCATTTTGATCGAAAAATAACAGAAAACCCACTATTTAATAATGCCCGTAGACTTACTGCTTACTCGAGGCATTGATAATCCGTTTTTGTCTGAGATCATTGTTTTCAGCCTCAAGAACCTGGACATTCTGTTCAAGACTTTCAATTCTCAACTCCTGATTGGCCATGTGTTCATACATCTGCGAATTCTTCGACTGAACACTGGTCAGTTCCATTTTCATGATGTTGTACTCTTTCGTCATTGCATTGTACTCTGCCATCACGTGATGCAGCAACTTGGCGCGTCGTTCCGCCTTAACCTTGAGATCCTTGAACTGAGGAAACACAGGCATTCGAAGTGAAACGGAGAAATAATTCAGTCCACGCGAACGCCACCTTTCCCACATAGAACCATCGTGACAAGGTTGGGGAACCTTTATATTAAGGTCTAATTAATAATCGCTATGTTACACAAGCCGCTCCCGAAATACCACCTCTCACAATGGTTGTAATTAGGACGGGCGAGGACGCTGAGAATTAGTCACAATTTGTCTCATCTTAGTGACTTCCGCTACATTTCCTACAACAAAGGAATCTGCATAACAGATTCATGATAGAGGAAGATGACTATGCAGGTACATTAGTCATTGCATAACATGACTAGTAAAAATTTGGTTTGGTAAGTGGCAACAGTCAGCAGTGCTTCGCCATGATTATCTTAATTACATGTTACCGATCCGCCGAGACACGTTTCCGAAAAAAATGCATTTACATAGTTCTGAACACACACTTGTGGTCCCAGAGCAGACGCCACGAACACGAAGAATAGACATTCACACGCAAACATCAGCTTCTCTAATAAGGAAGCAAGAAAGACACCAATAAATTGTCCCTGACCCGTTTTTTGTCGAGTTTACATGCATCGTCACAGTGCCCAAAAATAAAACGACCAAGGACAAGTATAGATGGGGCACACACACATGATGGGCAAAATATTTTACGGTATCTCTGTCAAGAAATAAGAATCCGAGAGATTTATCGATTTTATGACAACACAACTCACTCTCAACTGCATTTCTTCAAGCTGGGCGTTGATTTCATTGTTCCGCGAGTCCTTCTCTTCAATAGCCCGCTGCAGTTGCGAAATCATTTCGTTTGAGCTCATCGCCGGGAATAGTTGAACGAATTCGAAATGGTGGCTCGCTTGAGTTGGTTTGGGTCTTGAATGAGAGCAAGAAAGTGTGATTTTTCACGGATAAAGGGCGTGTGCTGGACGTTTAGCACACACAGGCATCCGCCAATGGAAGAGTTGCTACACGCTGATTGTCTGATTGTAGCCAATAAGCGATGAGTCTATTGGCTTCTAAAGTTACCCTGGAAAATCTTCGATGCCAACTGTACTGAATAAAAATCGATATTTTCATCGTCAACACCTCCGCGATTATGGGAATAACCAGTTTGACAATCAATTGTGATCATTTGTTTGTTCCAAATGCTGAGCATATTGGTGCGATGCTATATTGGTTAGTCACCAAAAATGCAAACAATAAATCTAACTACATATTTACCCGGAAATGCAGTGAATATGCTGCATAGGCAAGTCTTGGTTGAATAGAGAATGAGCAAATGAAATGTCCGCATCAATGCTCTGTTCTGATGAATCGTCGCATTCCTTTGATGTTCCGAAATCCCGAAATCCCGCCGATGTTGCCTCGGAATCCTTCCCAAATTATTTGCTACTAAAACACGAGATCTTACCGGTGGCATCGGTGAAATGGCGCAGAATGGTGTGGCTGGGTTCTGTGGGTCTTTAGACTTCTGAAATGCATGATTTAGAATTAAAACGTGGAGTGTCAACCACCCGGAAAGTGCGGAGGTGTTGGAGGACGGTTATATATAATCACATGGTCCATCAACCATAAAGCAAGAGAATGACAAAGTGACCCTAGAAAATTGGTGTGGAAAATAATGAAATTGGTCGAGCTAGAACATTGTGGGGAGATTCTAAGCGCCACATTATTGGTTGTTTGATGGGTGCAGTGTCAGCGTGAATGATATCGCCAGTTTTCGAATTTTCAAATGCCGCGGGGGTTGCTCTCGCTGCCTCATGATAGCCGATGGACGTAATAATTTACTTAAGTTGCTACCATTGTTTGAAGGAAATATGGCAGATAGGAATTACGGTATATAGGAGCACCGATTCACAATTCCATGAACATATTCGCAATTCCCAACTTGCATGTAAACGCGAACGTCTAGAACCGATAAATAATGTGTTTAAAGAGATACTGGAGCAGAGCAGTTCATATATTGTGTGTTTATCCAAACAAACTACAAAACAGGTTTAAGGCGAAAGGCAAATGAACCACGTTAATGGTATAACATACCCTAGTTAGCATTGAAAATTTGGAGAAAGCAACGACTGACAGGAAAAAGACAGACATTTGGAGACTGGTTCGGCGCATTTCTAGGACTTAAGTTTCAGCCCCTAAGGTTAATGCGCATTTTCTATTAGAAACTACTAAGATTCGGATGTGTGCCTGTAGGTTTACTGCGACACAAACATCCGACCTAATAAACAATTTTTTATTATAGTCAGCTGTTTCAGAAAAAAATTGTCCGTCACTCGATTGGATAAAAGTTAACTCAGCCCAATTAAATAAAATGACGTCTCAAAAAAGCCGCCGATTCACCTCTCGCAGGAGATGGCCGTGACAAAGAAGAAGATACGAACACATTATATGAGTTCCCGATTCATCTGTACTGGATCAATTAAAAATCGGCAGAGATTTCGACCTAATTTCTGCGATACATAGTCGTTTTGGGGGAATTAAACGCGTTGGCATTAGTCCAAAAGATGTGCATCGAGACGGGATAAATGAGTGTGTGTGTGTGTGCAATTAAAAAAACCAATAGAGGGTCTTAGTTTCGGAAATTCACAAAAACGCCTCTTAGGGTCATACTGAAGGCATCCCAAGACCTCGATATGGTTTGAACTGATACCAAAAAAACCGGAAACGACGAAATTAATTTCGTGTTGCAACAATCCCTTGGAAGATGCTATCACTAAATAAATCGTATAAAACTAACGGATTCTTTTGGGTGGTGTAAAGCTAAACAGCAAACGTTAAAGGATGTGTCTTAAATTGGCCCTTGAAATAATCAATTATTTTACGACGATATAATAGCATTGAATGGTATCTCATTTCAGTAAGGTGTTCATGTGTGGTGATTGCTAACTTTAACTATTAATTGTGTTTTACTATACTGACGATTGTACCTCACTTTTACGAATAAACGATTCCGTGTCTCCATTCGTTAAAGGTCTCGGTTGGCTATTTGGGTTCTACCGATAATACAGACAATTCGTCTATTCTATATTTACGGGTAAATTCAACCCTCCATACAATACTATCACATTTGGAATCGCAACTATGTCAAAAATGAACCTGGAATCCTTATAATAATAATAATAATAATTTTTACGCTTTATTAAGGTCACAAAGACCAGAACTTTCAGCATTTTAATGTTTAACAGGAATGGAGGAAATAACAACGAGGTAAGGGCGGCCTTAGAAGGCCTTGTCCATAACGCGCGCGAGACAGTTTCCGCCACCCGGCCTCCAGGTTGCTAGATTACAAGCGCACGCCACTACGCTTATCAGTAAACGCAACTTCACGGGGAGTGTCGGACTATATTGAGCGCTTCGAAATTTGGGATATCACCCAAGATAATCTCGCTGAAGAAAAGAAAGCAGCTTATTTTCTGAACGCCATTTGTAAAGATGCTTATGCTCTGGTGAAAAACGTGGTTTATCGGGATATTCCCATTAAAATGCCACTTGCCAAGATCCAGGAAGCTATTATTCAGCATGTTCAGCCTATAGCTTTTGAGGCTGCTGAACGGAGCAAATGCCATACTATCATGCGAAAATCTGACCAAAACATCCGGAATTTTATACTGTTACTTCAGACCCAGGCCGCAAAATGCAACTTTGAAGCTCAATTAGACACGCAATTGCGCGACCGTTTAATTGCAGGCACCAATGATCCTAATCTCCAAAGGCAATTAGTATTACTGAAGAATCCTACATTCCAGAGTGTTCGTGCTATATGCGAACAATTCCAAGATGTCTGGAACATTGTCAAAATTTCTGTTATTCCAGATCCCGTGTTTCATACCAGATCCATCCCTAGGAGACCAAACGCGCGGATATTCAAAAATCGCAAAGACAAGACTGATAATGCATTCGGTACTTGTCATTCGTGTGGCAAATTGCATTCACGGCAGCAATGTAAATTCCGTTATGCGAAATGCTATAATTGTGGCAAAATAGGCCACATCAAATCGGTCTGCAAATCAAAGGTTTGTGCGATTACTAACGATTCAGACGACAATATATCCGATATGGCTCTGATGAGTTCTAGCAGTCAGAGCGGTGGCCATATTTCTAAGGAACTTATGAATTCACATGGAAAAAAGATGTCCTTCATTGTTGATACCGGGAGTGTGGAATCGCTCATTCCAATCCATACATTGAAGAAGTTTTGTGGATTATTGCCTTCGACTTACGAGACTCTGTTGAACTGACTCTGAACCAATTGGTGAAGCGTAATATACTGACTCCAGTGAGCTGTTCACAATGGGCCACTCCCATTGTGACACCACTAAAATCCGACGGTTGTACACCCAGGATATGTCGTGATTACAGGAACCAAAACATGTGTTGCAGAATCTCGCTTTACTTAATTCCAATTTCTCTGACTCTGCGCCGCCACTTTAAATTCCTCTGTTATCAAAGCATTTCTCTGAATAATTTAACTCTGCGATTTTATATATCTGACGTACTGAAAGCAGATGGACCAAACGAATTCTGCATTGAGACTTTTCTCCACTACAACATTGCATGCTCGTGAGCATTGATCATAATCCCGGTTTGAACACCAAAATCAATAATAATAATAATAATAATAATAATAATAATAATAGTGCTTCGTCGGGGTAACAAAGACCAAATACTTACAGCATTAAAGTTTAAAGCAAACACAATTGATACAGGAAATATGCATTTGCAAAAGATTCATCCATTGATTGTCCTCTTTTGCATTTTTAAATTTTGTGGAATCATAATTTTCTAACGACGATGAAGTTTAAGGATAAGCTTACGCGATTGCACGAAATAACAATGAGGTTAATTCGCAATACATCAAATTAAACCCTAAACGTATACGAGTTTGGCAAAGGCCCTGGAAAGCCCCAGTCAAAAACGCGCGCAGAATGCATGAATTATTTTGAATGTGAATAGGCGTTCAATTTGCACAGTGATCATTCATATCTTACCAACGTTGAATTAATCGATTTAGGCCCGTCGTAGACTTAAGCCACCAAAATACTTCTGCGGTTACACAAGGTCTTTCTCTTTCAAGTACGAGTTTTTCTCAATTTTAAATTCAAATCATCATCTTGTGATTGATGCACATGGTAGATTATCTACAATTTACGAATAATAACTGATATATGACAAATTTCCACCACGTGCACGCTTGGCACTCTGGCACTAACTGACCGTTGAAAGATTTAAGTGCCAATTACTTACACAGGAATCGCCTTTTGGTGGTTGTCGATGGGCTCGCTTGCTAAGAAAGTAACGAAAATGTACTAAGTGTGCTATTCTCAAATGCTTTGGGTTGAACGGCTGAGACGAGAGTACAGCAAAGGAATATCATGGAACATTTAACCAAATGAATCGAAATCTGCAAGCGCTCACTCTGGGTAATTTGTAATATATTATGATGATTACCTCTACTATAAACATTAATACACCGATGATGATTTTGTAGTGACCTTAAATTGTGTTTTTATTTATACCAGACGCATGAAATCCATTGGACTGGCACCCCATTGGCTGACGCACACAACAGCGCATGCTGTGACCTTAACGTGGATGAATTAAGACAATATCGACGACACTTGGCCGGCCCCCACTTTTTACCACGACACGCTCCACGTGTGTCCAGACAGGACTCGCCTGCAGCGGGCGCTAAGCATCGCGCCTTGTCGGCGTTTTCGGCCCAGGTCGGGCCCTCACTATTGTTTGAATAATAAACAATATTATTAATTCCCGACCTTCGTCTTTGGCCATCGTGCCATTCTGATTTTTGAGTCACGAAGTCTTCTAATTACCATAATTTCCTCTACTGTAAACATTAATACACAGATGATGATTTCTCTACATTAATACACCGATGAATTTTAGGAGCCGAGAATGATAGGCGCGCGTTTTGGATAGGGCCTTTCTATGGCCGCCATTTCCCGTTTGCCACACTTTTTATACTTCTTAGGTTAAATTGGCCTTTCTTGCAAATTTACGCTGATGTTACTTCTTTTATTCTTCTAAACTTATTCTGCATTGTCTACGTATAATCGTCACTTCCTGTAACATTTTTGTTTATTGTAAATTTTAATGCTGAAAGTTTTGGTCCTCGTGACCTTAATAAAGCGAATATTATTATAAAAAAAGAATTTTATTACGATTATTTCCTCTACTATAAACATTAATACACAGATTATGATTTCCTCTTCAAATAGGTTGAATTTCAAAAAAAAACTTGAAAGACCTTGTATTTGCATACTCCACATTGGCTAGGACTGCTGGCACGCACATCCTGGGAACCAATACCCAAGTTTTAAACATAATTTGAGCCCCTACCATCCTTACCGTATAGACCGGATATTCTTACGAATTATGTTTCCGCTCAACCTCGGAAGATACAAATCGTTCGTCCACCGAGTAAGTTTAGATGTCCGAGAAGCGAACCACTCTTGCTGGCTTCAGTCAGCTGCTTATTTGCGCACTGTTTACATGTGTGGCGTGTGTGTGTGTTTGCCTGTGTAAGGTATTGTAATTGCGCACCGCTCGTTAGACAACTAGCACTGGGCTTCGTTTGTGCATGCAAGTAGATCCGTTTACCCACCCCCACAAGGTCGATTTAGCCACAACCGACGCGGTCGCCTGTGGTGTCAGAAACGCGCGTTTCTGAGTGTGTGTGTGATTTGCTATCTAAACCTGTCAGCAGATTGGGCCCAGACCCCGACAACATCAACATTACGGCAACTCTGGTTTCTGTCGACAACGATAAGCTAACTAACAAATCATCCGCTAGAAATTGAATCAAGTCTTGAGTTGGGAATGAGAGATTTCCGCAGATATTTGACGTTGACATCCGTCCAATAAATGGCTTAATTTTTTTGATACTTCGGTAAGTGCGCAGGACATCCAACTATCTGACTGGAAGACAGCCCATAACTTCGAATATTTTGTAGGTAAGGCCTTCCAAAAAACGAGTGAACATTCCATGGTTAGGCCTCCGTGGACCAATTAAAAGCGAGATTGATGACGTGCAAATTTAAGAAGATGTATATAACGGAACGGAAACGAATGTTCGGCAAATTATGGACAAAATATTGAAACCGTATACTTGAGTAAAATTTGATTTGCCCCGACATTTGTTTGCTGCAAAATAATGACCGATTAATATTCGATGGAGTAGATAGCGAGGGGGGCGTTCGACTTTTCAGCCCGATTGGCCAATCGATAACCAATAGCATTCATCAATCAATTCGTCTACCAAGACCGTGTAAATTACCTGTTGGCACATATACATATTGGCTCAGACCGTCAATTAAACAAACCCAAAACGAATAACTGGTCCACTAGTAAACCCTACATAAAAGAGATACACAAGTTAACCCCTCCCCATATTTTGATCATGGCGGGGGACACGACTATTGAGTTTAGATTTCGTGTTTTGACAAAATGCTGTTTTGATGGCCCCAAGACTCCAGATAACATTGCCAATGCAATTTCGGTAAGAGAGGGGGCTTCGGTGCAAAACAAAACGCTTAATCAAATTTCAAGTAATCAAAGAATTTGGAAAGCCGCCATCAAATCCACTTACTAGGTATTACACACGCAATGCCGACACGATTAGGATACATTTTCAGAGGTATCGAGAGTTATAGAGGATAATACGGCATCGAGGTCTTCTCTAATGCTGCTGGTTTCACTGGATGGGCTGGGGTTGTTTTAATTTAACAAAGAGTCCCCGGTGTTGGTGGAAGATAAAGAGTAAATGATAGAACGACGCGATTGGATATACGGCTTGGACATTGAAAAGTGTCGCCAAATTAGAGCCCTATTCACTGTGACCAATGAGATGTAAGTAAGGCACCACGTCTGTTTTGAGTTGACCTACTGGCAAACCCCGAAATTGCAATTTTTGAGAAAGCGGAACTCGGAATTTGCATGTCACTTTAAGGGTTCAATACAAAAGGCAATTTGCCAATAAAATAAGTTGAAGGCCGTTCATTGTATTTACTAAAAAAAGATATCCCAGTGCCTTTAAACAGACTGTCGGGGTTGTTCGGCGTCCTAGTGAAACACATATCGCATCAGAAGGATCCACTCCGGTACAACAAAGAAACCCACCGAATATACATAGTGAAAGACAGTTCGGTAGTAAAAGTGCTTTATTAAGAAAACGAAAACTATTACTACTCCCCATCAGCCAGTGTGACAAGATGAAGCTGCTTGCGCGTTGCCACGACGACACAATCGTCCACGGCAACGAATCCCACGATTTCATCGTCCCCCGGGTGCGCCCCCTCGGGCAGCCTAATCACCTGTTGCCAGGCAACGTGGACGACCTTGGAACCGCGATTCCTCAGCTCCGTAAGACCGTCTCTAGACGGCGCCGGCTGCCAGTAGACGAAGACGTGTCTGGAGACGTCGGCGACGGCGACGAAGGACGGTCGGGTGCAGTCGTCGGTGGGGGGTGAGGCGACGAAGCGGCGGTTCTGCTTGCTCGCCAGCACGTAACCAAAGGCCTGGAGGGTGGCGACGTGGTGCCAGAGACCGCTGGGGGCCACTGGGGGCACCGCCGGGCACCACAGGACACCGTCGACGTCGTGGCGCGTGCACAGGAGGCGCGAGACCAGGCTGGGGGCCTTGGCCAACGGCGCGTAAAGCCACTGGTGGCCCAGCATCTCCGCCTATAACAGGAAGCAACGCACTGCATGTTTGCGGGGGCACGTCCACGAAGCCCTCTTAGCGATAAGAAAGAAGCCTTTGGCTTGATTCCGGATGATGCAGCGGCCGCTTTCCGCTACCCGGCATGTCACCGGGTTAGGGTCTCACACCGCTCATACCAACAGCTGGCAATGCCGAAGGCGGATTTCCAGTAGTTTGTTCGAAAAGCGTTTAGGTCTGTCCTCTAAAACAGGTCGGAGACGAATGTACACCATTGCCCGTTAGCTCATTTGTCAATCGCACAGCCTGCACCGGGTATTGCGACCATTTAAGCTACACGAACTCAACATAGACTCCCAAAATCTCCTGGTCTTCTCTATAGTCGAGAATAATTAATGACTCATCGAAATTAAGATGTTGGAGGATAGAAAATTATCAAACTAAAACGGTTATTGAGGCAATAAAACACATGAAACGTGACAAGCATGTGGAAACAGGGCAACATTTTGGCAGGCGATTGAAATATGCAAACGTATGATGCGTTTAAATTAGGTGAACCATGGACTGGCAAAGAAATAGCATACTAGAGGATAAAGCGGTTTCATGGGGGTTTGCCACGAGGATTCTCGGGAGAAGTTTTACTGGTAGCGTCCCGAGTTCCACCCATGGTGGCCTCACCGGGGTCTCGAACCCGAGTTCCTCACAGTAAGAGTGATGATGCTAACCGCTGCACCATTGGGTCGCCTTCCCGCGGGCATATGACACACATTGCTGTGAAAATAGCGTCTTTAAGACGCGAATTCCCCGCCCCAGTATTCCACTAATCTCCTCCACCTCATCGAGGTAGTAGGGATGCCGAGAACGACACTGCCGCAATCCACGAACAAGATGATGATCCACAACACCACCACGGTTGACTCCCTAATGGCAGCGCCAGACAAACCGACGCTACCACCGATTGGCGTTAAGCGATGCCGTTAAGTGGATTGAGAAAAATGCCTCCACACAAGTCGTTGAATAAACCAGGCCCCATGAGACAGACACGAGACTTTCACGGGAAACCAACACCATGGGGGGTTGAGTGCCAACATAGGTCGACTTGAAAATGGGATTGGGACGATAATTTGCGCTCTCACAATTCTTCTGGAAGTGTTTTTTTTATTCCAATTTCGCTAAATGCTACACGTAGAATTTCCGAACTCGAACAAATTTTCTTTTAAATTAATCAGAGAACGGCAAGCAAAAGCTATCCACAGAAATCATTGTCTCCGTCATGGCATCCAGGATATAAAAAATGCTTAATGTCGCAATAACTAATTGGTTAAGTATTGCATCAGAAGATATTTCAAACACGGACACAAAAATAACAAAAAACCATTAATTTTTAATTACATCAAATAACCCAGAAGAACTCGTTTTTGCGTGCGGCATACTCCAACAAGAGTATAAATGGGTTTAATGGATGTTTTCATGAAGCTGCTTATGGTGCTTCGTCAGCACAGTTCATCGTTCGAAAAAGCGTAGTTTGCCCGCTAAATAATTATGCTGGATATCCTTTTATTAGCACGATGTCCCCAATTGTGTGAATGCTTTTTCTCTAGATGCTTTGAGCTTCTGAATTGGTTTTTAACGTACCATAACAATCCTTAGCGTAGTCCTTAGAGTATTTTATGTTTCTTTAACATTTATATATATGCCGGATTAGACCAAAATGTTTGAAGCGCATTTGTAATCCCATCATCCGGCTATTCCTACTGATATCTTGAATTACGTTTTACCTTTCTTGAAGAGCTCTGTTAAGCGACGAATGCTGCTATAGACATATAGATGACACAGCATTAAAACATCCGTGAAAAACGACAACTAAGTGAGTAATAAAATGTGAAATTTCCAGAAGGGCAGGTGCTTTAGCATAATGAGTGCAATTTTGCTTAGGCTTTTAGAGCACTGGGGATTTCGATAGCAATAAATATCGATTCCTGAAAGGTACCTCTTACGGCAGAATATCCTCGTCTTCAAATTACAGTTTTGGGAGCTACTCATCAAACATAGGTCAACCTAAATACTGAATGTAAATTCGCGACGATGATAATATTTAAACCTGTGGAATAAATTTTAACTAAAAAGGATAGACATTATTAAGTTGATGCCGAATTATCAGACGATCACTCAGTGCCAGCCGAATTGTGGGTCGAAGTGGCCGCTGCTTGTGCGTCTTCCCACACTTAACCAGCACAGCGGCCAAACGTGGAAGTCGGTCTGGTTGAATCTCGCATGATGCAGCTGCCGGTTTCGAACCCTCCAAGCCTCCACGTCGGTGGACGATCACAGGGGCACACGGCGACGACCGACTTATTTTGATGACCTGACCTCTGAGCCTCACCCAGTGTCCGCAGTTGCTAGGAGGGGTTGGGGGGGGGTAATGCCGGTATGTGCTTGTTTGATAATGGGTTTCGGGATCGCTAATGCCTCGGTCCATTTTTACAAAGAATTAACCGGTTTATTATTAGTTTAATTAAACCGGCGTGTGGGAGCTGGCGGAGAGCCGGTTTCGATGCTCCCTTCGCGGACAAACGCAGAATCCACAGTACCACGAAGAGGTGGGGCCGATCCTGGGATGTGCTGACGTCGTAATAATTCTTGGCGCCGATGGCGGGGAGTAGAAGCGGCCGGTATTTTGAAGATTTGCTGGGACCTAGTATCGAGGAGGACACCGACGGAGGGGTCGAGCTGCGCATCAGCAGTACTCCGAAGAGGGCGGAGTGCTGTCGGTAACTTCCGTTTCGGACTCTCCTGGTGTCCTAATCACAACCAGGGAGCAGTACTATCTTCTAGCCCACTTTAAACACGCGGTCCATTCTCCTATTCGCGTCGTTTTAGTTTGCACGACCTCCGGCATAACCTTGTCTGGGCTCCGAACTGGCATTGCACTGCGCTGGCCGAAGAATTCATTGTGACAACGAACTCGGCCCCTATCCACCAACCCACTTCTATTTGTATCCCAAAGGAATTTTTCGTCCCTTTATAGCAAGAGACAATGGAAGTTTCCCTCAAAATCAAAAATGAGCTGGAATTGGTCGGACCGCGTTAACGAAACTGATTCATTTTAAATGAAAAAATCCGATAAATGCCCACTGTTTGAAGAAAATCTGGAAAATGAGCTTCATTTACAACACACAAGATATAGTATTGGATTGTTTTTGCTGTTTGAAAAAAGTAAGTGAACCAAATTCAAAAATTGCGCAATCTTTAAACTTGGTTTTGAAAAATGAGTTAACCGTAGCGTTTTTGGAGCACAGTACACGAAATTAAATCAGTTTAAAATACGAAAAGTCAGTAATATAAACACATCTCGTTTTCAAATAAATTCACTTGAAATATTCAAAAATACTGAAACCAACATGCACGCACTCCGACCGATTGAAAAGAAGACCCAACTGTGCAACATCCTCCCATACTAAGTTTTCACATTAGCACAGCAATTAGAACGAATTATTCATCGAAGCAAAGTCGAAAATACTATTTCTGACGACGCCAACAAAACGATTACTACTACTAATAATCATATTAAGTATTCGTATTATTAAGGTAACCAGGACCAAAACAATAAACAAAAGTACCACAGGAGACATACAAACGAGTCATCCCTCAATTGTTTCTGCAGTCTTATTTTCCAGACGATGAAGATTCTGAATAATTTAAGACGAATACACGGACACAACATCACCGAGGTTCATTTGTAGTATAGCAAATTTAATTCTCCAATTCCATGGAGTTTGACAACGCACTTTAAGAACCACGCCAATTATGCTCACTCATAACCACCTGCCAACGACAACGCTGCGTGGGAATAATTCAGCCGAGATGACTCAACTAATTGTGTGCATTCTGCCTTGGGACATCACGTACAATGTCAACGGCACAGAACGGCCTCGACAATTTCGTCGAACTCGTCGAGGTACTGGGGGATTTGGTAATCGACCATTATGTCATGAACTCACCAGACGAGCAAATCCGAGACTTTGAAATAGCAATAACAACAACAACAACCGTACCACGGTACTGCTAATTCCTCTCGAGGTACCAGGGTGCATAGATGCAATCACGGTCGCCCGAGTCTACCCGACTCTGAAACAGCGACAGAAGCAACCACATTCAGTCAAAATCTGTAAGATCGGCTCTGTAATCCACTGAATGGTGCCGCAATACTGCAACGAGATAATCCGTTGATTCGGTTTGAATTATTTAGATAATTCTGCGAAACTCTTTTTTGCTACAAACCTGTTCGTTTCCGCGACGTATTCCCTTCTCTTCCGAATGTAATTCCTTGTTTGAATGAGCTTATTCACTCTCTGAATTGGTGCCAAGTAATCAAGTGCATAAGCTTGTTGACCCAACCGACTATAACTCGGCGTCTAGTACTTGAAGTGTATTTAACCCCACCCGGAAGTCCACTGTTAAAGTATGTTACGCTCCTTGGCTATAGTATCGTTTAGTAACTGTACTCAATAATAAACTACAGAGCGGTGTTGAGGCTACTCAAATTAATAAAGTACGAAATTTAATTTGCTTGACGACGTGGAATTCGTTAAACGTCAACAGAGTAGCAACATTTCCTTTACAAAGCGCTCCTATCGAACTACCGAAAAAAATCACCGAACGATATCAAATACTGGTAATTGAATTCGAGTCGAACAACACTCTAGGGTGGGGGCTGAGCACTACACCCCAGAATGTAGTGTGCGCTCAATAAATATGCCATAAAATAGCACAATTGATTTGTGGATTACCCGGTATGTTGTTTGTAGCGTCTCACCATCGATGCGTTGAATGATCGCGTCCGAGCCATCCTCGGTATCGTTTACCATGTCCACATCCTCCAGCTGTTCAACATTGAAGCAACTCTGCATTGGCTCACTGACATTCATCGCAGATGCACCCCCGTTACCGTCTCCTACAGGCCCCGCCAGTCCCACGGCATCTTCGTCGTACCGAATGCCCAGACGCCGTTCTTCGTCGATGTCGGAGAGAAGTTGAGGCCACCCAACGGAGGTCTGCTTAACAAGGGTGATGTCGAGACTAAGGGACGAGAAAGAAGAAAAAAACGCGTTCCCACAATATGATTCGGCTATCATCGCAACACCCACTGAAAATTGCCAGAAGCGTCTTGGGATGAGCTTTCGCGGTGTAAAATGGCAACATTTAATCATTTTTTCGCTCACTATGATGTATTCCAAATATCTGACTTTACTAACGCCTAAATTCTACATGGGAAAATTTCCTAAACATTGATTATTGATACGCACATACATGGAAACTGCCGTAGAAGCGTGTCGTACATGTATAAGGTGGCTAAACCCCAATTGTAAAATCGCTCGAGAATGCCAAGGTACAATCTAGGAGAATTACCGACCGACAACGTACCTTCTCGTTTCGGAATCATACGTCCACATTGTGTCCGCAGGTTTAACAGGGGAAAATAGATTAGTGTTTATCAATTCCGTGATGCCGCCGACAGATTCAACCTTCACTTCTATTCGAACAAGTGTTGAAGCTCCATCTAAAGGGGGACACGCTGTGCACAGAACGGTGACACCTTTCTTGGAATCGTATGGTTTAGAATCCTCATGTAATTTTATGAGAATATTCAACAGGTAACTTCCGTCTTCTTCTTCTTCTGTGTTCGAAGAAACGGATTGCGTCCATGTAATCCAATTGCGTGCTGCCCGGTCGGCATCCATGCAATCGATAGCAGCGACTGGAGACGGGTTCTGAATGTCAGGATTCGCGGAGTCAAGCGCGGGTATTATGGGTTGAGTTGCACGGATGGTTAATGAGGAGGCGTTACCATCAAAAACGACGTAGTCCGGAAAAGAAGCACAGGTTAGGCGGCGGTGGCGCGACAAAGACCACGTGTCCTTTGATTCTATGAAATAGATGCAACTAAATTAGAACTGCGCGCGTACTTGAACTAATAAAAACATGCTTACGAGATAGTGTAAACCAATCCAGGTGGACGCAACGCTCTTTTGATTCGGGTTGATAAACCGAGAGCAGAACACAATCAATCTGGACAGATTTATCTGAACCGAACGTTTGGATAGTATCCACCAAGAAAGCCGATTCCGATGCTAAATCAAGGACCGATTCAAATACAACCTAACGTGATAGCTTGGATAAAATTCTACCCTACCTTCCAAGGAGACGTGGGGTCTCCAGAGCGTTTCGGAGTTGATAAAATATAAATCGTGCGAATCCCGTCCAGAAGAACAACATATTCTGGAGTAAAAACCATCGAAGTATTGCAGGCGTCTGCCTTATCTTCAGGACATTTGGTTTTCATATTAAAAACAGTCGGCCCAGCCGCGAAGGGGGCAAGTTTGTCAGGGATTATTATACTATTTATCTGAATAGAATTAAAAATATTATAATCATAACCAACGTTTCCACATTTGGTAATATAAAATGATTGTGTAGGGTTGAATCTGTCTTGGAATAAACAGTTGTGGATAGATGATAACTCAATCTGCAGTCGAGAGAAGTTATTCGGTTTTAGAGATTTAATGTCGATTTCTAAATATATAGTTGCATTTTTGGCAAAATACCTTCATCGATTTGAATGGATTTTGTATTTGTCGGTTTAAGAGATAACTTATATGATTCAAAGGTTGGATCCAATAAGTCACGATTAGGCGAAATTGTTGCATTCATTGCAAAAGGCAGATGCGGGCTAACTTGGCAGGTTTAATAATACACAAGAACGTTTGCCCATTTGGAAAATTATGTGGCCAATCCGATTCCAGTTAAATGATCATTATTAAAACATGTTTTTTTGACCGAGAAAATTGTTCACATTGAATTTTTTATGCATATAGACAGTCTCAACTGCAGCCATATATTAAATTCAATAAAGATTGTTAGGGGTTAATGAACGTATATACGGCAATTTATAACTGTAATGGTTGGGGCATGAGGACCAGGGGTATCAGCATACAAGGAATATTACAAAATAAGAACGCAAAATATAACGACACAAGTTCGGGAAGTGATGTTTTCTATTAAGCCACTACGAATTGCAATAAGCAAACCAGCTCGACACTTTTGTTTCATATGCATGGTCGTTCGGTTACCGTATTTTTTGAAAAAAGAACCTTTGGTCTAAAGTTGTCGGTCGAATGTAGCGCGATTCTCAATGCGATTTACAATTAAGGCGTATCTCCGAGACATTTAAGGTATTCGGTGAGTTTTTCGCGAATATTTTTGATTAATCAAGACTAAATCAATGAAAGTAAGATACTTTTTTTTATGTGCGAAGTGGAGATAAAAACAGATATTGTAGTTGTAAAAAGACCCAGCATTTATATATTATTGACTCTTCTAACATATACCTATTCTCTGATTGGATAGCAGTTATTTTAAATCTTCGAATAGCGAAATTCGCTTTAATCAGAAGCGTTCGCTTCGACTCTCTACGTTTACAATGTCGTCAGTTGCATGAAGTACGATCTACTGGATTTTGTGAAATCTAATTTGAATAATGTCCAGTAAACAAACCAAAAGAACACGTTGCTAAAAATTTCTCCTGATCTGCTTCAATAGTTTTACCAGATGGAAAGTTTCTTTCCGACCGGGTCGATATTTTTTGTTCTCGCGCTGCATCACAGTCGATCCTTGCTCACGATTTCGGTCGACTGTCTTACGTTCAAAAATATATCACGCCGCGCCAAATTGCGTAGTCCAGGGGTTTCATCTGTACCTTAAGGCAGTTGTGAAGGCTGAAAACAACACTGATGATTGAGCTGGAGATCGGGAATGACCCTATTGAAAATTTGCGTGACAATGAAACCAAACAAATTTGTTTATAGAATAACACATATTCATAATTCGTTTAGTTACTTACTTGGGGTTATTTAGACCGTGGAAATCATCATCAAAAAGTCATCGTTCAACGCCACTTCAATAGTTGTTCACTAATCCCTGCTCGTATTGTAAGTGACCACACCCATCCCTTCGTTTAAAGTTTATCTAAGTGTAAATCTCTTCGACGACTGCGTAGGCTCTACCGTTCAATACCCTCAATAACAGCGGCATATCGCAATTCGGTCATTCCTTATTTGTCCTGATTTCCCGTTTGCCACACTTTATATACTTCTTGGGTTAAATTGGCCTTTCTTGCAAATTTACCTCGATGCTATTTCTTTTATTCTTCTTAACCTATTCTGCATTTTCTACGTATAATTTTGACGTCCTGTAACATTTTTGTTTATTGTAAATTTTAATGCTGAAAGTTTTGGTCCTCGTGACCTTAATAAAGCGAATATTATTATTATTATTATTATTATTATTATTATTATTATTTTAGTTTCACCAGAGTAGGTGAAGCAGGAACTAAAATAAAAATTTCATATCTAGTACTTTTTATACTGTCTTGTTTAATGCTGAAAGTTTTTGTCCTCGTGACTGTAGAGTATAGCTACCTCAATAAAGCCACTACAATTATTATAATTATTATTTTATTATTATTATTGAATGCCTTATAGCCTAGCCGGCCACAGCCTTGACCGTCATAGGAGCTCCGACAAACTGGCCTTTCGATTTTTCCGTCTAAGAGCCTAGGTTTGCTTTTATAATTTTTTTACGAGTTCGATCGCTAAAACGTTATATTTAAATAAGAGTGGCCGTTGAATGTATTAAATACGCAGGCGAAATAAGGCATTTATTATTGATACGCAATAAATAGGTTTTCAAACGTGGATGCATCTTTGAGGGTTCTCTTTACCCGGGCGAAAATTTTATTATTTATGTGCACTTGTACAAAGAAGATTGGATATACTTTTTGATGTCGTCTCGGCTTTGAAGGGGTGTAAATAATTACACAGGAATTTATGCTTACGAGACTCTTAGCCTATCATGTTTTTTTTAATAGACACTATAAACACGACTTATTCGTAATCAGCCATTGTCTGCTGTATTTCCATATTCAGAAACCCGGGCGTGTCGTTAAACGCTACTTACCCTTTCAAGCGTCGTCTTTCCTACGCCAGGGATGCTATTTTTCTGTATTCTGGTTTGATCTAACAGTTTTCAGCCCATTTTTTTATCTGTGTGTGGTCTATCTGTGAAATCAGCATTTATCAAGAGGTGTGACTGGAATAGCTAACGCACCAATCGCTCTGAACGCCGTAAAATCATAGTGTCTCCTAACCTTATGGCGAACGGTTCGATCGAGGAGGTTGGCCTGCAAGCGGTTATAGCGAATTGGACAAACGTACTGCAAGAGGACCTTAACAGCCCTTACATCAACACCTATAATAATACTCCCGACTATCTGCATTACAACACACACACAACGCCTACTTATGACGCCCAAAAACCGGGTGATACCATAAATGAGATAACACGACTCCTCCCAAGATGTACTACTCCTAGGTACCCTAGACATTGGGTCAGGTTTTTATATGCCCGGATAAAGGCCGTTAATGTTTGAATGGCCCCCTTTCCGGAAACGGTACGGACATTCTTGAACGAAATCGGATATCCCGCCTGCGTGGAGCCTTATTTGAACGTACCCTTCTTGAAGCTGTCGCCCTGGAAGCTTTTCGTTGCGAATATACTCTAAACCCTCCCACCAACCTCGAAGTGGAACAGCCAGTATCGACCCTCCTATGCTTGAGAAAAATGCGGAATCAATTTAAAGCCACTTATCGTCATTTGTTTCATCTCTTCCGTCAATACACCATCCAATTATGTTATATAATTCTAATCTCTGTTGTATCGTCCTCATTTTTGTTGGGTGGGAGTTTATGTGATTGCATGCCGTCAGATCAAATAACTCCACATAGTCACAGTACAAAAATCGGTTCGGATTTCCGTGTTCATGAATTCTGATTGGTGATCGTTGCCAACAACATTTCAATATGTGTGCTTATGCAATGCTAGGGCCTTGAAAGTTTACTAATCTGTCATTTAATTTAGTTAAATCTTATGGGACTCTAGTTTGATGGGCGAAATAAACGTGGACGCGCAGTCGTTTGGAAGAGGTGGCAACAACTATATCTTCCAAGTTGACCGAATCAAAACCAAATGCGGTTTCGATTAAATACTCGGCGCTATTTCTTTGGTATGCTGTCAGAAGCGACAGAGATTTGGGGATAAACAAGTACTATAAAATATTGATTTCTTGATAATGACAACATGCATTGGAATAGCTGGATTTGGTGATACGCGCGAATCTGGTTGAGAACAACAAATACTTAATAATAAGTTTGCGGGGATATCGATCAGGCAGGGTGAATAAGTTAAGTGCCTGACAATGTTGTAATTCGTTCCGAAAAGCTAAGTGGCTCTTCAAATTGACCAATTGCAGAACAGTGCCGAAATATCTGGTATTCGGATTGTCGATGGTAAGATATACGATATGAGACCGTTTTGTCTCGGAAGAAACTCCTGGTCGCAACTTGCATGTAAAAAATTATTTTGGGGGCATTTTAAGAAAAATGAGGTTATCTAGGAAGTTGCAGCTTTTGATACGATTTCCGCCGAGGTCGTTTTCACGAGACCAACAACTGGAGCTCTCATTGTTTATCCTGAACATTTCATCAACAATTTTATTAAAAGTATTACACCAATGGACATGCACTGGCCCTTCAAAGTCATTAGGAACATCCAATTGGGTCTTTCTGTTAATGTAACTGCAACGATACCGTGCTAGGCATAACGGAGTCGACTACCCCTAAGCACGTTTTTTATTGGTCAGGCTCAATGAACGTCTACACGACCACCGACGTCTACTCGGCGGCCTCGCTGATTGGTCAAGAATTACACCTGCTCATTGACGAACACGGGCCCGACGATTTCCATTCGCTCATGCTCAAGGTCATCGCCATGCTTGAGGAGTTGGAATCCTGCGTCGCTCAGTCAGCCGAGACGGAACAGTTAATCGCGCAGCTGCATGAACAGTACGATTCCCTGAAGGCCGAGCGCAACGAAGAGGAAAGGCAGGATTATGTCGGGGTGAGATGCCACCAAGACTTTATACGGTTTTGTTATATCCGGCATAGACGTAGCCCCACCAACCGGAAGGCATTGAAGAGAAAAATAGACGCTTGAAGAGTTCTAGAGAGTTCACCTGAACAGCCTCCTTTATTAACATACGTGATGAGGTATTTATCCTGGAGTTGGAGGCAGTAAGGCCAGTTGGCCAATCAGAGGGAGTTTGTGGAATGAGTCACTCAATCGATTAGATTGGGACAGGACAAAATGTTGACAGAAGGTAGGGGGACAAGCGACATGGTGACCTTTTAAACCTGAGTGATTTTCTACACTTTACAGGAATTAATGACGAGAACTAATTCAATAACAGAGTTTTCTTGGGGAAACAAAACAGTTGCCGAACACCTCCCTTCTCAAAGAAGTGGCAAGTCTTGTCTTGGTGGACGGCGTCTGCCCCATGGGTCTGGTGTCTCGGTTTTTTTTTGATGAAAGCAGGCTTCACTAACCGGAGAGTCGTCATGGGACTGGAAACCTGGTCGCAAATGACGTGGGCAGTAGAGATGCCTTGTGACGCAGGACGCTGCTACTGGTCTCAGATATCTGTAAAAGTAGTTTGTTACGAGCATGTTGCTGGAGGACGCTGTCTGAGTACCTGGTCGTAATCTGAGGAATCCTGCGCCAGGAGTTGAGCCTGGACGATGGATGTCTGGTTGTTAGTTGACGGTGAATGGTGCTAATGACCATGTGTCTCGGTTTCCGATGAAATCAGTCTTCACTAACATGAGAGTCGTCGCAGGACTGGAGATGCAGTCGCAAATAATAATAATAATATAATAATTTTTACGCTTTATTAAGGTCACAAAGACCAGAACTTTCAGCATTTTAATGTTTAACAGGAATGGAGGAAATAACAACGAGGTAATGGCGGCCATAGAAGGCCTTGTCCATAACGCGCGCGAGACCGTTTCCGCTCCTGGTTGCAGCTTTGAAGAGGAAGGCTGTGTACCGTTTGGTCGCCGTTTGAGGATATCTCTCTACGGATGGTCTGCCAAGAGCCCTGGACACCAATCGGAAAGGATTTCTCGAGATGTTTTACGGCTAATCTCCCAGGCCCAATCGGCATAAATTCGCATATTCTACGACGATCTTTGGCACAAATTTCTATTACCAAATTAACGGCATGTGAAATCACCTCTTTTCGTTTTGGTCATCAGTATACGACCACCGGCTGCCTGTCAAAATTCTATCGCCTGATAAAATGCGCATTTTCTCTCGGTCTTGAGAGACATGCTCATGTCCGCGAGTGGTTGTGTGTGCTTGAGCATAAATATTATGATGGTGCTGGGGTGACGAACTAGGCAGCATCATTTCGATTGTTATTCGATTCTCATTGGATGTTTTAGTTGGGACCACGGCACATGTTATGCTTTAACTACCGTCTCATCCTAATCCTCCTTTAAATATCGTCTCCTCCTCCTCTTCAACCCAGGAACTGGATCTGATGCAGCAGAGTTGGCACAATGAGAGTCAGAAGCTCATGGACCAGATCATGACTCTTGAAGCAGAGAATCGACGCCTTAAACACCAACAAGGAAGCTTTTGTGCGCAATCGGACAACGTGGACCCCGACCAAAAGAGTCAGGTCACCCTGTCGGATCTCGTTTCTGGGAAGCAGCAGCATCAGAATGCACGACCGCACAGTCTGCCAATTCGAGCGGAGGTTGAGACTGTGATCGCCCGGACAGAGGAGCGACTTACACTGACTCGACAGGAAAGTAAGCCTTGCCTTGTTTGTAGTTTGGCTTGTGTTGTATCTGAATGTCTTATGTTTAATAGAGTTATGGATATTTAATTCTAGTTTTCGATACCGTGTTTATACTATTCATTCCTAAGCTCCAAATAACGACGAAAAATGCAGGAAATGAATCGATTCAATCTAGAAAGCCAACAAAAAGCATCGATTCTAACTATTCGGGATGCGATAAATCCCGGAGGATTCTGCGATAGGATACGTTCAAGGCCACACAGAGACTTGGTAACAAAACAGCAATACGGAGGGATTCGCGCTTACCTATAAGATGTAAATTCGATAATGAACTCAACCTACAGCGTTACACAGTGGCTACAACAGCAGCACCAGTTGCGACGCAATCCTACGTCATTCACTCCGGACAGGGCAGATTGTTAGGGTCGCGGGCCGAATGAATTGTCTGAATAGCTCACTCGCAAGACACGTTTTTTTAAATAGCGGTTAAACATCTATCTACTAACACTAGATTCCGATAATTTCGAGGTGTTTACTTATATATTTGAAGCCACGCTTTTGAAAAGTCGTTCCATGCCATTATTTTGTTTGTCTCGTCAAGGTCAAGCAGCTGACCTACAGCTGATCGGTCTTCTCAAATCAAGCATTGTTGATCAGGCCCGTGAAATTAGGGAAACTTGGAGGGAACTCCTATTTACCGAGGCCTCGTTGGATGCAGTAAGTATTCCCCTAACCAGCCCCACACCGTAACCAACTTCTATAAAACCTTCCTCATTGTCCTCCGACAAACAACTAGTTACCCGGGACAGATAACTGACATCTGATTTAAAAAATACTAAAATTCTGTTTTGGCGTTTTCGCCCAAATCGTTTGGCATAAAAATTTTCTCGAAATTAATCAGTTATAGATTTAGGAACTGTAGCGGGCAGATATGGCAATATGTTTACGCTGTCCTACAGAAACGATGTCGCGTTACATATTAGTCAAGAACGTTTTCTAAATATCGCTTTATAAAACATTTTTTTATTGCAGCGCGCTAAAATATAAATTGCTATATTGTTGACCACCTCAGTCCATGATCCCTTATGAGTAGTCCAGGAATTTTCGTAAAACATTCCTATCGATGGCTAAATGGAAATCCCTTGGTTACCGAGATTTATGGGTACACTTTAAACCATTAATTGGCAGAGGAAGAGGTTTGCCGACTTGCTCGCGAATCTGGCCAGATGATGGCGGCAAAACGCAACCCAGTTTCGCGGCAGCAGTTGAGTCAGTTCAGCTCGGATCAGGCAGAACTCGAAGCCCAGCTGGAAGTATGCGAACGCGAACTGGATGAATTGTCGCTGTCAACTAGTAAGGCCAGGCAGGTGAGCGCCAGCTTCGATTTTTTGCAAATTTATTAGGCATGCCAGTGTGTATCGATTTTACGCATTTGCCGATCTCTCTATAGATTGAGTCACCGCAGGATCCCGCTATGCCGCTCCACTTCGCCCCCGGACAGGGTCTAGAGTCTGCTGAAACCAAGATCGCTGCAGGACAGGCTGATTCTCTCTTCGGTTTGGAACAAATCCGTTCGCTGCTCTATAAACGCAATGACCTTAGGTGCCGGATCATTGAAATCAAGGCAAACGTGGAGACCATCGACATTGCTGAGTGGGTCCCTTGATATAGCTCTAATTTCTAATCGGTTTCCAGCATCATGGACATTTTGGAGTCAAGAATGCTTAGGCTGGCCTCACAATACCCGCCGATAAGCTCTTTTGTATTCTTCGGAGAGATTATTTCAATGAAATGCTTTACCGACCATGTAGTCCGCAAGACTGCAATTGACCGCAATCGAAAGAATCTAAAAGCGTTTTAAATAACTACAGGGAATGCTCCGAAACGTGTCACACGATTTGTACGAATAGGAAGAAAGAAGAGTACTCTGGTTGTTTGATGTAATCAAATTGGATTTACAACTTGATTACTTTCAGTATTAATATGTTCACGAAAGTAAGGTCAGTATTACATAGTAGTGAAGACTTTTATAAGCCCGAGTTGATTGAAAATATTAAATTAACCATCATGCCTTAATTGCAGGCGTTATTTACTCAGGGAGTTAGTTTTTAACTTTTACGGCACACCGCTTGGTATTCAACTGAAAAATAAATGGAGATAGCACTGCTTTTTGTTGCACACCACAGTTATTGTGTAATGAGGATGATGCTTCGTTCCGACCATTGCGTGTTGGTCTCGGTTATAAAAATAATTTTGAAGCCAATCAACCAACCATCCTTCAACGCCATCTTCACTTAGTCGACAAAGGATGCGGGAGTGTGAAATAGCGTTGAAAACCGACGTGAAGTCCAAAAATACTCCCTTGACGGCTTTCGCTCCAGCATCAAGTGACGAGTGGATTGTTTGCGGGAACGTTTTCACGGCGTCCAGCGGGCTTCCCTTTGTTTTATAAGCCAACTGGAACGGGTCATCAACAGCGTGTAGTGTGTTCTCCAATTTAGAGAGGATTTACTTCTAAATCAATGTCAACCACACAAAACAGTCGTATAATTGAACCATACTTAACAGGTCCTGCAGAACCATTGGCCGGTTTCGCAATAGGTGTTTAGGCTACATCTCTCGATTCAGAAGGCAAAGAGCATTCTCCTGACGAAAAATGGACAAGTTTGATGACATTTGGAGAAATCTCGTAGTGACTGATTTTCAGAACCGCGGGAGCCTGTCTGGGACTCTTGAGGCACGCCCACATCTAGGATATTCGTGGGCGATTTTAAACGATCCGGGATGCCCCGCGGGATGGTCAGCGGATCAGAATAAAAAGCTGTTATTCAGAGCATCAAGGTCGAGGGGTCCACTTGGTAGATATGAGCGTCAATCTTTGTCGAGTTTAAGAAAGATTTTGGAGGCAGAGGATTCGTGGGCGGGTAGAAGAGCGCTGGAATTATCTCTTATCTCACTCCAATTATCCTCTTGATTTTATATGAACAAATATGTACCCTGGGACCTCAATAAAGTTCTTACTTTATTCTCAAGTTAACTTTCAAATTTTTATTTCACAGTGAAGATGTCGTTTCTGGGCCTCTACCACGAGAACCGCTGGAGAAACTGCGACCGGACTTTGTTCGATCGGAATCGAAAATCAAGTCTCTGTAGATCTCTTTTCTTGGTTAAACGTATTTAGGTTAATTGGAAATAACGTCTTAATTCCATTTTAGTTTCATCGATGTGCTGAAACGCCTTTCGGATAATACCTTGGCCTAATGTCTTTGCCACATTCCCAGCTTCATTATGTTTCTAACCACGAACCAAATGTTGTGTTGTCTGCGGTTACTTTTGAATTATTGCATGAATCTTAAGGCCTACTTGCAATCATCTTGAACACTATCATATACCGTACTTGGGGTTAACTTGCAGTGACCTTAGACTATGTGTTTATTCATCGCACACGCATGACATCCATTCGAATGGCACCCAATTGGCTAACGCAAACCGCCAGACATGCTCTGACTTTAACGCGTAAACATAAACGCAACATTGAAGACATCGGGCCGGCCCCGCGACACGTCGAACGTGTGCACAGACAGGCGTTAGGCATCGACCCTGGTCGGCAGTTTCGAGCCAGGCCGGGCCCCAACTGTTGTTCGAATAATAAACTTTATTATACATTCCGAATTTCATTTTCGGCCATTTTGATTTGTGGGCCACGAAGTCTTTGCAGTCCAGTAGATATGCAACTTTGGCACGCAATCAAATAACGAAATGCACCATCTAAGAGCGATGTCTGTGGGTTCATTTCGCTCCTAAGTAGAATGGCAAATAAACCTTTCTCATAAAGTGTTTACATGTATTTTTAAGGCCTTCATGCTGAGAAACAGTCTCTGAAGGTTTAATAAATCGTCTAGATGTTTTTTTTGTTGCTATCGGCTTATTGATTAAAACACTGGTCCGAAAACCGCCTACAACTTAAAATGACATCTTTCATGGGGACTCCTTTCGGGGCGCAAGTAGGCCATTTATATAAAACGTGAATGGTAAATCGCATTAATGGCGATAACACAGGTTCGACACGTATGTATGATATTGACGAAGGCCCCAATGTCTCCACTCGGATATTTTGCATCATCGGAATTAATAGATGCTGTAGTGACCTTGATACTCCGTGTTTAGTCGTACAACTCGACAACCTCATCTAAGATAGTTGAAGTTTCGTGATTAATATTACAGGACTTGCGGTATTCACCGACAATTGGACGTTTAAGTTTGATTGAATACTTTGATAGTTAGGTCCCATAGTTTTTTAATATTCTTATTAGATATATTCTCATTGACGATGATTAACAGTACTTATTGCAATCGTATTGTTTAACTGTGTGCTTCTGCATTGTAGGTGGGACGTGTGTTTTCGGACATTCGAATTTTCGTCCACTGAATATTTTACAACACAAGTTGAGGGCTGTGGAATAATTATACACTCTCCGTTCATGATTGTGAAATCGCGAGAGAAGGTGTTTTGAGACAAAATATCCATCGCGACTCTCTCGGCCCAGATGGGAGACATATCCGCGATCGAGAATAACCTCTCGCAAGCCTCGACGGAAGAGCCAAGGCCACCTGCAACAGAGACGGGATCATTGTCTTCGGGTGAAGAACGAATACCCGACGAAGCACTCCCTACCCCGATTGCCTCGATGGACGAATCAAGGACCTTCATCAAGAACGTGTCCCAAAATCAATCATCCGGACGATTCCAATTAATTCAAATGCTAAACTTGGGAAAAAGATATTCCGCCCTCAATTTCGTTTTCTTATATATTATGCAGACATATTGCAACCACCGTTGACACGTTCTCGTGACAGCTGAATAACTATGCTATCTAACAACCCCCATCATCCCTAAACTCGCAGTAAAAATTACGTTTTTCCATGTTTGGACAACCAAGACGAGAATGCCGTAACCATTTTTTTCATTAAGAACCGAAACTTTTAACATTTGAAATATACAACTTTATACGAGTCTTCGCGACTCAGCGGATACATTGACTCAGTTTGAATTGACAACAATTCGACAGAAACGGGGATGACAACAGTCACTTGAAATACTTGAATAAAACTAAGAGTGTACTGCGCATTATTGCCAGTCTCAAATATTGTATAAAGAGGAAGAGTTTTCAACCACAACCACACCTCAGCGTCCCATCCTCACCTATTGGGATAACATACGTGGGAGTCAGAAAACAGCAATCCAAGTTATTCAAAACGCACCAACTCTACAAATGGCATTCCTCTAATCCTATCATAAGTTTTGATTCCACAAATACTAGGATTAGTTGCATATTTATTCATTTTGACGACTACGTTAGAATATCAGTCTTTTGTTTCAATTTCACAACACTTTAAAAAAAACGTGTGTTCTTTTTAAATGTCTAGGCCACTTTTACACTGACTTTGGGTTTCGTTAACCGTTCTCTTGATTAACACAATGCATAAATGTGACGGAAATATGTCGACGTCTATGCCGAATCACAGTATGAGCATGGCTGTAATTACTCTAATCTACAATTACTATCGAGTTTTAGATGTATTTTAACGTAAATCTAAATTTTCATCTTCTGTTTGAAACTTGGTTCATTGATAATGTTGGCAGTAAGTCTAAAATACTACGCTCCATTATGTATAGAATTGGTTGGAGCCTGTGTGGGAGTTTTCCTTTTGGCAGTTTTCTATGAAGCAATGAAGGTATTTGTATATGCATTCTCTCTTTTAGTGTCGCACATTAACTGGATTTTTTCAATGCTGTTTTAATATATTTTCAGTATTTCCGAGAACATCTTCTTGTTAAGAATATAAAGAAGTGCAATCCTCAGTGTAAACACCAACCTTCAGGTGTACAAAGTGCATATTGCCAACATCAACTTCCTGTGCCAACCGAAGGAAATGGAACCTCTGTAACGGGTGTCGGTGATGATTTACAGAGCGAAATTGGTCAACATCACGCTCCACTTATTCAATCTAACGGCAATTCGTACGTTGTTGTTCATAGTAATATTTCAATCAACGCATTCCTCGATGATCACCCCCTCCCATGTCAAGTTGGTGAAAATACGTATTTTGCAAAATCTAAAAAAGTGCTCTAAAAAATTATTTTAAATAACGGATGCATTTTTTGTGTAGTCTGATAGTAACGGTAATTATTTCACAATCAATTTTCGGCCGTTTTGCGTTCTCTTGTCTTCACTCCCAAGGAGCAGGAAGCGACCTCTTGTGTGTGATCATCATACCCAGTTGTGTTAAAATAACTGGTTTATCTATTATGAAGCGGCTTACAACAACAGACAATTTGGCTGCCTACTGGTCATCTATTTACTACTTGACTTCGGAACCTCTGAATTGTTTCTACCTGTTCGACTGAACGGTGATCCTGGAAGCTTGAAAGCAGTAGCTCTAGGAAAACCAGAGACCCAAAACGGCCATCTTTTAAAATTGAACACAAAACAGAACACTTCTTCATAATTCTACCAACAATTGTAATATTTTAGATTTCATCTGTTATACCCCTAATTTAAGCAGGAATTTTTAATTGTCTAATTTTCTATCTATCCAATTTCAGTTGGGCGGGCTACTGTTCCCTGCAACACATCCTGCAGACGGTGCTTCACGTGATCCAGCTCATAATCTCTTACTTACTCATGTTAGTGTTTATGACGTACAATGTCTATCTCTGTCTGGCAATCGCTCTGGGTGCCGGTCTTGGCTACTTTCTGTTTTTCCGTGAGCGCTTTGTTGTCCTTGGCAACCAGGAGTGTTGTCACTAGAACTCCTGGTCTCTGCAAGACCATACCCGTCCCGTCGCTATCCCATACATTCTCAGTGTCTTAATTGTCTTTCGAGTCTCGTTTACCTCCGACCCCGCACCCCTCAAAGCCTATCGTGTCCTCTTTTTACTGTTGTGAACGATTCGTATGATTTATACAACTTCCCGAACCTTTTGTGATAGGTCTCGATTTCGAATAAAAGTGAATTTGTCCATATGATTACCCGAAATAGTCTGTTTTTCCTACGAGCATAGGAAACATGTGATGGTCCTTTTGCATTAGAAATTAGTAATACCTTCGTTGTTAAGCTGAAATCGTCGTTGCATTGCAAGGCTCTACCGCGGTGCTATCCATGCCTACTGGAAGTTAATCGTCAAAAATATTTAATCAGAGAACAAAACGGACATTAAAACTTGTACAGATTGGACAAATACAGTTGCGGCTGCTAGCGATGTTTACCGTTTGTTTTAATGAATCCAGTTCTTGGACAGCTGGTCGCGGACCAATTACCTTCATAGCGTCGTTTAGTAGTGTTCCTACCAGGGTACCATACAATCCGGCAGGTGAATTTTGTGATGACTGAAGCCAGACTTGCGGAAGGAATCGCACGTTCGCCACACATAAACGCCAACATTTGGAAAAACCCTTATCACGCGTTGTTTTTAATCGATGTTGTGGATAAAGATGGCGCCTTTTGAGTGGAATAAAATACTTTTCTGTCAGTAAAATAATCGCTCTATTGGGGCCACGATTTCCCAACTTTTCAGAATTAAAACTGTAACACAATTAGGTAAGTATTCCCGCTCTGTTTGTGAGACATTTGGGTTCGAATCTTAGGTCAGGCTATGACGGATGGACCCTGGTAACGACGCCATCTGTAAACAATTTATGGCCAAAGTCGCACAGACCTTTACGAAAACATTTTATACGAAAAGTGGCTGCGAGTTCCTCTTTTGCCTTTTCTGGGGAAACTCGAAATAGGGACATAAGGAGAATGCCCGGATTGCTACATTCAGCCGTTTTTGCGGCAATTTAACGAATGGTTGGAAGAAATGTACATTGCGACAGACTAGAAAATAAAGAAAGGTGGGGTCACCTAGTAAAAAAGGAATCGAGAAAGATACTGCCACCTAATCGCGATTGATTACCGTGAATATTATAGAAACATTAGAGGCCAGAAAACACTACCAAGGAACCGTACGATATGAGAGGAATGAAGAAGATGTTCACGATGACCGTGAAATGGTTTATGCTGACCCAAAGGCCACGCAAATGACCTGCATGAACCGAGAAATTTGAATGTTGATCTGGAGGAGCAATTGCGGAGAGAAACAATTTCCGCAGCCTCTATCAGTTCATTGGTCGGCATTTTGATGCGTTCAGCAGCCGTTGGTAGAAAATCATTTCAGCGATCGAACGATTCACCTGTTGAGAGCCATGTGGGCGTAGGATAGGGTCAGTCGTCGATTTAGGTCTGGGACCACAGTCCAATTGTGTTGTAATTGAGCCAAACAAGACAGATTATTACACATTTCCGCCCCATAAACCTCCTTTACTACTATGTTTCAAATAATTTCGAAATCGTGTAAAAACCGTCAAAACGCTCTATCCGCTGTGAATTGTCGGGGAAGTCTTATTAGAACGGACAAAGCGACCGCCGTAGACATTGTGCCTACGGGTTCACCATACAAATGAGCAATAACTAAACGGCTACAGATATGTGGGCGAAAAATGGTCCTAGATGTTATTTATCCCTTAAATTATGGGTTTTCTGTCATCCCCTATTCAATGAGCTGAGGAAATTAAAAAAACACGAGGAATTGTGCGGAAATGTAATATTATTGTGTTCTTCATCTACAAAGGATGAGCTAAAACCAGCTCTAGAATCACAGGGCTGAATGACTAAAAACAAATGGTTGGCAAATGAATGATGGAGGCCATATTCGGTACCAATACGAGGTCGTAACTCCTCTGTAACCCTACACAAACGTTTTAATTCACACAATATCGCCTTGAACAAGATTTCATGTCGTGCATAAATTACAATCAAAGTTGTCAAAGTTCAAATGATGTCACTTGTGTTTTTTATCGGTTAGCGTGATATGCACGAGCATGCACGGTGTAAAACTTGACCAGTTTATTGAACGGGAACACAAATGATCATGTTGGCATTTATTGTCATTCGTGCTATCGTGACTTCAATGCAGGATATCCCTGAACATGGGGAAGTTTTTTTTGCCTTGGACTCTCTCCATCAAGAGGATGAGCTGACTTCATGGATGGAAAGCCGCAGAATCATCCTAAACTAACCTAGGGGCTACATCTGGAAGTCGGGCTGGTTTAAGTTTAGATGATTCAGCAAGCCACCGCCACCTCCAAGTGGCCAGGTTACAAAGGCAGGCCTCTGCGACCGGTTTAGTTAAGGTGGCCTGACCCGTGAGTTGAACCCATAGTGACTTACGAGTAGGGATGCTAAACGCAACGCCAGCGCTGTATGGCCCGCGTTCGGAGTCTGGTGATGCATGCGAAAGACCAAAGGTGTATTCAGTTAAAATACGCTAAACAATCAACTTTGAAGTTTATTTGTGGATAGAGTCCCTTCGCGCAAAGAACGGTACAACGAATGACTCAATTTTTGATTCGATAGAAAAACGACGAAATCCAACCATTTGAATATAGTGAACTTGTTTGAAGGCTCTGAAATGAAGCGTAAACATCGGACATAAACGGGGATATTTTTGTTGATTTGTGGGGCCATGGGCCAATGAAAATCGAATATGAAAAACGGACCAATCTTATAAGCGTTGGGGCAAAGGGGAACCAATCACAGGAAAGTGTGAAACATTACATATTTTGCTGAATAATATAATAAAAACAATACGTTTTTTATGAAATATGCTTCTCAAAAAACAACAAAGCTGCAACCTATTCAATAAATAAATCGGGACACATTGAAACGATTTTCGCCAGCGCGGAATATAAAGAACATCCAACCATGCCATTAGTTTGTCAAATACCAAAAGTAATTCAGTGTAACAAACATTATCCAAGTTTTTTTACGAAGGAGTTATATTCATAATATACAGATAACGAGCCTCGTGGCATCATAATTCCTGACGGAACTGAAATGATTTATAAAATGATAAATCTGGTTGTTTCTTTCACTTACCAGTTTTTTTACAACAAAAGATGCTCTGGTCCTATCGCTGTCTGAAAGTGGGCCGCCTTGGGGCTTGTTCGAACCAAAGTATACACCTGCACTTTCGCATTGCCTTCCGATTATTCGTCTCAAGCAATTCTAAGCCGGGTATCAGCTGATTGGAAAAACCGGGTAGTCAGCTGCCCTTACTGCTACAGCTAATGAAACTCGGAGAGCTTTGACTAAAGGCGGCGTCAACGAAATGACCATAGAGACAACAGAATCCCAGCTAACCATCGTTGAATCACTTGGAGTACTCGAAAGGGAGCCAGTTTTGGCTATGTCAAAAGCAATACGGGCCGTCAATCGGTGGATCTGGAAAATGCGGTGGAAGTTCGCTACGCTTTAGAGCAAAGTATTTGTTGGTTTCGATCAGATTTTTTGGCGTATCTGTGTCTTGTCTTGAAATATTTGCCTACACATTATAAATTATCGCAGCAGGGCGATTAAAAATATATATTAATTCATCACCGAGAGCATCTACGTTATCGCGGGAGTTAACCATTTTCTGGATTCCCGAACAGAGTCATTAATTTGCGTGGGTTAATTTTACTTACCGCTCCCTATTGACTTTGCTATTAACCCTTTTTAACGATTTTAATTGCCTAGTGGATTTATAATTCGTTGCGACGACAAGTCAGCCAAACTTTGACTTAATCTGCGTGATCTCGCTCATCCCGCAATAGCAATGAGTTCTGCCTGTGTGCTGTCAGCTCTATGGGTGTGGCCAGAACCCTCGGCTTTCATCTGAAGCGATTCTCGATATCATCACTCAGTGCGGTGCCAAATGCGACATAAATGCATCAAATGAGTTACGCCCCGTTGCCTCAATTCCATCTAGCAGCAATTTCAGACACCAAAGGTTACCGGGGTCACTCATGCAGACCGCAAAAAGGTCAACGTTACCTGGAGACTAGTTCATCCCTACAAGCCAGGAGGAACAAAGACGAAATAAATAGCCAGAAAATCAATTAAACACATGCCTTCTCTCTTTGTTAATGCTAGAGTCTCTTTAAGAGAGGTCCAATCCAAGTGATGGATTGACGGCAGAAACGCAATAGCGAGGTTGCGACATGACGCAGATGAACGGCTATGATGAATCTAGGTAATATTGTACACATGACGTATAACCCGGCTTTCGATATTGCTCTTATTTCTTATTATATGTGGAAACCGAACGACAAGGAACGATTCTTGGCAATGAAAATATAAAATGGGATAACCTACTAAGCAATGTGTCCTTCCAGGGGAGATTTGGGTAGGGAAGCCGAGTTATTGTCGGTCATTCCAGTAGGTCACAACCAGTCAAGGCTTCTAAGTTCCAGATTAAATGCTTTTTATTTGTCCAAACTAGAACTCTTGTGAAGCATCACGCTGAAAGTTATTTCACTAGAAACAGGTCTTTAAGTTGGAATGGCAAAATTGAAAAACGGTCGTATGATCTGGAAATGTGTATTCAGCCGATTTAAAAAATTAAAATCAATCGATAATTGGGCCGTTTTACTGTCTAAAGACTTTCAAAAGGCAAGAGAAACAAAGTCAATTGTTAACAACTTAAATCGATAACATGGCAGATACGGTAAATCGATGAAGATGTGTTATGACATTGGACCATTGAAATCCATCAATCTTGGGGATGAATATTTTGGATTAAACAAAAGCGTTTGTGTTCAATAAAGCGATATAGCCTCTTGATAACCGCTCTTACACGTCACACATATTTAAGGTGATGCTATCATTAAAAAAGTGAAAGAATGCAGACTATAGACAGAACAAAGGTTTCTATTTTCTTCTATGCATATCTTCGGGTTACGTCATCAATTTGAATTGTTCGTTATTTCAATCCTGAAAGTTTTGCTTTTCGTAGCATGCATAAATTGATTACTTTACTTAATACTCGGAAAGAAATTGAACTCACAGTTACACAAATTAAAATGATGCAAATATATGCGGTCGCAATGCTGATTTACAAGCTGAGTACAAAGCGCTTACATGGTTGAGAACTGAGTCAAATTCAAATTCAAACCCGCCAATCAGACGTGAGTTGCACACTTATTGGTTGTTCAGAACTTAAGAGCATCCCGTGCCGGATAAGATGACAAGCGCGAAGTTTCCGTCTTAGCCAATCGAAATACCTGGAATTGGCAGAAATTGGGAAACATCTCACTCGCACTAGCATCTGGATTGAACCGGAATTTACTAAGTGTGAATAGATGGAACACCATGCTGACATAAAAGAAGGACTATATATTCTGAGCGTTCAGAAAACGTATTCCCAGTTTACAGTAACGATAAATAACAAAGGTAATAATTAAGGGAACATTTAATTTTGGTTATATTGGTCAACCGTTTGCTGGTAAACAGAAAAAATATCATTATTATTAAATTTAAAGTAAAATGAATAATCTTAGAAACGATTGGAAACAGATGGTTGCCTAAGTAACCTCAACTTGGAGACATGTGTATGGAACTTTACAGGGCGATTTTCGGACATTAATAACTCATCGTTTTATTTAGACCACAGCCGTATTTTTGGTCTTCGAGCCGTCTAATTTAACTGCGACATTGACGCAACGGGGATTCTGTATTCAGCCAAAAAACGGTACGAATGAATAATTGGAGTGGTAGATAAGAGACTGAATTGTTTTACACTAAATAATTGTTTATTCCTTCTGCTCTCATTTTTTTTAAATTTTGCGATCGCTATTATCTCTAAACAGCAATTTACCTCATCATTATCATCTCCCAAAGCCCTTAGAACATGAAAATGTGTGTGTGTGTGTGTCTACAGCGAGAGTCTGTTACGTGTGACAACCATGAGTAATACCGGAAATAAAAGCAACTGATTCGGAAAACATTACTTCTTTGACGAGAAAAATGCAAGCATCATTAATATTTAATCGAATTCGTTGCCTAACACTTGACATATGACGCCACATCCCTTGAAACTCTGCACTCGACGCCAATTTAGTGAAATTCAATTCAGTGATCCGAGGAATGCAATAGCCCTTAATAAAGATATCGCCACTATTTAGTGGTTTAAACACCGAAGTCATATCGAGAAAATCTGGCACAACATTCGAGACGGTAGGTAAGAATTACTATGATCAAAAACAAAATCTATCGCTCTTGACATTTTTGTGGCGTTGTCTAGGTTTTTGTTACGGAGAATGCCCTTCAAATGCAACACACTGTCATGCTTCCATCAACATTTATTTCTGGACTTCAAACCGGATTTATACCATCCAAAGTGACCATATGGTGTCGGAACAGGGAACAAGTAAGAGTATTATAAGTCAGCATATATTCCGAAATTACTTTCAATTTAAAGAAATTAAAAGTCACCTCCTTCACTAGTCTTCTACTATGGTTGCAATCACAACGTTTGATAATTTGAATTTCTAAACCGAACGAAATGCAACACAGACTTTCATCGGTATCCATTTGCACACAAAGAATAAAGAAGTGTCAGCATCGTGTTTGTTGTGGAAATAATGTGAATACGCCCCCACAAGCCTGTTTGCCACGTGCAACGTATTCTGGCGCATTGCTTAAATTTACCAATAGGAAGCCAGCCATGGATGCCACCTTGTGGGTCATTTTAAATCAACCTTTCACAATAACACTAAATTTGTTTTACCAAACAAAGCCAGAATTTTAATTTTTTATTTAAAATATCAATAAAACATGTAATTTTACCAATCTTTCACGAATATAATTAATTAATTGCTCAAATCAATGAAATTCGTTTTCGTTTTCTATAACCAACGTGACTTTTAGCGAATAATTATTTAACGATCTGGACGCGATAGCTATGAAAGCCTATCCAACTAATCAGTTACATAGTGAATGTTTCCATATCCGACTGACGCGCTTAAATGGACGAAAGCACGGTCATTCGGCTATCACGAGCTTGTAAGAAGCAGCAGTCTTGACCGTGCTGTCTAACACAAAAAAAACAATTAACGCCTCCTTTCTGAAGCCTCTTTAACGCAGACAATATCGGAAAGCCTAGAAAACACTAAATAGGCAGAATGCGTTAAGAAACAGTTGTAAAACAGTATCGTTTATGAATTGTGGAATGATCCTCTATCTTTGTCTGCATTAGACATATTTATCGTACATTTTACACCATCTTACTCGACCTTATCTTGCTGACTTGTCTGATGTCTGTCTAGTCTACCGGAATCATCGATTACTAGCAACTTAGATGCTTAAAGCTACCAAAATAAATCCCTCTAAATTGAATATGGAAATGAAGTCTCTTTCTGTTGGGCATTTTATTCGCCTTTCCCCCCTGTTATTACATTTTTTAAGCTTATCATGTGTCGTTGAGATTCCCGAAAACCCACAGCATACCTTAATAACTCCATCAAGCTCATTTAAACATATGAAACGATTCTTTGGTTTAAACAGCCAATGTCTTATCCAATTTATATTCCATGCCTTTTTTGTGGTTCGGTTTCATGTTGAAAGTATTTACCAAATAAAGAAAATATATTTTTTGGGAGAAATCGATTTTGTAAAAACCTCTTTACTAACTGTCTTATGAGTAGATCAAAATTCAAATATTTCCGCAGAACATGTTCTCGCTTAATGAGTCTTAACACCTTGGGATTCTGTCTATCTGGATTCGTATTTATGAAACATTTCTGAGGACCTGCCTACTTTCAACTGCGATACTACTTCTACTACTACTAAATATACTACTACTACAAAGAATTCTACGGTTGCATCTACTACTGCTAAAAGCCATTATTATAAAGAGTCTTTGATGTTCCTGTAAATGTTGGAATCTGTGGTCCCGTGACCACATTTAAGCAATCACGACACAAATTAGATCGACGTTTACGTGGTTTAAGAATAACGTCAGTTATGACCACCAACAATCTGTCAAATAGGACGTTCAGTAACCAGTACATTCGCACGTTGTCCTAAAAATGTGACACACCCCGTGGACAGCATAAAGAGTCATCACGCGATAATTGGGCTTTTCGAGAGGGGACTGTTAATACGCCAAAACGAGACATGTGTAGCTATCTTGACTTGCGAGAAGTATCGTACAATGTTAGCGGAACACCAACGACAATTACGTCTATCTCGTTGAGGAAGTTGAGGTTTCTTAATCAGCCACGATGGAAAAAGCTGAGGACGATAGGGAATTTTATAATTAACAGAAAATAAAACAAATATCTCAATTGAATTGCTAAATCCAATAAAGTCGACTAGGTTTCCTGGTCCAAATACCAATGGAACGAAGCAGAAAAAGCGAATTCCTACCCAGTCAATCTTTTGGTTGGATTCCTATATGTCGAGGTGATGTTTTGTCTTTGGCTAGACTAGCTCCTGCGAGTGTATCAGGCGGCTTGATGGAAGTCGGGAAGTGCAGCCGCGCCCCCCCAAGTGCGTCGATCGATGGTCAGATCAGAAGAAATAGTGATCCAGTTCTGTTTCCATTGACGCACCGCGTATAGATTTTGTAGTTGTAAGCGGCGAATGTCCGCTTTGACGGGTCTGAGCCCCGTTTCAAGCTGCCTGCCGGTCCGACAGGGCCAACCTGTGCCTGGTGGCGGTGACAGACTGAGTTTGTTTTGCTGTCTCTGATGGGAGCAGAGCATGGCTGAGCCAGTGCAGCCGACGACGTTGTACAAGGGTTGACAGCTTCTACGCGACTGCTCAGCATCGCATATTTCGTTGTTGAAAAGCTTGTCGCGCGAGTCCGCTTGCATGATTGGTCGCAGTGAAACCTGGTGTCTTCGACACGCAGTTGTTAGGCTTCACGGCCGTAAGTTTGGATGGGGCGGACAGTTGCGCGATAGACACAAATCTTAGTCCGACGACCTATCTACGCTCGGACCCACAGGCAGGTGGAACTCATTCTTGGCGTTTTCGAGATGTAGTTACACCCTCTCCTTCGCTTGACTATTCGGCAGCATTGCAAAGCCCAGGTGGATGCGATTTTTCTTTCGATGATAAGGATGTTCTGAAAACTATTACGAACAATTGACACTGGCTACTACGAAGTTGAAACAAAAATGTTTCATCTGTCTGATTAACATAACGTCCACCCTACCGTGGGCAGTAACAAGAGGTGATTGTGACGCACGTGTTCTAGTTAGATTTAGCTAGTTCTGAAAGAACAACAAAGAATTGAATTTTCCCGAAAATTATGGCACGCACGTTGGGCGTTTCCTATCTAAAAATCGGAATTCGATGTGTTCTTTAGTCCCTGTGCACACAGGGAAACGTCTCGTGCAAGCGAAAGCATTTATACCGTTCTAGTGGCATAATGTGGAGCCATTCTAAGGCGAGTTAACACATGTGAATTGGGTACGTTGGGTCCGTTTATTGCACGATTTAAATTTCTCTTTCTTCCTTTTTGATGGCATTAGTCTGAAACCTGGCGGAGGTTTCTCTATTTCGAAGATGGCAAACGAACAATTGGTAAGCGATTTAATCACAGGCATTAAAGCGCCCCCAGACTTCATTGTTGCCTGGTCAACGGATAACAGGAACGTTCTGGATTTGACAAAAACGACTACCGCGCGGACGACATTTCGGAATGCCCTTCTGAAGGAGGGAATTGAGTTGGAGGAAGTAAGTCATCATTTACTTGCATGCGTTCGAAATCTGCTTTGAGTATACATTTAAAATCAGGTAACATTTAAAATCCCACATTCCAAGTCCCCCGAAGGCATCCTCACGTAGACAAGATGAAAGACACTGAGCATTTCTCTGTAGGATATCCAGTCGAACGATAAATTTGAAGTTCATTACCTGAAAGTTCACGTCCCCTGGAACCTGATGTGTAGCCTAGCAGAGGACCTCAAACTGCGCGCAAATTTACAGGTGGGAAAGTGTAATTTTGCCATCAAGAATCTTTTTTTTGTTATCGATTTGTGCATCGATTAGATAGCCTTGCAGGTCGCTTGGCTCAACTAGTCGCTATGAGCACGCGAATTTAGATTCACCTAATCTTTAAAGGGGAATTTTATTTTGTTGCGAATTCAGTTAGTATTGGACAAACCGAAAAAGAACTTCTTCGATGTCCTAACGAGCGCTTTCAAAGTTAAGGCGCCAAGTCCTCCGTCAAATTACATCACATGTCCATTTCGAAAGGACTGCCTGCAAAAGTATGTTGCATTATTCATCTAAATTTTGAAATCATAACTTTCGGTATCCAATTCATAAGCCAATTCGCGTGAGTTTTGAGCGGAATATTTCTTCAAATGTTGACTAATTCTCAACGTAGAAATTGAAATCAGTTACGTTATTGGATTGAAAGGAATCTTGTTGTAATCGGCATCCTGTAAAAGTTAATTGAATTTATTTCATGAAATATTCAACACATATATGTATAGGACAACACAGTTTTCCCCTTTCACTGGAAATTTATGTTCGATAGGTTTCTAAAAGCAAGATTGTGCCCTTGGTTTCATTGATTTCATGGTAAATTCAAGCAATATAAATTTATCTGCATTTTTGGCCGTTGATTTGTGCAATAGATATAATTTTCAATAGTCGTCTGCCGAGATCAGCCTACACATACGAGGGGCATTGTGCAATTTGGCCATGGCAATATTGTGGACGCATTCCTGCCGCATACATTCGAATATCTTGTCTTTCCAACGGCGTTTATCCTTCAACACTGTAGTTATCTGGGATACAAAAATAAGGAGACATTTTTCGGTCCTGTGCAGCGACAACAAGCAGCCTATCAGGTTTTGGCCACAACGCCCTATGGTGATCCGGATGCGGGCCAGGTTGGTGTTGAACGACTCATCGAAGAAGGCATCTTCTCTGCTGTTTATCCATTAAATGAGGTGGGCTTTTCAAATAGTTTCAACGTGTTGCACAGATGACATAAGTCATGGTTTATTGACGTAGTTATCACTCAATTATCTCTCCACCTCCTGAGCTCAAATCTTTCGTATTCCACGCCAAAAAATCGATAGTTTGTTCTTGAGGCAGGAGCCAAGATAATTGCTCATTAACATTGATTGACCTGCAAATTCGATTTTCGTTGTCACCATCCTAATGTTAAACATCCTATTCTATATTAGTCTATCTGCGCATTGCTCAACGTCTTTAAATAAAACATAAGATTTTCGATGCAAAATGATCATGATAATAATCGTCAGCTTGCGTAACTCATTTTAGACGTTGTGATGAGAATTTTACCCACTTTGTAGGGAACCTATACCTGCACTCAAGAGGAGTTGAAAACCCCAGAAAAGCTGTCTCGAAGGCAGGTTCTCTACCGATTTTGGGCACGCTGGGGATGCTGGACCCGTCACCAACCACTCGACCACATTCGCGATTATTATGGAGAGAAAATTGGCCTCTATTTTGCGTGGCTAGGTAATGCTTTAATGCATATCTTAGTAGAATACACACCATTTACCACCCAGTAACAGATCCCGTGTTTAAGAGAAAGTCTGAGACTATCCGCCATGCTCAACCATAAGAACACTCGCAAATGTTGTGGTTCGATCTATTAGCCTTGCCCACAGACTTTCTTTACGCATGGCGTTTCAAAAAGACAGTGTAAAGCAGTCTATTTCCTTGAGGGTTACCAGAATTTATATGTAGCAGCTATTCATCGATTCTTATTACCCGTGATTCTCATCAACCGGAATACAGCAAGACGACTGTATTCTAGAGAAATTACCTCGACTCCCAAATTTAATGACTGGCGTTCTTTGGTATAAATGCAGAGGTTGGGGAGGATATTCGATAAATGGGCGAATTCATGGACGTTAATGTTTCCCTATAGCTGCAGAAGACGTGAATCAAACTGTTACACAACAACAATCATCCATTTATTTTCATTTTAGGGTGTTATACTGAAACCCTCTTCCCGATTGCCGTGTTTGGGTTTGCGTGTTTCTTGTATGGGGCATTTACGACGTCGACATTTGTTCCTGCGTACGTCGTCTCCTGTCATCTATGTTCTCCCTAACAAAATAAACGTTCGCGCAAAGACACTTACCAATGTGTCAACCGTATGAACGAGTCGTTGAGGAAAGCGCTTCGATTGCGACCATGAATATGCACTCAATCCAAACCAAATTTCTTTGTTTATTTAAACAGTAAAGAGGCCTGCGACTCCGCGAATCCAATACAAATGTGTCCACTGTGTGAGGAGGACAACGGCTGCGAATACTGGCAAATGCACAACTTTTGCTTCTATTTTCTGGCTGCCTACCTGTTTGACAATCTGGGTTCCGTGCTCTTTTCAGTTGGCATGGTGATATGGTGTGAGTCTTACTGCCAGTTCCTAAATTTGATCTATTTGTTGAATGCTGATTCCGAAAGACCAAGTTGTACTACATCGACGCATATTACACACCCGTTGCTCGCAAACTGCATTTACCGCAGACTAAGACATAGGAATGCATGGCCGCGATAAAATACCTTATTCCATAGAATTATCTGGGTGTTTGTATTCTTAAACAAAATTCCTACCGACTGCCCAGATGAAAGGCTTCAATTAGCAACCCGCCAAAATTACAATGGGTCAAATACATGGGAGATCATGTGGATGGGGAAACTGGGAGCTTTATAAGCGTCACCTGCGAGGTCGGGAGGGTTCGGTTCACTAAGCATCAGTCGGGGGGAGCCATGGCAAGCTGTCTAACTGTCCATCGCTAAATGGCTAGAATTGTCTGAAAGCAATGCGTGTTAGGGCCTAGCTAGTTGAAATTAAAACAAATAAGTTAGCTTGAATACACGAACTATCAACTTGGAAATGTGAAACCAGACAAATTCAACACTCAACAAACATAGATTTTGGAAACAAATTACATTCAAATATGCGCACGTCAATTATCTGGGGCGTCTTAACGTCCCTTCCAAATTGTACATGCTTCATTAGCAATTCATTCCTCCAAAAGTCATTTGTAAACATATTTTCTTGTAATTTCTGCCAGCCGTGGTATTTATGGAGGTCTGGAAGCGCCGCTGCGCCAAACTTGCCCATCGATGGAACGTCTTTGACTACGAACAGGAGGAGGAGGAAACACGACCACAATTCGTCTCCCTCTGTACGGATTTCCAACAAAATCCAGTTACTGGACGTGTCCAACCATCATTCAACAGATCCGTGCGAATTCGACGCATCTGCGTTGGCATAATCATCTCTCTTCTCTTGGTAGGGCAACATCAGTTTTATTCTGCTTCTGAAAAATGTATTGCTGCCATTGAAACTGCGACTGACACAACTACTATTGTTACTAGTATTACTTCTAATACGACTTCGTTTACCACTGCTGATACTACATTTAATAGTATAACGCCAATTGTTGGAACAAAGAAATGATTGTCATTATATCAAAACGAGAGCATTTTTTTCCTTTTCAGTTGACTCTCGTGATCATCTTTCTAGTAGCGATAATAACATATCGAATCCTCGTGGAAATTCCGATGTATCGCAATCCAAGTGTGAAATCTCAAGCGAAAATGTTTGCCAGCATAACCGGTTGTGTTATGAATCTGACACTCATAATGACCCTTGGAAAGATCTACAATATTTTAGCCTTCAAAATGACCGAATGGGGTAAGCTGACGTTTTTTGCACAATTCGCTCCCCAACGGAGCACCAACCGATGACGAAAACATACATAACGTTCACACACTATAAAAGGGTTTGACAGATTATAACTGACCTCGTCTGTGTTAAGGAGCGTGTTTTATAGTTGTCCTCCCAAAGTCACCACCGATTGTCGACCAAACCAGACACACATGTAGCATGTTTGGGCACGTTGGAAACCTTGTGGGTTGCATTGACACGAATTCAATTTACGTATGTAAACACACAAATCTATCGTTGTCAAAATTTGTGTGGCGAAACAATTTTCTGTTGCCGACACTTTCCGTTTTCGCATTTTCTGTTTGATTTTTAATACCACTAGTGAACTGTATTGACCGTTAGGTGCGCTACTTATCCGTAACATGTCGTAAAATATAGAAACAGCTTGTTGGACTTTCAGTGGTTTCACGCCAGCCTCCTGTATTAATTCATCTTCAGCCTGTCACTGGGTAGCCAATACTTAACTGGCTCGATAATGTACCGATCACCTTGCCCGCTCTGTTGGTGGGAGTCCTGGGTTCAGCTCCAAGGCCAGGCCAACTCGAGATGTGAGAATCTTTATGGCAAATACCCATGGATGAGATTATATAATTTGAAATTATTATTTTTGAACTTTCCCGGGACAAGACTACGAAAGGAGCCAACGAGAAACAAAAATGAAGGGCGTGTGGTCACTCTAGAGCCAAGTATGAACGACTTTTATAGATTGATTTGCGTTCACGGATTATTTGATTTCTAGAAATGCACGAAACACAGACCGACTTCGACAAGTACCTGTCAATTAAAGTATTCCTCTTTCAATTCGTAAACTACTACGCCTCTGTGTTCTACATTGCTTTCTTCAAAGGACGGTAATTCACATTTTTTTACCATCGCTTCCCCTTTCGCGTGGTGCAAATCGTCTCGCCACATTTGAGGCATACGGACACGAATGAGGAATTGTCCATAAATTTGTTTGCATTCGCTAAGAATAAGTACAATTACTAGAAAATTAATTTCAGATAAAGTGATCTATCAAATTTCAAATTCGGCCTTAATATTATCCCGAAATACGTATCAACCGTTCAATCATGCCACGATTATTTTTTATCATCCAATCAGAGAGAGATAAAATTAAACATTTTGGGAAACGTGATTGCTATTGGTTCTAAGGAAAGAGTACATTGTGGTTGGCCATATGACGTCAGACACCTCGAATTCGTCCTCGATCAGAAAATGAACCTTTTAATATGTTTGTCAACCTCTATGCATTTATATCGTGTTTTGCACTATTCTAATTAAATAATCCACTCGCATTTCAAACACTATATATTTCTTCAGTATTCGGATAACATCAAAGACTAAAATATTCTAAAACATTCAAGTGTTTATTTCTTGAGTAAGGCAAGCAGCTTCTTCGACGCTTTATTCCGTGAACTAGTATGACAACAAATACGTGTTCATGTTTTAGCGCCAATGGTTTGCGGGAAAACATTTTCTAAATAACAATGATTCCTCATTTGCATTGTGGCCTGTGTTTTTGATAGAACCCGGCCATCTACAAATGTCTAATTGACTGTACAGGACATTTATATAAATTTCATTGAATCGAAAGCATCCATTACGTAATTCCTCCATCGACGTTTAGATTCAACGGACATCCTGGTAACTTCGCCACATTCTTGGGACTACCCAATGAGTCCTGCGCCGCGGGTGGTTGTCTGATGGAACTGGCGCAACAGCTGTTCGTCAGTATGTTCGGCATTCTCTTCCTCAACAATTGTCAGGAGATCCTACTTCCGTGCGTCTGGCCTTTCTGCGTATCTTGAGCTCGTTTTATTTGCAATAGCGTATACTTTCATTGGTTCCTGCTGCTCCAAGCTATTGGGCGTCACGGAACGTTTTGTCATTTCTTATCGCTGTCGGTTGATGGTTTTTATTGTGGCTCAACCGAGACCGTTTCGAGCGGGTATATTACAATATATGTAGACATATGTTCATATATTCGTCGATTCGAGGCCGTTGAGGTGAACAAACCAAATGACCACTGAAGATATTTTTAGTGCAACCATCTGCCACCAGAGGATGGGCGGGCTTCATGGATGTTTTCATGAAGATTCTGGAGTATGTTTGACAGGTGGCGCTGGTGAAGAAAGAGCTGCAGGTTGCCGCTGCATCGCCCACCTATTAGCCACCACGCGGGAAATTGTGAAATTCTGTCTCGATGAATTTCTCCTGCAAACTTACATGCCAAAGATGGATTGTAGAAACTTGATAAATTATTATCGAATTCCAAAGGTGTCTTGCGATGCGGTGTGTCGGGATCAGGTGACCACTCGAATCGACACAGCTGCTTCCAGACAAGTAGAAAACCGTATTTTTTCGTCTAGGATTCTGATATCTTGGGCTCACCGGAGACAAATGGGATGGAAATTGCAGAAGAATAAGGACGAAACGACTGTTGACGTGGTGCCAAAACAATACGTCGAAGACTACAAGTTAATTCAATATGAAGGACTATTTGGGGAATACCTCGAACTAGGTAGGTAAATTTAGTACTTATTTCGGGAAATTGTATCAATCGCTCCATGTTTTCGTTTTCTCAACGATCAATGTCTTTTAAAAATAGGAGAAACAGAATACTGGAAGAAATTGTTGAGGCTAACGCGGCCTGACATTCTATTCAGACAGGGCACGGACTAGCAAATACGTCGTTAAAATCATGCTGTTTCCCGGTGTCTAACAACAGATCATTTTAGATCAATTTATTTGAATGATTCGCCAATCTCCGGCCAATAGATGATTTCGGATTGAACTAGGCGTCGCAATAAGGGTCAATAATAATAATAATAATAATAATAATAATGGCATTCGTTTTATTAAGATCACGAGGACCAGAATTTTCAGCATTAAATGTTACAACAGACAAAATGATATAAGAAGTTGCGATTGTACATAGCAGGTGTAAAATAATTGAACAAGAATGAACGAAATAAAAACGAGGTAAATTTGCAAGAAAGGCAAATTAAACCCTCAAAGTGTACAAAGTTTGGCAAACGCGTAATGGCGGCCATTGAAAGGTCTTTTCCATAACGCGCGCCAACAGATTATTGCGCCAATGACCTGCCCCTCTGTATAATCGATCTTCCAAAAAATCCTATTGGAGGATAAAACGGCTTCGTCGAGGTTCTCAGGAATATTTTTAAAGGTGGCATCCATTGTGCCAACCGAGGTTACCGAACCCGTGAATCGAACCCGGGTGCCGCAACCATAGAGCTAGGATGCTCACCGCTACACCATCGGACCACCTCCTTATCGATCTTGCTTCCTTTTAGTCATTCTCTTCGGTTTTATCTCCATATTCGCCGCGGCCTTCCCATTGGGCCCCCTGTTTGCGTTGTGTAACAACTTGCTGGAGATCCGAATTGACGCCCAGAAGCTCGTCTGTTCGACCCGAAGACCGGTTCCTCAGCGGGCAAAATCGATCGGCATTTGGTTCCAGTTCACGGAGTTTATCGTGGCCATCTCGATTATTACAAACGTAGGTATTCGCTGGTGTCTACCTTCTGTTACAAACGCATTATTTTGCGCTTGTTGACTTCTCGGTCGAGGCTATATCGTGCAGTAAACAACCAGTGATAATCGAGAGAGGAACATGCTTTGTAAAGAAAGGCAAAAGTATCGCCAATAACAAAACTCGAATTGTATTCAGTGTGTCAATAAAATAAAATGTGAAACTATTTGTTTACGACGGCAATTCGGTGGGCAGAAAGTTGGGATTTCATCAATGAGGGTTGGTTTGTTGGCTAGCGAGGTAAGGCCTGTGTCTTGTATGCGATTCCGTTCGGGGTCGTTCTGAACAGCACAAATTTACCCGAAAGGCCTTTATTTGTGTCTCTAGGCGTTCATCATTGCGTTCACGTCCAATTTCCTGGATTACGTCCTCTACGCAATCGAGATTCACCCGAACCTCGAGGGCTCCACGCTCTTTTTCCTCGTAGCTGCGAAAAACGGCACAACAAAAGAACCTTGCGTGTGAGTTCCTCAGTGACGCTTTGAGTACCTTATTGTTTTTACAAGAGATAAGGAAAACGAAGCTATCGTGTAAGCTAGTCCAAGGCGACAATCAAAAGGCAGCACTTCAACCGAACTTGATTAGAGGCTCAAGATGAAAACGGGAACGCGGACAATTCTAGTACATTGGCTGATAAAAATTTGCTTGGGTATGGGGCGGTTTAATTTCGGATTTCTACAAGACAGACAAAATGCGTAAATTGGTTTTTTTAAAGGACGCCAATGCTTGTGGCTTTTGGTGTGCACATTTCATTACTTTCAACGAAGTTCTGATAAGAAAAGGACATGTTGCTTTTTATTTGGCACCTTAAACGCGAACAGGCAGAATGTTTTTGAAGGTTAAATGGGCTTGCAATGTGAATTCCTGCATTTTTCGAGTCTGATCAATTGAAATAAACTTGATTTATGGTTTTTATCGGTGGATATGTGAAACGCTTTAGAAGATTATTTACTTCATTTGAATCTTAGGTACCGAGATTATAAAAACGCAGAAGGTGAATACACTCCATTTTATTGGAGACTCATCGTACTACGCCTGATCTTCGTGATTGTCTTCGAGGTAGGGTTTTTTGACGAAATATTCAATTAGTATTCATCTTAATTGTGGCAGTTAGTTTTGCCCATGGAGTTAAAAATGGTAAACAAAAATTCTGGTCCTGAATTATTTAATCATATAGCCCCTCGGAGGCATGGCGGTTGACATCCTCCGTTCTTGAGAGTCCCGGACTCCCCGGTGAGGCCGAGCGTAACGGTGCGAGCCTGTCATCCAGCGCCCAGGAGGCTGGGTTGCGGAAACCGACTGCATCACCCGTAATTTAGCCGGCCCCAGTTTCGTGTGTGGGCCCCACTGGGTTGACTAACTTCCACGTCTTCGGGTGGCGCTGCAAGAGATGCCACCTTTCCAATCTAGACCAGAATAGTCTTGAAATCGTCGTCCATTAGGCCGGTTCATAATAATAATAATAATTGTAGCGGCGTTTTCCTATGGAAACAAAAAGATTTGATGCTAGAAGGGTTTCATCCAATCCCACGACTTCGGTAAGGCATGGCCTTGGGCGAGTTAAAGACTACTGATAATTATTTCATATAGGTTTCTATCTTTATCGGAGAATAATAATAAAAAAATTTTCTTTAATAGCACGTTGTCTTCGTGGCTTCCCGGCTGCTAGACTTTGTCATTCCTGACATACCTAGAACTCTGGATATTGCCCTTCGCCGTGAACGATTTCTTGCCAAACGAGCGAAGATGAGCATCAGTGAGGTAATCCATAAAATATTCGCATGACTTATTGCGGCTTTGTAGTCTATGGTGCAAATGGTATTATTATATTGTAGATGCAAATTACACATCAGGATTGATATTATGGACAGATCGCCGAACAAATAATTTTTAAATTTACTTTGATCAATTGTTTCTCTATTAATTCCCGTGGTATGGAGTTATGTGCGTAAAAAACCATATTCAGCAATTAAAAAGATAAATAATCAAAATAAAATGGTAAGAAATAACAAAAAACGATTTATGATAGTCTAAAACGTCTAAAACTTCTTTGATACACTTACATACCGACCCGGCCATCCTTTAGCGGTGTTGTATCAGCAAATCTCTCAAATAAATAAGTATGCTGTGTTCTCAGTCACAGTTCGCGGGTGGATCATGTTTATCCGTCTGCGTAACATTGCATAGAAAGGCTTCACTTGGCGGTAAATAGTAACCGTCCGAATAAAGAGGAAAAATAAAAAGGACACAAAAAGTGTCATTTTTAAGGATCTCCGAAAATACACCAACCGATTGCCTTGATTTTTCGGCACACCCTAGCTGCCGACTCGGAGCGTGTTGATACTTGCCACGCGATTGAGGGCCTCCCAGTCACCAGGAAAAAATGCTTATAGAGATATTTATCAAATCGAATGTCGGCCAATTGTCACATTGACCGTGATTTGCCCGTGGCGCTATCTCCCGTGACCCATAACACAAAATGTTTGTCCAGTTACAAAACGGTCAGATTTGATATAACAACAGCGAAGGACACAAGAACCACAAAACAGGGGATTTTGGTGTGCTTGATAAACATGTTAAAAACGCGTGATTTCTATATTCTTTCAGTTAAAAACGGTACTGTCTTGGCGTCAGCGTCTGGGTTATATTGGTACCCCCCATACACACACACATGACCGCGAACGGGTGACCGATTCTGTAGAAAAGGTAAAACCGCAAAGATCACGCCAACCATGAATAAGAGGGGCGCTATGGAAGTGAGTAATGTAAACGGCTAAATAGGCGTCGTCACGTTTCCCGATGCAAACAACCGTTGTAAATTTTGGAACATTCGCAAGGACATGAATGAAATCTCTTTGAAACATGTATTCATATGGTATCTTCCACCTTTTATCAGACCAACCGTGAGGTAGGTCTCCGGTTGTTTCGCCCTCAAACACTTGCGGCTTTCGCTGCAACTGCGAAATCAACTCAAAGCCGCGTTCTATTGGTGATGGTCTATTCGTGGATGACTTCGACGCATCCTTCATTCGAAAACCTGACCGGTTGAACCCCACGATAATTCCGTTTTGAGATAACAAATGGATCCTATAGAGTTTCTGGCTAATAATACGATAATAAAATTTGTGTACATTATAATATAGTCCCTAAGATAGAAGACTTGCCTGACAGTATAATTTAAAAATCGAGATACCCAAGGTGGTAGGGGTCATTATGGTCATTGAATGCTTGTATTCCCCCCCCAAAAAACGGACAATATGCCGCAAATATTCCATTATTGTGGAGTTTGTTTAATTTTTTATAATTCAACGATGTCTAAATGACATAAGCGTCGCGCTCTGCAAACATGGAAGTAGTCAGATATTTTTTTATTCATCATTTTTTATCATCTTAAGCACTCTTTTGACATTGCGAACCACATTTAAAATGTTGGAGATGGTACGCCGTAACAAAAATGTGGTCTTGGGGTGTTGTTTAATACAACTACCGTTTGCTATATAATCTATCAACCTTGGGTTTGTTTTTATGTGTTGAAGCCGTGCCGCAATCTTCAGTCCGGATCTTTGGGAAATGCCTAGGGATCGTTCCAGAAGTCCTGTGCTACGTATGTAGTCGTGTATTAACCTAATTATATTAAAAGGTCGCCGTAAATCAAGATCGCGGTCTCGTGACAGACACAGGGAACGACATAACCGAGATGAGGGTAGATATCGTCGCGATGGCCGGAGAGACGGTGATCGCCACCGACGTGACTATGAATCCGAAAGACGGAAAGAGGGAAGGCATAGAGATTCTTCAGAATATCATCACGATGAAGAACCTCGTGTAGTAAGAGAACGACGAGAAAGTAAATCAAGGACACCCGAGTCTCCAGAAAAAGTGTAAGCCATATTTGAAGTTTGCAGGTGCATTTATTTAGACTGGAAGAAGAAAAAGAAAAAAAAGAGGGTGGGCTGGATTTAATTTCCTTATATTTTCAGTTGAGATTCCCAAAACTGAAGAGGAAATCGAAATGATGACAGCTATGGGCTTTTTTAATTTCGACTCAACGAAGGGAAAGCACGTTAAAGGAAATGATATATACGTCGCAAACGTCCAAAAGAAACGCAAGTATCGCCAATATATGAACAGGCGTGGTGGTTTCAATCGAAAACTTGACCCTGTGGCCTAGATGTGAGCTTGTTAATAATACCCGTCTCAATAAATATTAATTTCTTAGGGTTTCTGTACATATTCGTGGAAAAATTTCTGCCAACGCTCCTAGGCTTCATTGGTCCTCATTCACTTTTGTATATTTCATAATAAAGTTTCATTCTGTTTAAGAAGCATTCTACTTGTTCAATAAAAAAACGTGTATTTGCGAAAGATAAAAATATTCACAAGTTGTTTTGAACATTCTGCCACTTTTCCAACAGCTTTGGAAGGTCCTTCTTGGAGGATAGTGCGGATGAACTGATATCCTTAAAAAGCGGGGTTAATTAAAAAAGTGCCATTTGACTTGCCATTTTCTTAGCTGTTTTTCTCGATCTGTCACATTGCTGTACTTCTTCCGGAAAAGACAAGTGAACATCATTCTGTTGGTCTGCCGGATCGACATTAGTTACTGCCGATTTGTTCTAGTATCGATAACGTATGGTGCTATTGACCTACAGTGTTTTCATCGGCTAACGCAGCATCTTGAACCTCGGGTTTCTCAAAGTTCGAATTCGTGCATCCAATAACAGTTATGTCTTCCTTCTCCGGCACTTTCTAAATCAAAATCACTTATTTAGGATTAAAAAACCTCGTCCGTTAGGTTAGTTTCGTTATCGACGGTCGGAAATGAAGTCGTGGTTGGTGTTTCCGTACTCGACTCGGTCGGGGATTTTAGTCTGTTGTAGTACATAGAAGAGGAATCTGTTGCTTGATCAGCATGAAGCTCGTTCTCACTTTAAACAAAAACGTCCAAATACCCAACAATAGTGCATAATTCATTACTCAGTTTGGCCCTTATACAGCAATGAGAGCCAAGCAAATGTCATATTGTTAAGCAATGCGTACAAGGATCGTCATAAATTTACCTGGATTAAAATTAATGAATAGGAATAGAGACCTTTTAAGTTCAATGCACTGGCTGCTACATTAATTATTTTTCTCCATTTAAAAAAACCGAGATTCTTAACAGCTACCACAGGTTTAGATCGTAAGCTAGAGATCCAGCAAATTTGAGAATTATAAAACTACTAATGAGGAGAATAACAGAACCATAAAAATAAGAAGTCATGCTCTCAGTACCCGATCGTGGAAAAGTTAATGCATAGGGTGTTATGATGACATACGAGCATTCAGTGTTCGCCAATTTATTTGGAGGTAATTGTTGTTCACTGCCCAGGACAAGTGCACGGAATTCCGCGAGTTTTTCAGAAAAAAACTTGCCCGCGAGGTGACCACTCGCCCAGTCTTCAAGTCGCGTCTAAATGTTTAATAATTCTATATCCACAATTACCTGAAATTGAATATAAGCTACTTGGAGATGTGAGATCGGTTTGTTGCGAGGATTCAGGTGTGCTAATTTCTCCAAAAGCAATGAACCCATTTCATATAAATTATGCTTTAATGGTCCGCCCTTCTGTGCAGCGTCTCCTATCTCGTCTTCTCGGTCGATAGTAACATTTTTCGGTAAGCAGGGACCGATAAATTCATTTACCGGAAGGCATATGTCTTCAACTGGGGCTGGTGCATTGGGAAGTTCGTCTTCATTCTCCGAAGATACACAAGACGAGTTACTTGAACTGGAGTTGCTGTATGCAACGTATTCTGACAGAAATTCAACCGTCATTTCCTCCAGATTCGTATTTCTTGATGGATTGTCTGTTTGCGAGCGTATGAATGCGCGTTTGATTCGTCGACGTTTACGAGCATTGCCCTCAGGCATAATTATGTTTTTGGTGGCATTATTTTCACCTAAAATTTTAGGAGAGCCCTCTATTTCATGTTTATTACGCTTGAGGTAAGCCTGATACGCTTCAAGGTACACCTTATATTCATCGGGGGTTTCCCATGTAGATTGTTTCGTTTGGAAATTGTGATAGAAATGCATATTCGTTGTTTTATCAACTTGGACGACCCAGTCAGTCCTCGGAGCTAAAGCGTTTACATAATAACAAATACATTATGTCAGAAATAATAGTCTGGACAGAAAATTGTATACAAATACTCAGCAACAACATGTGAAAAAAATCTTACGCGCTTCGTCTTCATCGAGAATGCCGGTAGTTATACTATCTATTTCCTAAGGATCTGTATAAATTTGAAAAAAATCATACTTCAAGGAAATTTTTAACCTCATTCAACAGGCGCTTTGGCATATTTACCCACACAATTCATTGGTGAACTAATAAATTTGAAAATCCGCAATGCGGCAGAAAGCAAACAAATATTTTTTAGATATTTGTTTATTTGAGTCTTCTAAGCAGTCTAGCACAACCCCGAACTTAAGTAAATAGTTTAATCCGGTAACAACTGATGGGTTGTCTATGCCGATTATGAATATAACCACAGATTAATTTGTAATTCATAATGAAGTGATTGCCCACAGCCTTTTTTAACAATAAAGTATTATCGTCGGCTGTAGTACTCATCATAATCCATAAGAAATCCGTCTACGGCGCTATTATATCCTCTCAATCGCATCCCTCACCCTGTCGACGATGATTCCAAGGGGGAAGCCAAGCAGTTAAATTAAACGCTTTGACACATCACTGTTAAAGGTACATGTCTTTTCGGGAGAAACGCGATGAGAGATCGTATTCGAATCGACTCTGGGCGTGGTGGATTCATCCTTCGAGGCTGTCGGGTTAGGGAGCGGTTCGTTTAGTCTTCGCACTCCATCGAGGATGGCAATACCGTCTCCGTACTTGGTGGCCTTAGTTCTTCCATCTAGGCCGGCGACGGGTTCTTCTGTGCCTGTCGGTCGGCAACCAACGTGACTAAAACCGCGAACATCTAAATCATACGGGCTGACTGAATCGCGATAGAGATTTCGTCTCCTAGTACCGTCTCACGTATAGGGGAAGAGTTACCTGGCGTCCAATAGAACCCCAACGGGAACTTGAGAATTCCTATAGCATGATCTGGATAATATTTCGCGGGTCATTGTCATAGCGTCGATAATCACCAATCAGAATCCTCACAGACTCCAAAGTGCAAAATCCCACGTCCTTCCAATTTCACACCCCAACCTTCATTTCGGACGATTAAAACTAACTTGCTTTCCGATTAACATTTTTATTTCTTGATTTCACAATCAAACGGTCAAATGAACGGAAAGTTTAGAATTATAACAAAGTGACATTCATTTGGCTCGCAACTCTTCTTTTAGAGAACACTCTCTAATTATAACGACTTTAATTTACTCATGTTTCATGAACTTACGTTATTTCATCATTCGACATTTATTAATTTCCCTACCATGTAAGGGTAATTGGTAAGTTTGACTTCTCCGCAGATGATTCCAAGACACACTCCCTAAAATTTATTTTGATAGGATTTTCAGCGACAAGCATAGGTATCACGTTTTGGCTTAGGTCGGGAACTAAATATTGTTCGAATAATAAATGATATTGGTTCTTTACGACAGTCAACTTTGGTTCATTATGCAATTCTAATCTTAGTGCACGAAACCATCACACCACTATAACCAATTTTTATGTTTACGGCAGCAAACAGTTTTTAGAAGACTGTTATAGTTTTCGTCTTCAAAGTGTTGGATAGGGTGGGGGCCATCAACATATCTTACGAAGGCAATGTTATTAGACTGTCGTATATTATACAGGCTCATGCTTTTGGAAGAGGGAAAGGTTCGGGTTACAAAATTTTACTCGTTTATGCTAGGATGAAATATTTTGGAAGCATATTAAGTACGAATGATGTTGAAAGCAAGAGATATTTCAGCAGCTTTTCATTTATTTTTGTCACTATAACTGCCTTCGAAAAGGAAGCATACTTTTAATGAAGAATGAACAGAACGTGTATTTTGGAATGTAAATTGATGAACACATTATCCACTACATCTCTTCGGATGATTATTGTATTTTACACAGCATTATCATCAAAAACAAATAATAGACGTTGTCATAGATGCAATGTTTTACAAGTAATTTAAATCAGATTATAAGTAAACGATATATTCGATGCACGTAATGACGTAAAACGTCTTTTTGTTTATGTGTGCTCGTATCCTATTGTGTGTTTGATTTCTTGGATAATTTTAAAATGATAGGCGCCACAAAGGAAAGGGTGTGTCGAATTGTGTATTTTAGTAAAATCTATTCGGCTATGAATTTGTTTGATTGATTTGCCTTGAAATATATGTATAGTTATTTTTATGTTTGCAGTCATCCCATATAAACTACGTTGATTTATAATGTAGTTAATGCTTGCCAGGTTCGCATCCTGGCATGCTCGCGAATATGGTTTTTCGAAGACTTCGTGGCCCAAAAATCAGAATGGCACGATGGCCAAAGACGAAGGTCGGGAATGATTAATTTTGTTTATTATTCAAAGATAGAGGGCCCGACCTGGGCCGAAAACGCCGACAAGTCGCGATTCTTAGCGCCCGCTGCAGTCGAGTCCTGTCTGGACACACGTGAGACGTGTCGTTGTAAAAAGTGGGGTCCGGCCAAGTGTCGTCAATATGGTCTTAATTTATCCACGTTAAGGTCACAGCATGCGCTGTTGTGTGCGTTAGCCAATGGTGTGCCACTTTAATGGATGTCATGCGTCTGGAATAAATAAACAGACCATTTAAGGTCACTACGGGTCTATCAAATACTGCAGTATGAACCGGCTTCTTGGAAGACATTTACACGAAGGAATTAACGCATATTTATGTGGTAGAACAAAAAACTATTTCTCTCCGTTTAATTTTAGAGATTATCGTGTAAGAATAGAGTAACACTGCAGGAGAGAGAGAGGTAACGGGCGTGGTGGAGGGACGGATAGTTACGGTGTTGGGAGGACTCGGTTCTGTGGGAAATACGGGGATCTCAGATATCGGCTCTAGTTCAAGAGCAGGGGCAGGGATGAGCGGCGACTCGTCCTTGTTCGGCGTCGTATTCTGACGCCATTCCGGTCACCAATTCGCGGATTTGTGCCGCTATTGACTTTTCTTCAGTTTCTCTGACGTCACTACTCAGAGAAATCGGTCAACGTTTGTCCATCGACGTTTCCTTCGTAACGGCCTTTTTAGGCGGGAGCTTTTTCGTCTTGGGCTTCATTGGCTTCGTCATTTCTCAGTATAAAAAGGAGAATGTATTGGAATGCGCACAATAGCTTACTCGACGATCTCCAAAGTCCCGGTTTCAAACCGGCCTAGTCTCGTTAAAACAAAGTATTAATCGAGACTAAACTACAAAAGCTATTAGAATTTATTTGGATGCTTACTAAAACGTTAGTTATAATGGAATTACATTGTTTTCTTCTACATATCTCTGCCTAGTCTGATAATCTGTTAGCTCGCCAATTTTTTTTGATCCCATTTGGGTTCTATTTAAATAAATATATCGTCTCCAATGTTGGTAGAAGATTGCGATTTCTTGCCTTCTATTTACCTATAACAATATGGACATAATATCAACATTCAGAAAAGTAGCGTTGTTGCTGTCCGGTAAAATCTCATGCTAGAGGATAAACTGGCTTTATCGGAGTTCACCATGGAAGATTCTCTGGGATATTATTACAGATGGCGTCCAACTGTCACTCATTATAGTCAGATTTTTCAGTCTTACCCAAAGTCTCTCACTAACAAAGCTTCACACCTTCTTGAAGCTTTCGATGCGACACGAACTTTCTTAATGCAAATTCTGGAGCAAGTATGGAGGGTGCCAAGATCTATGAAAGGTTAAAAACAGCTTAGATCGGTTTCGCATAACATGTTGAGTGAGTTCAGTTCCCATTGTGGTTTGTTTTCGAGCATTAGAGTAGCCAATTGGGCCTCATTGGGTGGTTGGAAGTTAAGAAATAAAGAAAAATACGACAGATTCAAACTATAATTTAATCTACTTTGTTACTCTATTTTATTCTAAGGCACACTGTGCGGGTCATCTTGATCGTTGGCTTTCCGTTAAGATCAAATACGAAATCGTCCAGGAGATTCTTCTCGATCTTGAGTATGAAAAACTCATGGGACGACTTGGTCCCGAGGAAAAGGAGGTTGGTTGTTTAAGCCTAATCATCTTTTAGTTTTTGGTGATTGGCCTACGTTATTGGGCTGACCAGCACTTTGGGATGCCGATCTCCCATGAATCCACGTCAAGGTGCACTAAGCAGCAGAATGACTTATTTTGGAGTCGGTTTGAAGAGAAATTGGACGAAAAGATTGCGGCTGTTGGTGGGGACACCTTGAAACCGGGTGCACTATTATCTATTCAACAGCGATGCCGCGATGAAAGACGACAAATATTGCGGAAAATACCCAAAATGACCCAGGTAACAGGACTTATACTTCCTTTTATCCGGTAAAATAAGCGTCTAGAGGTTTGCGTTAACTACTGTTAGCACGTTTGGAGTATTTTTGGGCTGTTATCCCACTGAAGTGATTTGTGTAACTATGCGACCATTTTAATTAACGAGGTTTAATGCTCCCAACCCGCAAATTATAAGGACTTTGCCGTCGGAGATCAGACTTATGGAAGGTGTTTTCGGTAATGGGATTTGGGTGTTCTTGAAGTAACGCGCGCAGTCGATGCTAGTCACGTCCTCAGAGATCCTTCAAAACCCACTCATCGCACGAAAATGCTGGCCTTGAATGGGATCTTCAACTGTTGCCCAGCTAGCTCTTGTGAGAGGATGAACCGGCTTCATGAATGACCACCCATGCGCGACAATCAGTGGCTGACCGGTCGGTGCAGAGGGCTTTTCCGTTTTGGCTTCAGCTGCGCGCTTCGTAGACGGACTGCAGCATCATTCTTTCATTCGTCGTAGATACCAGCGATCGAACACCCTTCTCCTTGTTTTTTCTACGCGCTGTGGTCAGGTTTTGCAGCGGTAGGTTAGCGTTGTACAGGTTGCAGCACGTTAAACGCGATATTAGGTATTTGTGAGGACCAAAGTAACTTTTACGTTGATTTTCGGCGAGGACACGCAACGAAAAACGGCCTCTTTAGCGCGTCTTGTCGGTGGTTAAGGCCCTGAACCTCCACAATCGAACAGCGCAACCTCCTATACAGTTGTTTTGTAGCTGATTAAGCAACCTCCGTTTATCGGGAGCAGAGGATGGGGAGGTTTTCACTCTTAACCAAGCAACCTAATCCGCCTTTTGGTGGGACTTTTAGATGTGCCAAGAGACTGGTGCCATCCAGGTTGAGCTCCTTTCCCGTCGAATCAACCTCCAGAAGGGATTGATGCCGCTGCTCGGCAAGGCGCTGGGCACCGAGGCCAAATCCCTTGCCTCCCGCACAGCCCACCTCCAGTCCCAGGTTCACGAATTCCTTCAGCGTCCCTCAAAAATGGCAAACGACCTTCGGGAGTCCTAGTGAGTATTTATGCGACGCTAATTAACATCATAACTAATCTCGTCGTAGTTGGCTCTATGTATTTGCATACTTGTTCGAGACAGACGAGATTGATTGTTCTACGCAAAATTACTGTTCTGTTAATCTTTGTGACACACCGGGTGGCGCTAGCGGCATCAATTCCCATAAATATTCATGAAAATGGCATCACCCACAATGCCGGCTTTAATTTTTCCAGCAAGGGATAACCGCTCCAAGCAAGCACAACTATCTGACCCCGTCCACGCGTTGCTGCCTCATGTGTCTATATCGATAGGCACTGAGCTGGATGTAACCTTTTCATGGGGTCCAATTGGCGTTTCTGATACGAATGTGTCAGCTTATCGATGGTTTCGCAGCTTGACACGCATATCTGTTGTCAAGTTCAACGTCTTGACGCTTCGTCAAAAAATAGAGCAAGTATTAAATCGGATTCAATCGATACGGCGTCACGGGAGATGGCGCGAGTGAACGACGGCCAACCGGCTTGTCCTTGGATAAATATCGCTTTGAGCATAGGTAGGTAGATAAAAACACACTCCTAGTCGAATACTAGGTTGTGCTCAAATTTATAGCCAATCGGTCGCCTGCTTTCGGAGATCCTTAACAAGACACTTGGAGTTTCATTTTTATTTGTGTAGATAGACTTATTTTCACAGCTGCACGGTCGAGAGCTCCGTTTTCTTCTGGCTTTCAGCGAGACCTTGATGGACGAAAAGAGGCGCCTGGAGAAACGCCATAGTGAACTCAGCTCGACTTTGGCGGCACTGGTGGCCGAAAAAGAGAAATACCTCGAACTAGCTAACAAGAAGGCCGACGCTCAGCGGCAGATCACCTTTCTCCATGAACTGCAGCAACCAGCGTCTGGTCTCCCCTCACAGCCACCCAATCCTGCCGCCCAATCCGACCACAGCAACCATTTGCGCGATGATGGTGATGACGACGACGACGAGAAACCCAAACAGAATTTTATATTTACAAAACTCTGAAAATGTCACGCTCTTGTAGGTGTATTCGTATGCGTTTGCAATTAAAGTTTTATCTACCCAGCTTCATGACTTTGCATTCGCGAGGTGATAGTCTGCATGGCATCCATTCCTAAAAGGTTCGTGTGAGTCACCACAGGTCTACGAAACTTCCTGTGTGTTTGTGTAGACCGCAGGCCCCACCCTTCCCCGCACAAAAATGGAAGGTGAGGAAGCCTACCAATCGGGACCGGACGAGCGCGTGAGTAGCGCTGCGTGCGGGAGTTCCGGTGGGGGATTGACCAGCGAGCAGCTCACCGCTCTGACCCCTGCCGAACGCGATCGAATGGAAAGCAAGCGCAAACGGGCTCTGGAGCTGCATCGCGCGCGAGTGGTGAAAAACGACGGGTGAGTTTTGCTTCGCCTTTTTATTGAGGAAAGAAAAGGCTCCGTTGTTATTATTCGCGACCTCGACTCCCAGACTTGAGTGGCGACGCTGAAGTGGTTTAAATTCCATTTCGTTGTTGTCGTCGTCGTCGTCGTTGCGGATGACCGGGCTTCATGGAGGCTGGGAAATGGGGGTACGAGTGACCTCCCAGACTCGCCTCCGGGGTTTTGTTAGAGAGGGCACACCAAGCCTTTGCGGTATCACGTGTGTCATCCTGAAAAAGGGGCTGCAGTAAATATTTCGTTGCCATGTTGTCAACTGTCGGGGCTATGAATGCAGGATTTGCCGTTCATTGGAATCGATGCTCGAGCCGTGAATTTCCACCAATGCACGCGAGTTGAAAGAATTCGAATTTGAAATCTTCGAGTTGACAATGCGCCGTTGGATACTATTCCAATCGAACCAATTTGTGTGGCTACTCAAAGTACTATCCTACTAGAGGTTGAACTGGTTTTACTCTATGGTTGCTATTGAGTTTCTCGGGAAAATGTCCACAGGTGGCGTCCCCAGTGCCACCCGGGAAGTCGTCGCCTTTCAAATACCCTCATCTTCTGACAGACAGAAGCGTGCGAAGAGAATCTGGGGCGTGACACGCTATTCGTGTTTAAATTATCCAAATGAGATGTGTTTGTGTGATATTATTCAAAATATACCACACTGTAAAAAATGTCCGCCTTTTGACAACACCAAAAGCCCAAAAATGCCCATCTACGATTGCAGGATTCAATGAAGCGGCTATTTCATCTGTTTTGATACATGTAAACGCGGGATCCAACTATTCTAAACTATCAATATGACCGTAAGGAAAATACGAGGAAACCTTCAGCGCCCGAAAAATTCTATCGTGCTGGAATGACGGTTAATGTTGAGCAGCTCCAAATCCTTTCATTTTTCAGATGCCATACTGAGGGGAACACTAACTGAACGTTTTTTTTCTAAATTGTATTCCGCCATTCACCAGTAACCCCTACACAGCACAGAAACCCAATTTGACCTTCTCTCAGCCAACCGATAGCGGCGGCGGATTTTTCATCGAATCCGCACCCGCCTACACCCTTACGTCGACCCGGAATCCTCGATTTGAGAAGTCAGAGGAGGAGTCAGATGCGGGCAGCAGTGACGATGGCATCGGTGTTAGACGGCCCCGCAAGCGGCGCCGGAGGCTTCGTGTTATTCGATCCGCCGCTGTCTCCTCGTTGACGTCGTCATCTAGTCAAAGTGTTGGCATCGCCGCTAAAGATCTGACGGTCCCACTGCCTCCAGACGAGGAAAAACCAATTTGCGACGAGTGTTCTCGCCCATTCGACGACTCTTTCCTATTGCAAAATTTTAACTGCTCGGTTTGTGACGGATGTCGGTCAGTTTCCTTAATGCATTTACACCACTACTTACTTAACATAAGTAAAAATGATTAATTGTTCGGTGCATTCCAGCGACCCAAAGGGGATTCACACATTGGTTACGCGGACAACTGCCAAGGAACGTTATTTGCTGTCTGACGTGGATCTGGATGTTCGAGAACCACTGCTGCAAAGGATATTTAAACGAAATCCCAGGAATACCATTTGGGGTGATATGCAACTATACCTTGAAGCTCAGGTGAGCTAGCATTTATTGCTCGATTTTTGCAACCAAAGCGCCTTCGTTACTCACGTAGAGTCCCAACGAAACACTCAAAGCGAACAGCAATCCATTGGTTTATATACCATTACTAGCGAAACCACCTTGCAGCGCTACTGCGTCGCCCACATTGTGCTTATTTGTCTCTGCCTCCTTGGACGACTGGGTCCTGCATTGGAGCATGTCAGAGTTTCCCAGGGGCCCAGTAACCACACCGCACAATTCGTGTGGATTAACCAGAAGAACCACCTCAAACGGGCCCTCCCTTTAATTTGCCGCATTTAATGGATTATGCGATGACGTGCTTATGCCTCCCCAGGCACTGCGCGTTTGCACGTCAGGGAAAGTTATTTATGTCCCTGTGGGCGAGCGATGAACTATTCGTCTTAGTACTACTTGTCATTGCCATCGTCGCCATTTTGTGACATGTTGGTCCCTGGCGTGCATGCAACAGGCGTTATGCGTGCTGCTCGGCACGTGAATAATCGTGGGGTGAATTGCTCACGGGGTCCGTCGTCCCACGTAGCTAGGGTGCTGGTCGGCATCGTTTTTGTGTTTTTTGCGGTGGTACCAGCATTTTTTGCGTGCATAGAGCATGCTAAACGACGGCCATAGCGTAAGTGGGTAGACCGTCGTTTGAGGACAATATTTTATAGACTGTGGACATGGAGATTGTCCAAGTGGGTGGGTGGTCGAGGGCTAGCATTTTCAATGGTGTGACCGATGTTTGCTGCTGTTTGCGATGTTGAGTGGTTCCTTGTGTGGGGATGTACCGCGAGTTCTGATCAGTGGATCATCCGCAGTTCGTCTAACAGGGTGGCTGGTTGTGTTGTTACGGCGACTCTGTTGGAGACTTTTAGCTGCTCTTCTCCTAACGGCCATTCCCTGCACCTGGAGCCACGTGGTTTCTGTGAATGTCATTTCATGCTTGGAACACAGCAGGAATTAATTATTTTGGCAGATATCTACTTCTGGAGAAAAGACTCGGTTTGTGAGTGTTTCCACGAAAAGTCTCGAGACGGGAGCGGCGGTGGACACACAAATCCTCACGAGTGGCCAGATGCAATCCGTGTCATGGACTGATGCACTCAAGGCACACGGGGCTCCGATTTAATGGATGACAGAGGGCGGTCGATTGACAGTGTTTCCGAATTGAAAGGTCTTGTGGATATGTGGAAATTTTCTTCAGATGCATACATTCTAACGGCCGATGCAGATTGCGACCTCCAAATCAATTTAAATATCCTAAATTTTCGAATATCTTCTGGTAGAGGATAAACCGGCTTCAAGGGGGGTTTGTCACTCGAGGTGGTGTCACCCGACCTGGGAATCGAAGCCGGGTTGATTGTGGTTCACTGATTGGTTCAGCTGTCACGTCTTGTCCCTCGTCTTGCTGCAGTCCGACAACCCGGGTAAGAGGTCAACTGGTGGCCTCGAGCATGCAAAAACAACATCTCCGGCTCCCCACCGAAACCCCCTCAGACGGCCATAGGAACGTGAACAGTCATTAAGACTGAAGAAAGACTCCCAGATTCGACTCCCAGATGCCAGACCACCCCGGGTAGCACTAAGGCCAACTGGAAACGTATTCCTAGGAATCTTCATGTAGAAACGCCCTTGCGCTGGGGGCTCGAAACCGGAGGTAAAGTACAGGACCGGGACAGCGATGTTGGGAGAGGACCTGCCACGTTCTACGCTCTTCACGGATGTAAAGACAGAATATGGAAGTGAGTGTGGTGGATACTGGCTGTTGGTTACTGCAGGGGGCTTCAATGAGCCATCTGTGCTATTCATGAGACAAGAGCAAGACTACCGCCTGAGTTCGACCCCCAGCAAATGCGAGTCCTAGTAATAATGATGGCATTCGCTTGATTAGGGTTACAAAGACCAAACCTTAAAGCCTAAAATTTGCAACAAACTAAATTCATTCACGAAGTGGCGATTATAAATAGAATTGAAGACAGGCTTTGGCAAACGATTTATGCCTTGATTGTGTCTGCTGTTTTCTTGTTTGAACTTTTAAGTTTCTAACGCCGATGAGGATTCAGAATAAATTAACAGGAAAAATAACAACGAAGTAAATTAGCAAGAAGTGCAAATGAAACACTCGGCGTAAATAGAATTTGGCAAGCGCGTAATGGCGGCAATCGAAAGGGACCCTACCCTAAAATAGAGGCAACAGGTGGCTAGACACTCACTCGGGACAACGCCGGACTCCCGATCGTCGAAGGTGGTGCGCCTACGTGGCGGGCATACAGTCGCAGTAGGAATGACCGCTTAGTCGTTTGGACGGGACGACACTTGTGAGGTCTAGAATGTATCACTCCCGAACATGATTCCGCCCGATGCGTGGGTGTCCTGTCAACTGCGCCGCCACCAACCAGTCTCGATTAACTCCGACAGACCCAGAATGAGTTGTTGAACTTCAATTGGCCTATCGTTATGCTGGCACAATGAATCTGACACAACAATAACAATATCTACTCCTCCAACATCCCGGTATTGTCCCCATAAGGGGCAATCTTGGGTCACCTAGACTTTCTATAACAACAGCACCTAGTGATGCTAATAATTGTGTTCCATTTTGTTGATTCGTAGGTGGCAGCGCGCTCGTTGGAGCTGTGGGGTTCTGAGGAGAAGCTTGAAGAGGAACGGGATAGGCGTGCTGCCAATAGGGAAAAGGCTAAAATGAGAGGTTTTGAAAAGAAGGTCAAAGGTCAGTTTTTTAATATTTTCCTTAACTTCCCTGAGCATTTGGGGTTATTTCGATGTTGGCTATCGTTGTTATAATGCCAGTAAAAATAAGTTACGCCAGACTAGATCTTTTGGCCACCTTCAGAATCCGTGAATAATTACTTTAATCTAAATCGTTTTGTTTTAAAAAATCGTAAATTCCCACTTTGAAAAAAACGCTCTTCTAATGTTCACGTCGACTTCTCTCGATTTCTAAAGCTCGATTTGGCGATTTGATTTAACTGACGCTAAATTTACTCACGAGACAGTTCTTTGCGCCTTTAATCTGTGACCCCGTCTAACGCCCACGCAATGACCCCATACACCCTTTTTAGCCACAGTGACCGAATTTGGCTTTATTGAACCCAACCACAGTCATCGGTGTTGTTTTGATGACGGACGCATTCATCGGTTCCCGCTGTCTGTGATTTTCCACCCCATTGCAAATAAATCTCAAGCCAAATATTCTTGATGGGGAATATGTGTCTGGATATGCTTATTTATATAGATTATGCCTAAATGACAGTGCATTTTTAGTGTCCTGGCGAGATGCAAATTTTGTTTGTCTGTTTAAATAAGATCTAATCGATTCACGCTCGCTCAATAATTGTCGCAAATGGGATGCGCAATCCACTAATGATTCGCCTAATTGGTCCCAAGAATAACATCTGTCAGGAAATAGAAGTTGCCTGGTTCACCGCCGAAGTATCAATTAAGTGGGTGTCGTGTCCATTTTGCGGGAGGTCTGACTGTGCAGCTGTGAAACAACGCGCCTGTTAGTTTCTCAACTTCCGCCTCGCGGTTTCTCGTGTCCGCTGCCAAGCACCGAAGCCGGCAATTTTCGGCTAATGGTTCTTCTCAATCATCATCATCGATGTGGGTCTCTCGAAACCCCCAATTTTCCTTGTTTCTTCGGTGGGAGAGGGGAGTAAGCTGAGTTTCGTCTTCATCGACTGATCTAGTACTTGTTATACCGTCTTGTTTAATGCCGAAAGTTTGGTCCTGGCTATCCCAATAAAGCGACTACAATTATTATTATTATCATCATCATCATCAATCAGCGGTCCACTTACTGATATGCCAAGGAAAGGGTGTTATCGCACATCCCTTCTTTGCATCCCTTTCGCAGCTCCAATTGTCCAATCAAGAGGGGCAGCAGAGTCTTCCAAAGGTGTTAGCTTACGCTATAAATCCCCATCACTCTGTCTGTAATATGACGGTCACTTGAAGATTCTTGAGCGGGAATGTTGTACGAGTGTCTGCGATGAAAATGTGATCCTTTCTGTTAATAAACAATATTGGCTCATCTTCGTCATGGTTTCCTTTCGTTTTTTAGAACTTCGTCTCCAAGTTCGGAGTAGTCTCTATTCCAAGAAATCGGTGACTCACGAGCACACATTTGGTTCCGAGGAATATGATGAAGCAACTGATACTTATTCCAAAACATGCTCTTCTTGTAATTACAGCGTGAAGTTTGAGAAGATGTAAATATCCTGCGCCTCATTTGTCTATTTCATGCCTCTGGTTGTTCCTTTCGTGGTAGGTTATACGGAGGTTGAGACGTACATCAGATAGATAAGATCACGGTTAGGGGTTGTTGTTATTTGTTTATTTTACTGCAGTCCTTCGGTCGCCAGGTCGATCCGTTTGTGTTTGCAGGCTGTTTTCGACCATCTCGTACAAGAGGCTGAGAGCCTTGGCCACGGAAACTGGGAACTTCCTGGCAAACCCACTTGAAGCCGGGTTGCTCCTCTCGTAGCCGCGCAAATGTGGACGAGTAACCGGCAATCTTCATGCATCTCCAGGATTGAAGCTGCCCATTCGGGGCGATCGGAGGCAAGTTCGGAGACGATCGTTGCTAGCCGGGGATTATTCTAATGGTAGTTTCAATACTGCTTCAAATGTCTGTGTATCTATCTTTCCATTGGTAAGGTCGTTGGCACAGTGGGCGTATGAAAACGGCGTGTATTCCGATTGAATAGCTTGGGGGGAGAACCGACTTATTGCCGTACCACCTGCAGTCGTGCAATAGTCGACGCGAATGGTCTCCTATACCTTTTCCTCGAGAGCCGATGTTGACACTCCCGAAATCTCTTCACTCCATAATTTCGCTTCGAGCTCAAAATCGAAATTCCTCGGCGTTATTTTTAACAGTCGGTTATCGTGGAGTGATCATGTAGATGATGTCTTCGTTAAATTTCTTAGCCTCTGTTTTTTAGTTCGCCGTTTCAGGAGACTTGGTTTAAGCTCTATCCGTATAAAACCCTTTGACCACGCCTGTATAATTCCTCTTATTGTATATTGTTCCCCATACATTTTCCTCGACCTTAAATATTCTGACTGTTTAACCCTTCGTAGGCTTTTTAAAATAATCTCGTTGCCCGATGATGTAGTGGTTTGCATCATCGCTCTGTTGTTGACAATCCCGGGATCGATTCCCAGGTAAGACCCACTCGGGGGGAACTGGGGACGCCACCGGAATAATTTATGGCAACCCCCATGGAGTCGGTTATCCTCCAATGGTAGATAGCCGCCAATTTTGGATTGGGTATGTTGCCGCCTTCATGTAAGCAGAAATGCGCCTTTCCGGCAACAGGAAGCGTCAACGTACGGGAGCCTGCTTGTCTTGTAAGTTTTGTCTTTTCGTGTTGTTGTGACCCCGAGGTGACCCCTTTCGCTGACTCCTTACAGAACTGTTGATGGATGCCAGCATCGCAGAACCTCGAGGGCGAAGCGGCCACATTCAGCATCGTGTTCGCTTGCTTTGTGTGTCCATCTCCTCTTGCAAAAAGCTGGGCCGGCCTCATGTATGCCACAGATTGCCGTCGCTTGTGCCATGTTGGGGCCGAATTTGGGCCAGTTCTTTTGAGCTGAACAATTGGGATCGCTTCAACAAAGACACGCTGAGCAATAATTCTTCCCGATAAAATATCTTTGCAAACTAAGCTGGCGGCTTAAGGTTTACCTGGTATGAGGTGTCTAACAAGCAAGGCAAATGTACTCTGCTAATCTAAGCATTTCGATTGATACTGACCGAATTTGTCGATGATTATATCGCCCGATTTTAAGGTCTATCTTCACGGTTCAGTGCCTCTATTATATCAACCTAGCTACATTAGTGCATTACAGAGGCCACTAAAAGACGGCTTGACTCGACCAAATATGTTCATCGTGTGTGACGTACAAGTAAAACAAACCCCTAAGCATTTTTTCCCTGTCCAGGAATTCTGGTTCAGCCAAGCCGACCCCAAAACCTTCCAATTATTGCACCAAAATTAGGGTTTGCACCAAGTTGTTGACGTGCTGCCCTAAGACAGCTCACCTCTTGACCTCTCGGGCCTTTCATCAGACGTGGCCCGACATCACGTGCAAGACATGTGCCAATCGAAAGAACACATGCCAGCTTTATCATCCCATTGACATGAAAATTGCGTCCATTTTGGGATGGCTCTTGGTGGGAATGTGGTTGATTGATGACCGTCACTGTGCGTTTGCTAAGCGACATTTTGAAGAAGAGCACTGGGTCTTGTTTCGCCGTGTTTGTTTAAACTTATCCGGTATATTAGAGGCCATTGGACAATTAAATACCCCCCGAATTGCTAGGCACATTGTTTTTAATCAATTTATGGAACTTATAAAAAAGTCAAAAGCGGAAATTATGATCAGATAGAACAAAGTAAAGTTGGGTGCCCCTATCGCCTGGACACGAACGTCTGCTCCAGGTTTCGGTATTATTTCATGGTGTGCTTTCTTTCAAATCGAAAAGTCAATCTTCCGGTCGCAATAAAGCAATCACATTGGTCGACGGTATTCACCGCGCTCAGAATGAGACTGTGTTCATAGTCTCAAAACCATTGCTACAAAATCAACAGTTATGAGGTGTCGCGGCGTGGTGAAAGAGTTTGAAAATGATACCGCTATGCCCCCATTATAAGTTTTAAGGGTAATTTTTTATCCAACCGACCTTAATACTTGATATATCGAATACCTTCTCGTCTGTACCGATGTGTTGAAGAAATCGCATCTTTTTGCTGTACGAAATTGAATATTTCACAGGGAAATGACAGGAGAAACCAGGGTATCTCGATTTCCAGGATATTCTCGAACGAAATTTGTTGTTTTACGTACAAAAGACGGGCCTTATAGCACTCGTGTTCTTATAAATGAATTATATTGTCATTAATTGGGAATACGTTAATTTTCCCGCGAAAGCCCCTAAAGTTTTCAGAAGCAACTTTTATTTTCACACCAAAATCATCTTATTTTTTTTTACAAATTTGACCGACTTTTCATTCAATGCCGTCTAAGTTATTCGTCTTTCAAGATTCAATCATTTTAATGCAGATCTTTCATTAATCTTTGAAGTTACTGTATATAATTTGCATTTTTATTCCATCTCAAGATGACAGGCTACTTCATTAGACTTGATTAAATTCGTTTAAACATGATTGTGTTGGCTTGTCCTGAACCCAGGGGTTCACCGATCATAAACATAATATTTTCAGAAAAATTGTAACACCACAATTGATGAATATTCAATATTAAAATATTCTGCTCAAACGTAAAATTGTTTGCCAATCAATAGTTTCTGCGATTTCTAATTGGAAATTCAACAATTTCATTTAAATTTGCAAATCCATAGATGTTGTCTATCAAGAATTCCTCCGCTATGTGCTTCGAATTCCGGTCTAGCGAACTCAAACACTCAATCAGTGGGTTTCTATTAAGCAGGTCAAATTAATAATTACTGGAAGGGGAAATGATGTATCTGCTTCGCACATTAGTCATCAGTTGGTGGCCATGGCCAGTAATCCATTCGCCCCAGACGAGGAATGGATTTCGCCGCTTTCAGAACACCGGTTTGTGCGATTATAATCCCAGACTCCACGTTTAACAAGGAGCTGAAGTAATCGAAACCCCTATTATCTTAGCACACGACGTTGAAGGGTCCTTAATCTGCGGTGCAACGTGGGCCTTACACACCCCTCCCCCACATTAAACGAAACGCAAAATTACATACCAAGCCGCAAAGGATGAATTCTGATTATTAGCACCAGTAGGTTTGGAAGCACTGACGAAACAACTGAGAAGCAGTACCTTGAGGCTTACTACGAGATTGATTCGACAAATGAAAAAAGTAGACTGAAGAATTCGCTGCGCGATGTCAACGCAAAACTAGCAATTCTCACGGCCGATTGTCGGACAAAGACAACGCGAATCAACCACGCTTCAGAGACGCAATTCGCCACCCAGGAAACTAGTAATTTCCCTTCTCCTGATTGGTTCACCCACCATAATAATGACGCAACTGATTTCCTCCAAGTCAATGGATAAAATGACCACATTTGGCTATTTTATTTGGAAGTTGGTGGGGCTTGATATGCACCATAAGCTAGGTGTCTAACAAAGCGTTTATTTACGCTGAATTGCGCTGGAACCGTCGCCGTAATCTACGGCGCTCGAGACTTTGAAGGAAGTTCGATATATTTCGGTAGACGCATAGACACAAACCATCGTGTTCAGAGTGATAGAGCGAAAGCGAGTGCGCCATCATGTCCGGCGTTTCCACTCCAAAACAAAATAATTCAACATTACCAGTAACTAGAATCATTGTTAGAATAAGAACTGATTGCTGAGAAATAATATAGTCGACGGCATCACGTCGTTCGTCCCCGTTCATGCGATCAAGTGGAAAGAGTCTGGTTAATCTAAACGCGATGACATCCGAAGAGAACAGAAAGAGGTAGGGTGCTATTTTCGGTACTAGCCAATCAAGTCCGATTTGCAAGCGAACGGGATCGTATTCAATGGCCTCTAAGGTGGGATATTCGCTACGACGCCTGGTTAAGGATGCTGCAAATTCGACAAAAATTCTCATCAGATTCGACACGAGGCATCGGATGACATGGCGCCAACGGGACTCTCTGATCGTTTGGAGGCTTCTATAAATGGTAGAAGTGGCAGCATTTCGTAGATTCAATTTCTTTAGCCACCTCGGAGCCCCCATTAGCTCTCGGGAACACGTACGCCGTCGCTGGAGAGGTCGGAGTGATCGATCCGCCTCCCTCGATGTTTTACACGCTTCTGAAACATCGCAGGTTTCTTGGGTTACAAGAAAATGGCGAGGCTTTAACATTTCTAAGAATAACTCGATGATGTTCATCGCGAAATCAGCAGACTTTCCACGAAGAAGATCCACGGCGTCGTCCAGAGAGACGGCATTATCAATAATGTGGCAAAATAGCTTCATCGCTGCAGCCAAATCAGAAGACGTGAGTGACGGTTGCCTCTGTGTCAAAAAACTTCGTGGGGGGTCCTCGTAAATCTGTGACGTGTGAAGTTGTCTTAAGTAAAACAATGGCGCGACCAAGACGACTGGAAGCTCCAGTGCAGAGCAAGGGACAGGGGCATCGTAACCGCAGTCCAAACTCACGCAGCGAGCAGAGACACGCAACCAGTGAGTGGCCTCTTCGGCGGTCAAATTAGGAAGTGCCATGATGGACAGTTGTCTCGCGCGGTAACCCCTGAGATATTGCGGGAATCATGGGACCCTGCGATTTGTGCCACGTGCATTTCCTCCCATTGATTTAATAGGGTCTCGGGGTAATTGAGACACCTCCAAATGAGTTGTGTCTAGCGGATGTTGTCTAGGGCATTTAGTAGCTAGCAAGTAGCTTCACATAGAATCGACATCCTGGAGAATTATGCGGTCATACCGTTCTCTGACTATCCCTAACATCAAGAATAATGTTAAGGGATCGTCACCACCGTGTTTAGAGCCGTCAGCTTAATCCTTTTAGACATTTTGTGTCTAAAACACGCAAAGACGGCCATGGAAAGGTCACAGCCAAATCGTGTTGCCCAATTTATGTATTTGATGAACTTATTTTGTTTCTCTCTATGCAAGCGGTCAACATTTGCCTGTTAGTGTTGCCGCTCTATACTATGTTCCGCCTAGCGGATTGTAGGATCTCACCGGGATCTCACCGATTGACACGATTCTCCGGCGACCTTTGACCGTCGGCAGAGCACACTCATTAATTTGATAAAAATCGTCAACTCTTCGCAGTTCTCTACTTTCACAATGGACACCGTTAAATTCGGGTTTCGCATCGCTCACCACGTGTACGAGATAATGATCGTTGGGTTTCGTCTAGTTTGAAAGACATTTAATTCCCCCTACAGGACTCCGAGTAAGATGAACGCGTCTACCAAATTACAGAACTAGCTATAAGTTCACCAGCGTGCCTGAAAAAAGTCAATTTTTCTATCACTAATACATAACTTTGTCTATCACGAATATCTTTGATGCTTCCTCTACCTGTCTCTATTAACATTTCATTACATTTCCATGGAGACTCTTGGGGATATGGTCCGTCTGACGCCTCCAGTGCCACCCGTAACTAAGAACCAGACAAAAACTGCAGCGAATTTAGCTTCTTCTAGCTCAGAGATCTGCTGGAGGGTCTACCACAGCATTGCGGCGGTTAGACCGCCTGCCAAATCTCCAAAACATATAGAAGTTCAATGTTGATTTCAAAATCAGTTGCCCTCCCACCTCTTCCGTAATCTTCGTTGTTCGAGAGCTTGTAGGTAGCTCGATATATTTTTGCTCATGCATATGCATGACTGATCGTGGTCACAACTCTCGGGCGATTTGGAATGGGCCATAATGCTGGACGTGTCAAATCCATGCCCGAATGACTGAACATTACCAGTGAGCAGAATCATTGTCAGTGTAAGAACTGATTGGTCAGAAATAATTTTCTCGACGAATTGACGCCGTCTATCCCCCGTCAACGGATTACCCCGACAGTTTCTGTCCAATCGCGAATGTATGACTTCTGAAGAGAACAGAAAGAGGTAAGGTGCTATTCTCGGCACTATCCAGTCCAGGCCCATTTGCAAGCCATCGGCAGCGTATCTCATGGCCCACAAGGTGGGATAGTTGCTTCGATGTGCAGTTAACGACGCTGCATATTCGACGAAAATTCGCATTAAATTCGCCATGAGGCATCGGATGATATCGCGCGACCAGTTCTCCTTGATGCTGTAGATGCTTCGTTCAATCGTGAAAGTGACGACGTTTCGGAGTGCCAAATTCTTTATCGACGTTGGATGGTCAAAATGTGTCATGGAAGATAAACGGCAAGGCTGGCCGGGCCGGGTTACTCCCATCCATTCGGCACTGAAGTTTGAGACATCGCAGGTTTCTTCGGTCACAATAAAAAGACAAGGCTTAACCGTTTCTAAAAATAACTCGATAATGTTCATCGCGAAATCAGCCGACTTTCCACGAAAGAGATCCAGGGCTTCGTCCATTAGGACGGAATTGTCAACAATGTGGAAAAAGGTTGACATTGCTTCAGCCAAATCGGCATTAGAAGACGCGTGTTGCGACGGGTTCCGTGCCATAAAACTTCGTGGGGGTTCCTCATGAATCTGTGACGTGTGAAGTTGTCTTAAGTACAATAATGGCGCGAACAAGACGACTGGAACTCCCAATCCAGAACCTGGGAATTCTTTTCGGTAATACCTATCCAACTGTACAAACTGAACTCTATGACGCAACCAGAGGGCTACCTCTTGGCTGGAGAAATTAGGAAGAGCCATGGGCCGTTGTGTCGCGCGGGATTCCCGGATTTAATGCCGGCATCACGGGACACGCCCATTTGTGACACGTGCGTCGCCTCGCATTGATTAAAACGGTCTTGGGTTAATTGAGACACTTAGTTTACGTCGCAAGGGTTTAGATCGAGGTATTTGGTGATATTTTTTAGTCCAGATCAGTCAGTGCTGTCGATCAAAGCCTCATGGTGCGATCTTGCTCCATGGGGGCGGTGATGGTTGATGTGAAATCTGTTGCTAGCAACCCAGCTTGCATGTGGGCTTTGCATATAATAAAAGACAGCCATTTTCAAACGATGAAGCATTTGATCTATCTATACTTCGGTTATCTCAGTAGCCGATTTTCACTTGTACAATACATTTTAAAATTTATATAATCGACATCCAGAGGAAATTTGCCGCCAAACCTTTAACAGTCCCAAACCTAAATGAAAATGCTGTGAGCCGCTAGCAATTTATGTTGCATGAAATGCGTCTTAAAGAATTATTAATGAAAGCAAACCCATCTTTTAAATGTGGCTTACGGTTAACATGATAATCATCCAATAAATAGGTCTTCTGACAGCATGCCAAGTGCAATGGAAAACGACTAATGCGACCGTAAAAAACAACAGATATCAAATTTACTACAGGACTTCCTCTTCGACTCTTTGTCGCTAGGAGAGGAGACACAATAAGTATAGTCTGGGGGGATTATAACAATCAAACGAGAAAACAAAGGGACAAAGTCTTCTAGGTTCGGGAGGTGAGACGGTAGACGGTCGTGGCAGACGGTAAGTCGGCGAAAACGACGAATGAAACGAGAGCTGAAGTTCGCAGCCAGTCGGTCGGTCAGAAAAGCTTTCAAGTCTACCGATGGGAGTTGCATGGTTGGTGTGGGGTCTCACACAGATTCGCAAGAAGATTGTGGGCAGCTGTAGTAGTATAGAGCGAAATTGGTTGATGTTCGTGTTGTAGATGAAGATCTATACAGGCTTTAAACGCCGGTTTGGCTATGAAATGTAAATTTTGTACTAAACAAGATTTCGCAGTTTGACATGTACTGGTCATTTTATGCTCGCAGTTTGTCGTCTAGTTCCTCCTGCGTAAATAAATCCAGGCGATGGAGGACAGCTGCTGGTGGCGTAAACGATCTACCCGTTCTTTAGCGAGTGCGACGATTCTGCCGCGATTCTTCTTGCTTCAACTTTGGTTTTCACCAACGCCAGCCAGGCCTCGCTTTTTGACGACGGTGGAACGGAATTGCGAGGATTCCCAGTTGAATACAGAAGAAACATTCAATCGCCTTCGTGATAATGCTGGCCAGTTTATGAACATTAATACCGCCCTTAGAGGCGCCAGCTAAAATATTTTCACGCCCAGAAGTCTACAACGACGGCCATTGAAATTCCATGACCAAATCACCCGGTCCATTTAATGTATACAATTAACGTATTTGCTTTTTCCTCTCTATGCAAGAGGTCAACATTTGACCCTCGATGTTGCCCTTCTATCCCTGCTTCCGCCGAGCGAATTGTAGGCCTCGATTGATCAAACCAATTTACTCGATCCTTGGGTTAACTTTGACTGTCAGAAGAACACACTCATTTATTTGATAAAAATCGTCAAATCTTCGCAGTTCTCTACCTCCGCAATGGACACCGTGAAATTCGTGTTTACCTCCGTGTACGAGATTATGATAGGTGCGCTTCGTTTCGTTTGAAAATGATTACCGTTGTAACTCTTAAATTACGAGGTATTTATAACTGCACCGGCGTACACGAACAAACGTAAATTTGTCTATTACTTGCATCTTGCATACTACCTCTTCATGGATGAACATTTCCATGGCAAATATTGGCGATAGGGCCCGACTGACGTCTACAGTGCCACCCGTAACTAAGAACCAGACAAACACTGCATCAAATTTAGCTTCTTCTAGCTCAGAGGTCTGATCAAGGGTCTACAACAGAATTGCGGCGGTTCGACCGTCTGCCAAATTGCCACAAAAAGGTTTATTTAAAAATGAGTTGCGCTCGGAAGGCTGCCGTAATCCTCTGCGTTCGAGATCTCGCAGGTTTTTCAATATATTGTCGACCGTGCACACGCATAACCGATCGTGTAGATGGCAATAGAGGAACTCTAAGTGTATCATCATGCGCCACCTGTCAACTCCAAAAACGAAAGTTGCAAGATTGCCAGTGAGCAGAATCATAGTCAGAATAAGAACCGATTGCTCAGAAACAATATTGTCGCCGAGCTGATACCAAGTGTCAGCTTTCACCCGACCAGACCGGCAGCCTCTGAGCTGTCTAGACTCTACGACATCCAGACAGAACCGAAAGATGTAAGGTGCTATTCTCGGCGCAATCCAATCAAGGCCAATTTGCAAGCGAAAGGAATCGTATTCAATAGCGTATAAGGTGGGGTATGTACTCTGTTTCCCGGTTATCCAGTCTGTATATTCGACGAAATTTCTCATCAAATTCCCATCAAATTCAGCATCGGATGACATGCTGCCAACAAGGCAGTCTCATGCTACGGATGCTTCGTGGAATCGTGAAAGTGACAGCGTTTACGAGTTGCAATATTTTCACCCGATTCTAGGGACCAATAATTGGTCGTTGTCCGCCTCCGGAGTATGCATTCTTTAATATTGCAAACGCATCTGAAACGTCGCACGTTTCTTCAGTCACTTTACCATTGCTAAAAATAATTCCACAATTTTCATCACGAAATCAGCAGACTTTCCACGAAGTAGATCCACGGCTTCGTCCAGCGAGACGGCGTTATCAATAATGGAGAAAAGCATCATCTTCACTTGAGCCAAATCAGCGCCAAAAGACGCGTGTTGCGACGGGTGCTGTGCCAGAAAACTTCATGGGGGGCCCTCATGAATCTGCGACGTGTGAAGTAGCCTTAGGTAAAACAATGGCGCGACCTAGACGACTGGAACCTTCTGTCCATCTTGTGGGAGAGGGGCATTGCATTTAGAATTTAAGCGCACGCAGGGGATGCATTCAGACAACCAGTGAATGGAATCTTCGCTGCTCAAATTAGGAAGCGTCATGTACGGATGTCACGCGCGGTAATCCCGAGGATCATGCCGGAATCACGTGCGTCCCGTTGCATTGATTTAACTGCCGTGTTGTAATTGAACCGCACGTGTTTAGATCAAGGTATTTGGTGATGGTTTGTGGTCTAGACTAAATTCTCCATGCCTTCACTTCGGCAATTTATAAAATAGCAGTCCATGTGAATGCAGCGACCATAGGATTCCCTGATTGCCCCAACTTTTCAGGAAAATTAAAGAGAAAAAATTAATCGGAAGGTTAATTGGCTTAAGATTCCAGAAGTTCTACGAAAAATCACCATCCCCTCCTTCTAATCTCCGTGTAACCAAAATACCCAAACGGTTACCTTTCATTAGACAGACAGAGAGAGGGGGCATTGGTGAATCTGAATTCATAAGTGCCCTGAGTACAACACACGTTTATATCATTAATATCGGCCTCGATGTTGTAGCAGCTGTTGTCGGCGTTTTCGCTGCAATTGTCTTCGCCGTCGTTGCTTGCGCAGCAATCGTCGTGGATTTCTTCCACTCTTTCTCATTCTCTTCTCTCGGAGGAGCTTTAACCGGTCTAGAATCTCATCAATGGGTGTAGCAAAGGGAATTCCTAGACAAATGCATGTTTCATCGTGGTCACTGTCCTCCACCAGGACGTCGTGTTTCAGCACCTCCTCTAGAAACAGTCCTTCGGTGAAGACGTGAATTTCGCCTGTGAGTAGAATCATCGTCATGATGCGGCGTTTTTTATCGCATTCGAGCTCGTTTCTATAGTCGGATACATCGGCCTGCGATCTAAACCAGCCATCCCGGTAAGCCTTTTCCACATGCGGTGTAAAATATTCCCAAGGTATCTCTATCAGGTGTTCTGCTAAAGGGTTAACTATCCAATCCAATGCCATTTGCATGCGGAAAGGTTCGGTCAGCATGGTGACCAATGGGGGGAAAAGAGAGCGGGGCTGAGGGCCACAGAGCCATGCACAGTAGTCTACAAAAATGTCTATCAAATTCGCCAATATGCATCGCATGATATCCCGCGTCATATCGTCCCTATAGTTGTCGGTATCATCGAAAAGACACGCGCAGATAGCATTTCGCACCTTCATTCGTTGCCGCCAAATAGTCAAACTTTCAAACAGTGGAAAGGACATCGGACCTTTGGGATCTTGCCAAAATTGTGACTTCACATCCGCAAGAATGTCTGGCACCTTGCCGTCCGCGAGCATTGCATCACATTTCGTGAAGTCACACATGCCCACGACATCACAGGTCACTGAAGACGCCTTGTAAAGTGTTGAAGGTATCATTTTTACGAACAGACAAATAAATTCCATTGTAAAGATTGAATTCTTATCAGAAAAATATCCCACAAGATCGCTGTAACTGCGACTTCCTAAGACCTGCACCATAAAACGGTTGATTTCGAACGGTGACGTGGAGTGTACTGGAGACGATGTGATATCCAGTCGAATGGTTTCTAGAAAGCTGTGCGGAGTATCTTCACGGAGCTGATTGCTATGAATAATTCGGAGGTGAAACAAGGCTACAACTAGGACTGTTGGCAGAACAAGTGATTCGTCGTCACCGAAATCAAGGAAATCCCGGCTTACACACGTTTGGTGAAGCCCATAGATGAAAAAGCTTCGATCTATTCGTAATTCTCCTAGGATATCGATGATTTGTGCCTCAGTCATGGCAATTACATTGGGTTCGGTAGAATGTTTAGCATAGTGGAAGGAACATGTGACCCAGTTGATCTGAAGGACGTGCACGCCTATATTGATTTAACACCATTTCCAGACGGCGGGGTATGCAATTTCGACAGCCATACGCATGTGTTACTCGTCGTTGCTCGATCGCAGATCAAGGAAAACATCTAGTGAGATGAGTTTGTGGGTGATTTTGTGCAATAAATATCTTGTATGCCCCCGAGGTTCATGCGTGTTCGTTCGATGTACTTATTGTGGCACCATAGATGCGTTGTTTGCGGTCTTTAAAAAACGGTTATTAAGTCTGCTTGGATACCTAGAGAAGTCCAGGAATTTGCGGATCGTTCTTTATAATGCTAATGATTGCAAGCTCTTTTTTGTTATGTGACGATGACGAAAAATGTCAACATAAAAATAATATGGTTAAAAATACTGTGTACACAAAATGTATTTTAGTTCCTTCTGCACTGTTTCTGGTGATATTAACGATCGGGAAAAATATGGAATCACCGCATTGGGGTATGCCATCGTTCACGTAGATATTGAACGTTATGGCCTGCGCTTTGACCGAAGAGATTTCAAGTTCGATAGACTCGAATAGAGGGGATTTGTAATAAACGCTACAGTTTGCAGACACTAACCTATTCCTGGAGTTATTTATCAAGATCGGTATCTCCGCAATGTTCAATCTATAGTAAAGTAAGCCCCATTCGACTACAACTACTGCAACAACTTATAAAACAACAACTATTAAAGGGCTAACACTTGTGGACTCCAGAATATACGGATTTTCTGATGGTAAATATTAACCTCAGCATACAATCGCTTTCGAAATGTGATGAAATGGTTAACCTTTTAATGAAAAGACCTTCGATTTTCCTTTTAAAATTATTCGCCTTTACTCCAAGATTCCCAAGAAAAGAAGAAACACACCAAATCGTAGGTAATTAAAAAATTATAAAAAAACATCTGTTTGAATATTTACAATCATATACAAAACTTCCAGATGCTGCTTAAGTAGATATGTACAAAAGTATTGTGTCATCGCATGTCTCGTGTTAACAATATAATACAACGGCGCTGGTGGTATATTTGGGTGACCAGAGTTACGGATGGTGAAAGGCAGCAGCTTGTGGTTTGTTTAAAATTGCTGGATTGACATGCGACCGGTCATTACGAACATCCACACACGCGCGGATCACCCGTTGCTGGAGTGAAGCCCTGGAACCAACGTCGGCGCAGCCCGAGCCGGCAATCAGATCACCTGTAACAGATCCGCGAGGCAATCCTATGCCGCGCGAGGGTCTGCAACCAGTCGTCGAGACAGTGCATATGCCGCAGAATCTTCCCGTCCTGTCCGCGTCGCAAAATCTCCTCGACCTTCAATGCCTCGGGCGGCACTGTGTCGTTAACCGAGTTGGCAAATGTCAGTGTTGGCTTTCCACTATTTACTACCGCTTGGGGATAGTATCGCCTCACTAGGTGCAGCTGATCAGTGAGTTGATCCGGTGATGCGATAAGTGGAACACCGATGCCTTTTAGGAGTGTCGGGAAATTGTGATTGCGGAGAAACGTCATGCGCAGTTCTGGATTCCAAGAATCCAGACATTCAACCGATCTGTAGAGCGCCTTAATGAGTTTCATTCTCTTGAGTTGGAGCAGCATAAGTTCGTGTTTAACTTCCACAAAGCTCTTTCTACAGCAGTCGATAACCTCGGTCTGGTTGCTGCCCGGACAACAAGTTAGATTGTCAGGCAGTCTAACCGTCGTTTTGAAACCTTCGCTCCGCCACTTCAAAAGACTTTCCTTGTGTGCGATATCAAGTAGTCCAGATAAGTGTTTCGAGATGTAAGGACGGCATTTTTGGGACGAATTAAGATGACGCGCGTTTTGGAGGAGAGACAGGGTGTTCCCAATCGTCAAAAGAATATTGAAGGCCGCGAGCTTGTCTTGCCTGGTCGATTCGATGACCGCTGCTCTAGTTTCGTGGCAGTTATCTGTTTCGATGACGGATTGCAGTCGCAGGGTCTTCAGCACCACTGAACCCACGTGATAACCTCTACTAGGAGCTGTAGAGTTAACAGACTGTGGTCTGATATATATTGGACGTCCGCTCCTGACACCCTTCCAGGCGCAGTTGTCTGGAATGCTCTCGTTTATTTTAATCTGCAAACCAACAGAAACAGGTATCGTCCATTATTGATTTGTAGCAGCAAACAACTGTCGGTTTAAAATGTCATTTTAGCAACTCACCTTGATAGTGAGAATGGTCTTGCCTCGGTAGCAGATATACATTCCCTTATCCGTGTCGCTTATGGCTATCGTCTGGCTGGGCCCAATTGTAAGGCGAAGGATTGAGTCTGAAATGATGATAAAGAATTATGCGAAATAGGAGTCGTCCCAGTGGAGGTGGCATGCACAAATGAATTAATTTAACGTGCTCATGGCAGTTACTAAAACGTCGATTACACTTCCCGATAATTAATCCAGTATTGACAAAGCAATGTTCAATAAAGGTGTACATTTCTGAACAATGTGTCATTGCTATTATTATGAAATATTATACTGTTGGTAATTCTATTTTGCTGTCAGGTACAGGCGGTGGTTTCAAAAAGATGGAAGGCCAATCGAGATGCGTTGAGAATGTGCTTAAGCGGCACTGTCATGAAATTGGATTAAGTTGAATCAACACAAAGAGTATTCTCATTACATATACGAGATTTAAAAATGGGTGCCTCGTGTATGTCGCAAAAACGCGGTCAAAACACGGTCTACAAACGAAATCTTATACATACTTCTCAATGTGTAGGACAAAGGTCGAAAGGGATGCATGTTTGTTTGCAGCATAGGCGACTCGCATGCAACAGGAAAGTGCGAAAGGTTTAGAATTTGTGAAACCATAGTGCTTGGTCGCTGAACCGATTAACCACCACCATCACCACCGCCAACGTTAAGAATCTGCTTTCGTGACAAAGGGATGGAATGATGGATAATTCGTGTTGTGATTCTGGGGTTGCCGAATCGTCGGCATAGAGCCAGCTCCCTTGAAGACAAACACATTTTTGTGCTTTGGCTAGTAAGCAGATGAAGCCTTGTGATAATTCTGCGGTGAAATACCTCGAAAGTGGAGGCTTCTTCCAATCGATGAATTGCTTTCTTAGCAGCTTGTCGACTAGGGAAGTCGCATATAAATAATTATCCAATGACCGTTTCTTGTCTCGTATCCCACAGCTGGCGTGGGGCGAGCTTAAAAACACCGCGGATGAACTGTTTATAAGGACAAAACATGTACTGAACAAAATTGAACGCCAAACATTGTGCTACGGACGGCGAAAACGCATTTATTTCAATAACAATATTTGGTGGAACAACTCTGTGAATAAAATACTAACAGACTCATGTCTAGCCACCGAAGACAACGACGATGCGCCGGAATCCGGTGCAGACGCGATGCGTGAGATCAATTGGTTAGACTGACCTACATACGACGGCATAAGTAGGCTTCGTGGGTGTTTCCATGAAGAATCTTGGCTTTATTTTACAGGTGCTGCATCCCCAGTGACACGCGAAAAGCCATCCACATCGAGTACCTTATGAGCAACAAACCCGGTTCAACGTATCTAGGCTCTTTCATGAAACATGGGTGCTGAATTCGCGCTTCTTTAGCAGCAATTTTTAATTCAAATAAAAACCAAGCTGCGTGGAGCAAAACTCGGAGTGCGTCCAGGCATTGAAAATGTCAATGAAGATGGCTTCGTGCGTCAACCACACAATTGTCCATTAAGTTAGGTTATGTCTTGCCTTTCGACTTCGTGATTGGCGACACCAACGTGATGCGCGTGTCTGGAATCTTAGCTTCTTGCCTGAAACCCCCCCCCCTTCACACACCACGCCACCACAAACTGCTTTGAATACACTCTTCTAGACTTTCATGGACGATCAAATAAATACCGCCAACACAAACACGAGTTTGTTTAGTGTGAAAGCGTGCTACTATGTGCGTTCATTCGGTGTGTGTGTGTGTGAGTGTTTGTGTTCACTCGCGCGTTGTACCTCCAATGCTCCCATGAACTCTGATTTACGAGTTCGCCAAGGCCATACAGGCCTTCCCTGATTGATATCGAGCGTTCCTCCTCCTGTGTTGTGTGTTTGAGCGACGGGGGACACCGCTATGGGAAGGCGTCGGCGTCTTTGAAGACGCCAACAGATGATGGTAGTCGTTATTTAATGGTCAGCGCGAAAGGCAACTGTCATGGCCTCACAAAAAATAATTAATTTCTAACAAAAACATTTAGTCTAGAAAGAGCTGTTATTGATATAGCGTTTTTTAATAACAACCTGCCCGTTTGTCTGCTAGAATGCGTTAAGAACAATTCTGCAGAAAACATTTGTCGCGCCTTTTATATCGGAATATTGGGGTAATGAGTCACAAATCCAAATAAAAGAAGTTCCGCGGATTGACAGTCCATGGAAATATCATTTTTGGCTAACGAATAGAAGATTCCACAACCTTTGTTACAACACAGCCCGACAAATGGTAAGCTGTCCTAGTTTGATTGGACATCATTCCAACAGGTGTGACCAAGAAAACAGACAGGCAATGTGCATCTTAGATGCTGTCAATCATCTGGGGTGGAGTAAGCCTTTGACAGAATGCAGCCCTCTGCAATGCCTGAATAGTACGCCTACGAGAAAATCCCTACAAGTTCGATGATCAATCAGTTTGCGGGACATGTGTGTGAAAAAGGCAACCGCACGCGAGCAGAAACAATTTCCAATATGGTCCATGATTATTTAGTCCCCGACTACTTTGGTGTTGTACAATAGTGGAAAGCTCAATAAAATTACCATTCTGTTCGGCAGTAACCTGGATGCTTCCGTTCGTCTGAATTCTGACGGATAGCAGCTCATCTATTCCCGACATCTTGGTGCCGTAGAGATAAAAAAAAGTCCCGTTAAGGTCCCTCTCGGTATTCGGCGTACTCCGCATAGCTCGATCCAAAATCCTGGTTCCAAGAAAGTAGGTTTCTCCGGGATTATTTTCTGGAAAGGCCTCTTCCGCCCCCACTGGATAGACAACAGATGCGACAAAAAGGATGCTCAATAAGAGGTAATTTCTGAACCGATGGAGCGCTGTTATCGAAGGCGGACTAATCCCCTGGATTGCGGAGCCTGTATATACACGTTTATGGGGGTGTCGCCGGTACTTATGCCCACGAATATTGTAGCCGTTTTTCAGGGCGGACGAGTAGGCAGAATGGAGGTGGATAAACAAGAGGAGGAAGAAGCAGGAGATGTGGCAGGAATTTCCGACGAATTTTAATTTAACTTTCATAGAGAAACGCTGACCTGTCTGGCAGGCGGAAAGACAACGAGGGGTGGAGTTGGATCTGATGGATGCGTCGCTATCCATCATTATGTGGCTGAGTATAAAAGTAGGCGGGCGACGAGGAATGGACGACACCCAAGTGTCTGTATGTGTGCCAAGGCCTGAGGAAATAGTCAGTTTATCCAGCACGCGCCGATGAATAAGATTAACATTTGCGTGCATGATGGGAACCAGCTGGACCAATCCGTATGCACCGTCACGAGCCAATCACAAGCGTCACTGATTTTTACTGGCGTACAGCGAATGAGCTTGAATGATTTTAAGTAATTGGCTCAGAAATATCGATGGAGAGCACGTGTGGTGTCTTTAGTATATCTTTAATTTTCCACCTATCCACCCAAAACACAAGATTTCTGCATACATTTTTATCTCCAGTTCATTATAAAGACCCACGATTTATTTTTTGTTAATTTGGCGAATCTTTCAGTGAGCATTGGAACTCTTCGTTGGCCTCGGGAATCGTCAAATTCCAGGAAACAATTGTTTCCTGTCTTATCTCAAAGGAACGCCATGCCCTGCCGATGTTTTCTAGGATAAACAAACACACCGCGAATGTTTTTTCCGCACAAGGTAAGGTAAGCATTGCATGTATGTGAGCCCATCCCATCCAAGCTCTCAGACCATACAGCTGTTCTCGGTTGAGTGGGTGGGTGTGTATGTGGGATCGCGATGTTGAGATCTAGTATCGCTTTTACGATTTATGGAGGTTCCCGGGATACGGATTCACTCAAACTATCTGATGACATTGTACTGCACTTCTGAATTCATTGTGGAATGATTTTCCGAAAGCATTCGCCGAAGTTTGAGGCTGGTCGACGGAACGGAACGGTTAGAGCATGATGCCCCGTTGTGTGCGATCGATTTTGCATTACCAGACCACTGATTGTTATCCAGCAAATATTGGTCAATATTGGTCAGTTCAACTTTATTGAGGAAATTTGATATGTGATCGGCCTTTAAAACCCATATTCTCCATTCTAATGGATATGCAGTGTTTTATGTAATCACCAGGTTCGTGTAATGTAGGTTTGATTCCAGTTTATGATTGTTGGCCTTGAATATCAACTTAACAAAATTTCATGATCCGTTGGTCTCGGAGACGACTGGGGGCGCGTTTTTTCAATAGCCTGGCATTTAAAAACGATGCTATCCCCAATCACGACCAAAACCAATAACCCATATTTTAATATTTATTCTATTTGCTCTGGTTTGCTCGCCAATCACAGCCTCAGCCATATCTCCACCACGTTCGGAATTCTGAGCACCGTCAATATGGCAATGTGACATATTTCTCCTGAAATAAAAATGATGGTCGGGGGTGGCGAGGGGGTGTTGGAACGTGTACTAATCTTCATGAATCCTTGCCGCCTAAGTGGACGCCCCCTGCATGATATTGAGCCCGCGTCCATTTTGTCCTTGAGTAATGTGTCTACTGACACCCGGGGTTCGGCCTCAGCCACCCCCCCCCGAAACAAAGGGGCGCCGACCACACACGTCTTGAAGTGTTCATCCGCCGAAGATGAAAGATAAGTCGCTCTATTTTAGCGCCACCTATCGCGTACCTAATGCAGTTGTTTTTCAGGTAGTTGGGAGGTATGCTATCCAGCCCTGCCATGCGAAATCAGATTCTCCAATATTGTAAATACTTATTGGAGCAATGTGTTGCAATTTACCTGGTCCGGTAGGACAACCGGCGATCAACGTGAAATATAAGTCTGTAAACCTTGAAAGTTAGAACCCTATTGACGAATTCTAGTTGAGCAGCATCTCATATAGATAGCGCGCGTTTTGGATAGGGCCTTTCAATGGCCGCCATTTCCTGTTTGCCAAACTGTGTATACTTCGTGGGTTAAATTGGCCTTTCTCGCAAATTTACCTCGATGATACTTCTTTTATTCTTCTTAACTTATTCTGCATTTTCTACGTACAATCGTGACGTCCGGTAACATTTTTGTTTATTGTCAATTTTAATGCTGAACGTTTTGGTCCCCGTCCTTAATAAAACGAATATTATTATTATTATCCCAAGGAAGTTTACGACGACACATGTGGCTGCAAGAATTAAAATATAAGAACAATATTGCTCTTATTCTATTCGATGTTTCAGCTTTGTCATTCGATTTGGTGATTAAAGGAGATGCATAAAGGAGACACGTATTTTCAGACATGCGTGTCTGTGACTTCCTTGTTTTAGGAAACGAATGCGTCTTCCACACACACACATCCGTAAAACCGCGGTCCCTGTGGACAGAATGACGGAATGTGTTTACAATGACTCTAAAGGAAACATGGCAGCTTCTACCAATTCTATTCCATTACTGTAGGTTTTTCAATTATTGGATGGGCGACTCGATAGATTGTAGTCTTAAAATCTCTCGATTGACACAATTTGACGATTCAGATTTCCATATTTACGCTAACACGACTGCTGGCTACTTGTAAAGTTCACATTGAGGTCTCGAGGTCAATTATCTGCGATCAGTTATGTCTGAAACGGTGTTACGGGGTCAGTCGGTCACGGTTTCACTTTTGTCTTGATTGTTTATATGCTTTGTTTTCGTCAACGAGAAACATCCCACGTCTTTTTGAGATGACGAGATGTCGCAACTACTTTCCAGAACACCAGCTTTCCGGGTTAAGCCGTTGTGAGTGGATGGGACAGAAAACGAAATCCTGTCTAGTTAACTTAATTAATTTTTCATGGTTCCTTTTTGGCGGAAGATGGAAATGACGCTGGTATTGTAGAAGGCGTGACAGGATATCAAACGATTTTGCACGCGTCGATCTTGCATTATTTCAGGACGCTTGACGTTGCGTTCGCGCACTAAATTGTATCATTGAAATATCAAAAGCCAAATTCGATTTCTGCTTCATGGGTGTTGCCGCCATTAAGGTTCTGGGTAATATTTTTAGAGACGGCAGCGTCCCCAGTGCCACCCGTGGTAGCCTGACCTTGGAGTCGAGCCTAGGTGCCCCAATCAGCAAAGCTGGGATGCTGATCTCGTTGCAATATCGAGATCTTTATTACGGGCGTCGGTTTTAATGCGAAACCTCGTGAGTGATTCTCGATATTTCAAGGTAACGGCTAGTTTCCCAGGCAAAATATGAACTCTCTAATCTGGGATTATATGCCTCCCTTTTCGCCGTGAAATTTCTCTAGGAGGCCAACTGTCCGTTGCCAAATGTCATTAATTTGCCTTAATCTTTCTTAACCATGCACCCTCCATATGCTTTTATTGTTATTTAGTGTATATATTATGTCGGCAGGCGAATGGGCCAAGGCTCTCGCTATTACCCTAAAGAAAGCTTCAGTGCGCGTGCTTTATCGTCATTTTCGCCAACCTCAGTCGGCACCTTTGGGCCGCTTCTTGATGTTCCGATCAAGTCTTACGACCGCCAATTGGCTCGTAGGAAAGGCCTGTCGTTTCTTTTAAGATATGGGGCCAATAATGGGAAGAAAAGTGATTTGATGGCGTCTGTGGTTTGGTGACAGGTGGTTTATCATTATAGAACCCTCGGTAGGTTTTTTAAATCATATCGTTTTCTAGTGGTCATCATCGGACGCCATTTCGATAGTTGTACATGCATGGCTGCTCATATATTAGATGACCCGTCTTATCCGCTTTATTCAAGTATTATTTCAAGCTATTTCAGATTTAATTGTAGTTTTAAAATAATCTCGTTTTCGAGTGGGCTGCCTATGCTCTCCATTCGAGAAATCATCGTTCAACGCCACTTCAATAGCTGTTCACTAATCGCTGCTCGTATTTTAAGTGACCCCTACCATCCCATCTTTTCAAGTTTATTTAATTGTAAATCTCTTCGACCAATAGGCAATAGCGTCGAATACCTACGAGAACAACGGCATATCACAATGCGGTCTAAAAGAGTGTTTGAACAAATAGCATGATTAATTATATTAAATTTTTTTATGTTGAAAGTGTTGGTACTCGTTGCCTTAATAAAGCGGTTGCCATTAAACATTTTAAAAATTGCGACACACGGTTCTGCCCACATATTTTCTGCTTATTCGAAAAATACAGATCCAACGAATCAGTGATCACGATTTCTGAAATCCATCATCTATCAGTCATATGCTAAACTACTTTTAGCAGATTATTTACGGATATTAAAATGGAAATCAATGCGCTGTGTGTAGTCTTGTATTCGGATTCTGTTTATCGAAAAACTGTCTATGAATATTCCCAAAACACGTGAATTCGCGCATAAGCAATGACAAGGTTATTTATCGGGTGAATTTCGACTCAATGCTGATCAAGGTGGCTTATTTAACCACCAGTTCCCATGCAAATCGGACCCAAATATTTTCCGAATCATATTCCATCTCCCATAAACTGGGACCAATCGGTTATGGAACAGATGGTTTTCCAGTACTGGCGGGAGGGTCTTCTATTTTGTATGTTCAAGTAGAAAGGCCCCGTCAAACCTTTTACTACGCCGTGAAATGAAGAAAAATAACCTTCTCTCTTAGACATAGCCACCGCCGTTGTGTCTAAGTGTACGATTAGTGGCTTCGGAAGTGAAAACGCTGTTTGCAAGTATCCCATGGCCATTTTTTCCATATTATTGTTAATGCTTACGGTGGCAGTTTTGCGGGCTATGCAACGCAGTTGTTGTTTTTGTCCGAACATGTTTGTAGATAGAATGGGCATGTATCGTGGATATTTCTTTTTTTTGTTTTGAAAAATTAAGATGATTTGTTGAATAATACCAATTATAATTGTTTTATCTTATTGAGATCCCGAGGACCAAAACTGTAAGAAATAAAATTTAAAACACACAAAAATGATATAAGAGAAGATGCAGGATAGGGCAACGAGATAAATTTACGTTATGGCGGCCTTTAAAAGACTCTGTCCAAAACGCGTGTCAAAACTATGTCAAATATCCTCGAAAACGAATCGACCAACGAATAAGCCATCTTTATTCGAATTTGTGCCGAAATGAAATTCAGACGCAGTGTGGAACACTTATGTTTCCACGACACACACAAATTTTCAACAGTCATTAGCCATGTAATTGAATAACCCGCTTCAGTTTAAACCACTAGGTTGTGTATCTAACTGAAAGACCTTGATACACTGTTGTTCCAGCTTAGAAGTCCGATATAGTTGGGGCGTTGTTGTCCGAATTACTATGCAATACATTACCAAGTTGCCAGTTGAGATATATATTTGTGCCTTTCGAAGACCGTTTTGTTCTAAAATAAATGATGAATTATGGGGCACAGAAACGTAAACCAAATATTGTAATGTTTCGGCCATTTTTATTTCGCAACAGGGTTAATTTCGAGCAATGTAGACACTTTGATCAATACAACCGTATTTAGGAAATGGATGATTTAAAATATTTTAAAATATTTAATCCGAAGTCACGGAGCGCTCTGAATTGTGCAATTTATCGTTGCGTTATCGCGTAAGTGGTTATTATTGCTGTTTTGAATATTAATCTTGATTCTGGTCGTAAACAGCAATATAAAACGCCTGGGGAAAATTAAACTACAAAACAGGGCATATCTTAAAGCAGACCATGCTTCAATAATTTCAGTAGAAACGTTTTAGTTGTGAAGAGTGTCTATTTAAGAGATTATTAAGCATTTGCAATGCTAAACCGCACATTTACCGTCAAACATGTTGCCGTAAGTTGTGGTATTTATAGAAAATTTAATTGATTTCCGCCTTTTGATCGGAAACAACATTCGGTCAAATTGGTCGATGAAGTTACAACGAAGGTGCCTGCCATTCGCGGTTCGTTTCTCATTTTAAGGTCACCCAAAAGCTACGAAGAATCGTGTGTTGTTTATCATCACGCGCATGTCGATGCTTTGCCGCTGCTTAAGATAGCTTCTGACAGGACTTAAACCATTTGAGCGGGTATATTAGCATTTGATGGATATTTATTGCATAATTAATCCGTTTACTTGAAATTCTATCAATGCTAAATTGAGAGAAGAATATATTTAGCCACATAAAATTATATTGGACCCAATTAGTTGATGTAAATGGCGTTTGGGAATGCCAGCAATATATTGCGACCACAAAATCGAACTGGTGTGTTCATTCAATAGATTTTTGTAAATAAATTCAACAATTCAACGGCAAATTTGCATAAATTACCTAAAGTGCATTCCGTATTCGAATTACAAACGGTAGGTTTTGTGGCGAAATTGGCATATATATTTTTTCGAAGAACCCAGAGTTGTCTTAATTCAATTTGCAATATCCTAGAAAAACAAGCCACTCGCGGATACTTAATAAATGTTAATGACGACGCTTCAATCAATCTGAGAAATGCCATTTAACGAAGAAATCGGGGCTATATCGTTTTAGCTGCTTAATCCTAGTAATTGACCATTTTATCTCTTATCAATTGCTTATCTCAACGAATTTGGTTTCTACGGCGATTTTTATGATCAGGCAGTGTTTATTGAGGTATGGGTACGTTATTACCTCGCTACTTTTATTAGTGAGTACGAACAGCATCGGGCATAAAATCAGCAAGTCATAGAAGGACAGCAAATCCGGAATATGGGAGCACATGCTTCTTGAGATCCCTGAAATAGTCTTTAATCCATGAACTACGATCTCCGGATGAAATCTGACGAAATCCTAGAAACAACATATTATTTCAAATCCATATTTTTGGCATAAATTATGTTTGCTTGCAAAAGTCTTTTTTAAAATAAATTCCCCCTTTGATTGACAATGTGCTGGAAGTTTCTGCTGCCGATTTTGTTGAAATGAATGAATTTAGAAATAATCTAACGAAACTTAATGAAGAATGTCCTGGAAAATCATCCTTTCAGGTTGATTGGAATGCTTCCGTGCCAGTTGGATTACACTTTACATACAGATTATCAGACTGTTGAATTTGTTCTAGTTGATAATTACGAAATATAGCTGGTTTGCGTTGGGGAATCATTTGAGAAAGGGAGAGCACGCGTTATTATTCGCGCATGTTTTTCTTAACGTTGTATTTCAGTAGCATCCACAAAGTTTGAATTTCTCATGACATCGAAGGCGGCAGAATCATTAAACAGCTTTCAAGTTGCGTCTTAAGCAATCATAATGCAAGCACGCTATCTAGAATTGTTGTGGGACTTACAAATCCGTTATTATCCTCCTCCGAGAAGTACCCCATCAATATCGATGAGTGCTGGGTGTATAAAACCCATCATATTTTCCTAAAAACCATATCCATGAATACGCGCCAAGACGCTGGTCCTGATAAATCGCCCAGTAACAAATTCACCCTCAGTGCATGGCGACACCGGTGGTTTTTGCATTACGCTAATGGTTGCGTAATTTTAAGGCCTGTTGGGGGGTTCTTTTAGACAAATTGAAATAGGGATGAAACGTTGACCCCGTGACCCTAATGGCTGGCAACTAGATCTACGGTGTGACCCACATCGCAGGGCGTGTTTATTTATTTGTAAATGTTTTTCAAATTCGTGCAGAATAACATAGTGTTAAACAAAACAATGGCTTTATTACTCACAGATAACGTGTCTTAGGTGAGATTTTCATTGGAAACACGGACGTTTTCAACTTTAATTCATGCGTTTTTATGACCAGATTCCTAAGCAAATGATGAAATTGAATCGAATTTCCCCTACCTGTCCCAGTCACTGTGATTAATGAAGTTTCGTGGGTAATTTATAGGCGGAAATGTGTTTAAGTGGACTAGTTCACAATGAATCGTGATTTTAAAAATTTAAAAATCACCCCACAAAGAAAAATAACTCTCTTTAGTTACCTTGACATGCTTCTCGTATGTAGCACACCTCCTGATTTATGGCTCGATTAGATACCGCAGATGGACTAGGTCAACCACGCTCGTTAAATACCACGTAGCAACTACACAAAACCGCCCACAAAACGTCCCATCGAGCCTAGTAAATTATGACGCGTGTGGCGTCCGATTTGTGGCCAGGATTCCGAGATCACGGATAAAGAATGCTTTATCTTGCTTCTTGAGGCTATCTCTTGCTGGTTGATGAAACTGGTCCGTGTGTTCACCGGATTGTATCTCTTACCCCACATACTATTTGTACACATTGTGTATTGATCGCACACTGGAGACGAACTGTAAACCCGAGCGTCCACACACGGCAATATCGCGGAACACAAATCAACACGCCATCAGGATAAGTTACATACAGCCCTCTGACGGTGATTCTCCCTTTAAATGTGCGCGGAAAACGGCAAATCATATCCTTTAGCAATTCGACGAACTTACCAAAACATGAGAACCTCAAAGTCAGTTAACTGAAAGAGAATACGCGTGGGTCGAGTTATAGTATGTAGGAGTCTTATTCAAGGCATTATCCCTAATCTTATTATCGGTAATATTAGTTGGAAATTTAAAAATTTAAAGTTGTTGTCCCTGTGAAATTTAAAAAGCAACACCCCTAGAATTCAGGGAACATGGTTTAATTTACGACAACCAAAATAAAATTCGTTAATGCGCTTTCATGCATGCGTTACTGAAAACGACAATAAAAGCGTCCCTTTCGTTATTCGTTTTTTTCTGCATAATACGAGCTAAAATCGAAACCTACGATTCCTACACCATTTCCGATGATATGGGTCGCAACACAACGATGCATATATCGACGAAGGTGACGCTTATTCTTCTAATTCTTCTTCGGTGAAGCAATCTTCTGCCAGAGGTTGAGCCGGCTTCAGGAATGTAAATTCATGAAATTTCGTGGAAAGTTTGTACAGGTGGCGTCTACTGCAGATTCCATAGAATTTTTCTACATTTTGCAAACATTTCTGGTCCTGCACATCGAAAATAGCGCATAACGCCCCTGAACACGTTTCATGACCGTTGTCCATCCTATTTGATGATCATTAACGCTTCAAATAATTCATGTCTACTATCCCGAAAACGATGCAATGACCACTAGGAAAGAAAACCGTCGCTTTCTTTTTATTTTTTTTCACTCATTTCAATCTCGTCACCAAGTGATTCCCCTTCTAAGGTAGCCGGAAATATAATTCGAAAACCGATCCCCTACCCAGTTGTTTCTCAACCTGTGTGTCGAGAGATTTTTGAAAAATATTAAAAAATGCTCAAATCAAAAAAAGAGACTCCTTCGACTTGACGACGAAATGAGTGTTTGTTTGTCAGCATTAGAGCCACGTTTCAACCTTATTTTCTCTCGAAAGCAAGCCCAACCATCGCATTAAAAATGTAAACGTTGATAATAAAGTTCAACCGAAATGTTTTTTTTATTACTTAAGTTGTGTCGCAAAACTTTTCAGATATCCCAAGTGTGTTGTAACAGAAAAAAGGTTGAGAACCACTGCCCTACCCAGTCGTTTCCTAGGCCTTTCTTGTATTAATTAGTAGAATGATCGATTTCGCTAAATTCTTAGACTGTGTTCGAGTTGGGTTTTCAAATAAGACTGTGCGAGATCATGGTGTTGGACGATAGCTGGCACACATTGTGATATCCTGTAAAAGAACAGAATTCTCCTATAATTTAATTGGATTAATCGCCAACCGGGGGTGTAAAAAAGGACGCATGGTTTTTATAATATTGTTTTCATGTGCCAAACGCGATTATTTACTAAACTTGCTGCTATTTCTACAATAAAAACGCAATTACCGCCTTCTAGGTCATATTGGCGTTACATTAAGGTACCTGAGACATCCGCTCTTTTATTTCATGGGTACCCGAAATGATGTTCCCTTTATTTCTTTCATTTTTGTGTGAACAAACTCCATTATCATTAACATACAACATCATTGCGAGAAATCCGACGCATCCCCGTTAATTTATACGAATTGAGGTGTTCAAAATATGTCAATTAAAGCTGCATCTTAATTCACGGAGCGAGCGCATCCGAATATTATGTTTTCTTGTTTCTAAAATCTACAGAAGATGCGCAGGTATTTTAAAGGTTTCTTAAAATTTCTAGGGTGGTTAAATTAGTAAAACCATTATTCATAGTATTAATTTGGATAGGGCCTTTCAATGGCCGCCATTTCCCGTTTGCCAAACTTTATATACTTCGTGGGTTAAATTGTCCTTTCTTGCAAATTTACCTTGATGTTACTTATTTTATTCTTTTTAACTTATTCTGCATTTTCTACGTATAATCGTTACGTCATGTAACATGTTTGTTTATTGTAAATTTTAATGCTGAAAGTTTTGGTCCTCGTGACCTTAATAAAGCGAATATTATTATTATTATTACACCCCAGAGTAACCATCTTTGTTAACTGAGTGAAAATCTGTTCTATGCGATATCTTGTGACTGTCCAAATAAGCAAATTATCACGACAGGAGGTTAGTGAACCCTTAATATCTGTCTATGTTTACTGTATTTGTTATTATCGGCGTGATATTTAGGAACCTTCTTAATTTTCCCAAAGTTTTGGTCCACCTTAATTTTAAGTGTACCATAACACATTCTCATTAGCATACATATCACACATCATCCCGTCATAACTGTGAGAAAGGTGACGCCCTTCAAGCTTCAAGAGTGTAATCGGGGTGGCGAGGTGTGGACGAGGTCGAGATGTCCAATTTATTATTCGTTTTCCCACCGATTTGTGTCGCATTCTGCATCAATATTCCAAATATGCCAAACGCTGACCTTTGAACTGGAGATGTGTTCGAATTTGACATTTTTGAAGCGGTGTCATAACAGTTCGTGATTTTAAACAGCATTGGGTGCATTGAGTGTAGATTTCTGATGTGCGTATTAAGCCTTGGGTATCGCGTGTCGAAGATCTTGTTATCAAACCCGCCTGATCTGCACACAGATTCCGTGGTTTCACAATATCCAAACGGTGCAATCTTCCAAAGGGTTAGAAATCCATAGAAAATAGTTATGAAATTCGGAAAACCCCCTTGTACACGTTGGTTTCGATTGAATACAGCAGTGCCCTTACTGCGTTAACAAAACTCCATGTGCGAAGTAAATTGATTCGGAATGGTTTTAAGCAATAATCAGCAATCCATCGCATTTATTAGGCGGTATTGCTGCCTATGCCCATAATCAGGACGCTTTTGAGATCATTAAACTTCTATCGCAACTTCAAAAACCTTGTTTTGGTCAAGTGGTCGAAGAAGGTATGTTGGTGATGGGTCGTTGTTTTATAAGTGGAGTTTTTAGGTGGCAAAATTAGCCGAACAAATACTTGTCGTTTTTAGATGGATAATTTAATTTCAAATATAAACACTTGACCGCAGTCGCAAGCTTGATTTAATTAAGGGGTATTCAAGTGGCTGAAATGTTTCAGTCCAATGTAAATAAACAGTTAAACGTGATGACACAGTAACCAACGCAGCCACTAGCGCGCATCTTTAGCCGACTGGAAAGAGATTGACAGATATGTTTCTAACGAAAGCATACATAAATACGTTTAGTAGACGTTTTCTTAGGCCATCACACGAATTATGCCTCTAGAAACTGCATCCAAGTGGAAAAATATCTATTTGGAATAGCTATTCAAAGCTTTTTAAATAGCGGTCAGTGTGTATGATCGACTTGAAATGGACGTAATTTGTGTGTGAAAGTAAATAACATTCCAAGAATATTGTTACTAACGCGTTAAATCGTCAGCTAGTCATAAAAAAAGTATCTTGCATTCCCGGGGATTTTTAGTTTGGTTGTTCCTTTGACGTTTTCAAGATCTCGCCAGATTCTTTATCTGTCTCCATCTAAGAATGGTATGTAACCGCTAACCATGGAGACCACACGGATTAAACACCCGGAAAACCAATCAAAGCGCCACTATCGGAAACTAGGATAGCAACACAATATGTGTATCAATAACTAACGATCAAATCTGGGCGGTCATGTTTTATGACTTCAATTGGGCGTCTTTTATGATCCAAATACCGATGACTCGTGCCCAACAGGCCAGTCAATCATTTTTCAGCAGCTTCTCTAGATGACGGCGCGTTGTTCCAAAGGTCAATTGTAGGATCCCCGATATCTCGATAATGTAAAAGAAAAACCGGGTAGATATAGAAGAGTGTAGTATCGGTTATAAATTTGAAAACGTGATAAACAAAGAGGTTTAATAAAAAAAAATTTCAAGATCCTTAATGAAAGCGAAATAACTGAATATTGCGGCTCTAACTGGAGGATAATCCATCAAATATTTATGCTGTACACCTTCCTTATTTACAAAAACCAAGAAATAGCGCCTAATTCAAATTCCACTGTCGTCCGTTATTCCTCGAAAGCAACATGTGACACTGGTATCAGATGTTGCTCTGGGAGTCTCATTTAACGAAAATGGCCGGCTTGTTAAATCATTTCGCACTTAGTCAGTAGGCTTTACAACTGAGATCACATTTTAAATCTTCTATAATCGTAACGAAATGTATAACGACATTGATATTACGCTTGACAGTAACACCATGTAGCCGGCCGCATTTGGTTTGCTTGCCATTCACGTATTTTTTTATAAATACACTGATCATGAAGTTCTTATCCGGCGAATAGGCCTTGACATACACGATAAGACACTTGAAATTGTAATTAAATTGATTTTCTGAGTTCCTTGATAAGTGCCCAATACAACCTAGATAACAAACCAATTAGAGTTGCTGGATTTATCTTCTACGGGCCGTCTATCGTTAAGCGATCCAGCGTTCCTATAAATCACTGGCAGCAACCGAATTCCCGGATATTTGGCTTATAATCGCCTGGTTATCTGGCGTTCATCGCAAACTTTGCTTTCCCGGCCTTAAAATCTTATTTATTTTCGAAATTTTCTATATCGGCGCCAATTAACCAGTTATTCCCGTCTAATTTCATGTGACCTCCTAAAACTTTGGTGCGTCAGTGTTATAAAATAAAAAATCTTCCGAACCAATAAATAACTGAATCGATAAAGCGATATGTTTGTATTAAGAAATGAAAATAATTCTGGGTGTTAGGGCCGGTAAGAATGGATAGAATTCACGCGACTGCGCGTCTTATTATCCTTCGGGGTCGAAGCTTCCTGCCATTCGCATCTGTGGAAGTCTCTCGGTAGCTCCTCTTGACGCGTAAATTATTGTACAGGCTTTGTTGATATCGGTGGTCCCCGACAAACGACGATTTCGTGGAGTTCAGTTTATTCAACGAGACACGCTTCCGAAGAGGTCGCCGGAACTTCAAAGGCGACGCGAAGGTAGGACAACAGAACGTGAGTTCACCAGATCGTTCACTGCAAATGGACGCCGTGGAAGATGTCTCAGCCTGGATATCGTCTCCCAAACTGTCGAAACCCCCGCGCTCTTTCACATCAGTAGATGATGCATGTTCATCCACGTTCGGACGTCGAATGGGCGTACGTTTGTAATCCGCGAAGGAGCGAAGGTGGATAACCTTGCGTCTTGCATCGGTTTCATGTGGCACCTTAGTAACATTTTTGCGATTCGAATCGATGATATTCGAGAGAAATCGTTTCTTGCGCGAGTCGCTGTCTGGAAGCGCCTTCACGACAGCAAATAGTTCGGCCACTGCATACACCGTGTTGTTGAGATTGTTTGAGTTGAGTCGTTTCGGCGAGCACCGCCTGGCGAATTGGACGCTTGTGCATATTTCAGGCTTCTCGATAAGGTCGTCGATGTTTTTCATCGATCCACTGAGACTGCAGAAACCGGAGTCCTTCGCGACACTGCGTGAGGTAAAACGCAAATCGTTGGCCAAATTAATGTCAACGTCCTCAGCCAGCGCTTTGGGGATGTCAAAGACGCCTTTTGAACCCTGTTCAATCATGAGCGTGGCGAGTTTGCCCATGCTGGCGTATTGACGATGTAGGTCTTCTGGACATATCTACAACAGACCAAACACACAAGGTAATATTTCCAAATTAATTAGCCGTGAAATCAGCCAATGAGAAACCTACACTAGCTGGCGCAAACATGGCTGGCCCGAAGATTGTGCCCAGGTTGCTGGGATTCATGTGATTAGATTCGCTGTACGTTACAGTCAGCGTAAGAAGGTCGAGGAATCGTCTGAGCAGACTCTGGTTGCGCTCTGGCAAGAGGAAACGCAGAACGCGAATCGCCTGCAGCTGCTTGGCTTGAGCGATACGCAAACCGCTCTCGTCAAGAGGAAATCTTTCGCCATTGTCATCGGAGTTACCGAGGGTTAGTTCGGCCACAGATACGAAGATAGGGATGAGCTCGTGGGTGAGAATGGGCTCTTGCATCTCACGAAGAACATTCTTCAGCGAGGAAGCGTAGTCGTGCTCATTGAAAATGCCAAATTCCGTAATCGTATCACCCTCGACACTTCGGCCAAAATATCGCCGCCCTTTTCTAAGCAACGACGATTTGTTGGACGGTGGAGTCGTCTCGGGTCTAATTGGGGCGGTATCCACTGGGAATTGGAGGTTGGACCATGTCGTAATTCGCCTATTGAGCTCCCTCTGACGACCGACATTGCCCGTCTTCCTAAATATACCCTCTGCAGCCAGAAGATCGTCGTTTGCCAGAAAATCTATTAGTCGCGAAAGGTTTGCGTAGATGAGGGAGATCTGTTTGGACTCGGCCGTTTCGGCAGTCAGGATAAAATCGTCCGCGTCGGCTCTGTTGGACGGAGTGTAACTGGCAAAATCGACTGGCAGATCCACGAGGAGAGACAGGTGAAATTTGCACAAATCGAAGAACTGCTGAGGTCGGTGGCAGCGGTAAGCTTCGACGTGACGCGTATTTGTCGAGGTCTCCGTTAAGTGCTCAATATAACCCCCAACGGCATTCTGAAATGTGTACAAAACAGCAGATTAGAAAGGCTAATGATTTTGAGTCGTGTTTATTTGTAAATATGAGATAAGAAGATGCACTTACGCGATGATCGATGTTTTGTTCGAGTCTATCAGTGTCTAGACGACAGTTGCGATCTGATAGCATGGTAAATTTAGGAGAAATATGCGATGAAACCTTGGTGGCGTCTTTTATGGCCTTCGCTATAAATGCGCCTTTTCTCCATATAGCCGGCCAATCACATTAACCGGCGTTGCGCGGCCCAATTAGAATGCTGATCACGCGCACACGCACGCGTCATCACCCCAATTCAAGATCCTTGGATAAATAAATAAATTCTGAGATCGTCACAAGGTCAACTAAAGCTTGGTGATTCCACATTTATCCATCACGATAGTGGCATCTCGCAAAAGGTATTCTACATTCACATCACGACAAACCGTATAGATTTAAATTTTTGATCCCGGATCTCGGTGACAGCCAGACAATGTGTCTAGAAAATTCGTACGGAATTTTTGCAGCATGAAGTTGTAGACGAAAAATAAAATTTATTTCTAGAGATTATAGATAGGTACAAAATATTCTCGGAAAATGTTACCGTTAAACCGACACACGCTAGTCATTAAGGCGTAATTATGGACTACAGGGGTCGTCTGTGGATTAAGACGAAGTCGACCACGCAAATTTTGATCCCTCAAGTGCTACTTGACCTGCACACAAAAGAGGGGCTGGATCGTATTCTTTTTTTAAGAACATCTGTTCAACGCAAACACCATCTCCCCGGGGAGCACATAAGAGCAACCCAGAGCCTTCAAAACATCAACTCGTAATCGGACTGTGCAGAACCCACATGCCACGTTGCGGTCGCTGGTTAAAAAAAATGGTTAAAATGAATATGGAAGCACCCACGTTGCCTTATCAGTCGTCTTTCGGAATTTGGACGACGGCTCGCGCCTAAGATTTATTCTTGGATTTGACTTCGAGGTGTTCTTCCGTAATTGCTTATAAAATATGGACGATGGTATTTTTCTTCTTTGGGTAATGCATGCGACAGAATCCATGCTCATTTAGACGTCTTGTCGGCACTATAAACCACATATTCGTATTGAACAGCGGTCATTGCTGGTTGGCTATCGCTAAAAAAGGTTCTCTATCAAATTTAACCCTTCCTGATTGCACGAATCTGTTGGGACATCAATACCTATCTTAATGTCAATTTATCTCAGATCGTCGTCGTTGTTCTGGAACTATGGCTAGCTCCTGCCAGAGGATGAGGCGGCTTCAATGATGTCACGAATCGTAGACCAGATCATAACCAATTGTAATCCAGTTCTGTTCCGAGCGACGAGCCGCGTACACATTCTGTAGTTCTAAACGCAACGCGTCTGATTTGACAATGTTACTATGGTTGTCAGACAATCTCCGGATAAAAGAAGCCACCTAGATGATGCGTCATATTATGGAATCTCTGCGATGCTGACAGACAGTATAATCTATCCTATATCCGGGTTAAGGAACACAAGGTAAACCTGGGAACCTACGTGGTGGATATCAGATTTCAGATATTATATTTCTTACTACCGTAGCAGGTTTAGTCTGGTTTCCAAGCTGGTGCTGGCGAACGTAAAGTGTGTATCAATTAAATGAAAAAAAAACATTTTTTTGTGTATTAACATTCAACCCAAATTGAACGTTTGGCTTCCATTTTCGGACCTTTGTAAAATCGAAGGTGCATTTTTGATCGCGCATACCAATTAATCTTCCACAATGACTCACGCGAACCCAGCAGTCGCTTGGCAACGAGGCATAATTAAAAATCTTTCCACCTAAGATCTAACCAGAATATGTGAATAAGCTTCGCCATATATGTTTAATCGATCATTAAATCTACAGGCTGTGTCAACGGGGATTCCCCCTTGTAACAAAACATGTCATCTTGGAATATACACAACCGTGACCTCCCCAATCGCACCCCTTAAAAAAACCAATAGGTGTGGGGGGTTGGCCGATGGTGTTGATTGTATTTATGCAAACTCACCACGTACGGATCATAATGACCAGATCATATTGTTATTGTCTGCAGTAATTGTTTTTAATCGAAAGCATTTACCAAACACACTTAAGGGAATGATTTTTCATTGGTTCAACTTCCGATTTCTTGGACACACTCTCGTCAAGACGGTCCATTAATTGCTACTGTCGCTAACAATGGAGAATAAATCACTGCCCTCGTGCGTCCTAACTCAGAAAAGCTTACAATCTTGTGAAGACTCTGTTGATCTTCTAAATTCTAGTATTTCAACGCGATTAAGTCTACTTATGCAATGGTTCGCCCGCATTTTGACCCATACCTGGTCAAGGAACAGAAACACCCTTCGAATTAAATTTAATTAATCACCACCCACAAGGTGTAAAAATGGTTGATCCCATTTTTATTTTGGTCTTGACTTCTAGGTCGTCTTGGTAGTAACCGGGTCAAGATGTGTCATGCAATGTCCAATCAACCAACCCCACCGTCTAAATTGCGGAAAAATATTTATTTACCTCGAATACACAACATTTTACTCGTCGTGCTCATTTGATCGATTGATGTCGGTGCACCTGTAATGGTGTGGACTCCCAAGCCCTGAACGGTTGTGTATTGCTGGCCAACAGATTGCCATTGACGAACCAGCTATAATTTGTCTTCACACACTTTGCGTCCCACGGAAAGAAAAATGGATAAGTAGGTTGTCCTTTTTAATACCCTTATTTTCAGTATCGTTTGTGCACGCGTATCTAAGTAAATTTAGTGTTTGCGCAGATACTACATGCACAATTAAGTATATTTTCGCCGACAACTGTGTTAAATAACTCCGTCCCACATACGGATGTTTCGAATCCCGGTGTTTGATTCGTGGCATATTGAGAGCATCCTCAGAGAAGTCTAAAGAAAGCCGAATACGCGAACCTCGCTACAAATACCAGCAATCAACAGTAGCATGCTTCATCGATTTACGCGACGCATTTCATTCGGTCAACTTGGACTCGCTCTGGACAATAATGGAAAGGGACGCTAAGTCCGGCAAACTGCCGAATCTCCAGGGATAATACAATGTATCCACCCGAACGATAGTTTGAGTCTACGGGGAAGAATCGTCTCAAGTACATATATATTCGATGGCCAGCCTATTTCGTTGACTTTCAATGGTAACAACTCTTACACACAAACGGATGTTGCGAATTTCAGTGTTTGATCAGTAAGACTAAAACCGATGATGAAGGGTTGAGAACGAGCTATAACAAGAACACTGAATGGATTACTCGAGTTTTCTTGAGAAACCAAGTAGAAAGCCGTGCGTTTCCCGTAGGTTATAGAATTAGATATTAATAATTATTATTGTGGCAAAAACTGTAAAAATTCAAGTATTCCGGATATATTTGCGGCTTAAATAGTCTAGCCTATATTATAGTGGTTGCCTGTACACTGAAACCCTTTTACAAATGCCCTCTTATTATCACGTATCTTAAGATCCGGAGATCTTCACGCGTGCAAATAAAGTCTAATAATGGTTCTCCACAGTAGAATCTGGCATAAAGCATTCTGTAAATTATTCTAACCATTGGATGATGTTGCCCAGCTGTTGATAATAGAGGCCGCCTTGATAGAGCGCCAGGTAATGTAATTTCCGAGATTACGAATCCTACCATTGAACATCCAACGATCGCACGCAAGGCCTGTCGGCATATATTTTCGATGGCCACCCTATTTCGTTGATTTTCAATGGTTCTCCACAGTAGAATCTGGTAAAAAAGACAATTATAGATAGGAGGGGTTGGTCCGCTTATTAAAAAGATAACGCCAATGACACCTCTGAAGTGCTACTTGACTTGAAAATAAAGGGGTCGCTGGAACAACTGTTCAAAACGTCAGTCGCCCCACCTTCGACCCCGTGGCTACGAAATGAACCGCCCAGAGTCATTTGAAATTGTACAGAAAACAAACAACACACTTCCGTGTCACTTTGAATCATTTTACTTTGAGATTCCCCAAGTTTTGATTGGTTATGGAAACGTGCCGCCGTCATACAGCTTGAATTGTTCTTTGTTGGCATTGCCGAGTTCTTCCGTAAATTATCCTAAACATTGGATGATGTTGCCCAGCTGTTGATAATAGAGGCCGCCTTGATAGCACGCCGGGTAATGCAATTTCCGATATTACGAATCCTACCGCTGAACATCCAACGATCGCACGCAAGGCCTGTCAACCGACGTAGTAGGATATCAGATTCCGATTCTATTTCAGCCTACCTCAGCAGCGGTAGTCACGGTTACCAAGCTGGAGCTGGGCGGGCGTTTAGACTATATTAGTTTAAGGAAAATTACTATTGTGACTACTATAACAATATTCTAACTGCATTTCACCCTGTTAGATTTATTGGGCGTTATTAAATTGGACAATAAAGGCGGGGTGGTAGTGTTCATGTTTAATGGCACCGCTTAAGCCCTCATATTGTTGAATGCGGGCTCCGACAGACTAGCGGTCAGCATGTAAAGAAGCGAAATTGGTGTAAATATTGACAGCTTGCTCGTTCGTCTTTATCCTTTTGTCATTTTAGTGTTCACAGTAGGGTTTATAGTGACTGCCTGTCCTAGCTGTTGGTAGTTGCGATTCGTCTTGCAGGGATGGCATAAAGTCAGGTCGTCAGCGTATTTGATCAATGTAGTGTCATTATGGAGACCGAAGGCTGGACGTGTAATTTATGCTGCTTCGTGGAATATCTTGTAAGCGTTTTCAAAGGTAGCTTAAACCTGGGTGCAAGCTATGGATAGGGTCGTTCAATGGCTACCAAAGTGCGTTTGCCACACTTCAAATCCACTGAGGGTTCAATTAGCTTTCTTTCGCATTTACCTCCTCGTTTCTATTCGTGTTGACTTAGACTTTTTTTGTGAATTTTAATGCTGTCCTCCTGACCTTAATATTATTATTTAGTCCTGTGAAGGACGGGGCCTGATTGAAAATTAATCGGGGATAAATGGAATGGTATAATCTACCGACAGTATGTTCAAGTAACTTGAGGCGGTAAAAATCGCTGTCTCGTGAACGTAGTTTCTCCTGTTCGTTTCAAAGTCCAATTTATTTGAAAAGCATGACCATAATGTGAAACAATCAGTGTTCCTAATTCTCGCAGAATTGATTAACATGAAATCTTCAAATTTTATGTGTTTAAAATTATCAATGCTTATAACGTGGTTACGTGAAATTGGTCACCAAATGACTGGAGGCAGATGGAGCGTAATTAAGGGGCAAATCAGCTCCCTCGCACCCCTAAACCGGTGATTTATGTTTTTTGGCAGGTGGTCTGTCATATGAGGGGTGGTGATCGGATGTTTTGAACTCGTTCAGACCTCGTTTTGCTGTTCATAGGCATGCCCACTACGAAATTCGCTGGGAAATGTAAATTTCTACCACTTCAACCGATACCGTTTTTTAAACAACCCCACGGCAAATGTATTCGCGTGGGAGTTTTATCTGGCTTTTATAACTAAATTGTCTCAAAAACACTAGCAGTATTGATGCACTTCCCAGGGATTTTGAATGTTCGGATTTATTTATCATTTAACTTGTCGCATAAACCTTGAGAAATTATTGAAAAGGAGGGCAATATGAAAGATTAAAAACGGAGTCTGCTATTGGCTATGAATAATAAATAGGAATCTCATTCCCTGTGATGTCTCCAACCCCCTCATCTATGTTCTGTTGATCTGTTGGGCTCAGCCTTGACTGGAGGAATCCGCGAAATGGGCAATCATCAGTAATGCGCATTTTATGACCGGAGTAGTGTAAAGGGCGAATTTCGGATGGATTAAATTGCCAGACCTGCAGTAGAAACTGGGGATCAACCAAGCAAATTTGATAGCACAGACCAGTCGTGTCGCCTGGGGGTTCTGGGGGCGACGCATGCTTGCGGTTATAAAAAAGTTTTGATTATACAGCTCGTAAAATGATGGGGTCATTAGGAACCTACCACAGTAAGTCAGTAAGTAATCATTCATTGAGAATATCGCGGCAGATGGGGTGTTGGAGGCTGCAACAGGTTACCCATGCGGCTGATAATTTTAATTATCATCACTAATTAGGATACCCAATGGTTTATTTTATAGGGCCGATGGTCTATCATATGAGAACCATCGCGAGAGATTCGTGTTAGCCTCATAGGCCGTTTCACTTTAAATATAGATCCACTAGATCCAGTTAATTCAATTTTTTGCTGGCTAGATTGCTATAAGTGTACGAAATTCAAAATCTCCTACTAGAAAGTGCTCTGGATTATCGGAAATAATTTATTCCATTCCCATTAGCGTACGCGTTGCCGTGTCGTAATGTATCCGGAAAACCTCGGGTTCTTCGACATTCATCTATCGTCTTATCAAGACTATACTGGTTTTCTATTTTCTAATATTTCGACGCGATTAGATCTAGTTGTGCGATGGTTGACCCGCATTTTGACACATACCTGGTCAAGGAAGAGGAACACCCGTAAAATTGAATTAAATTAATCACCACCCAAGATGTGTAAAAACTGGTTAATCCATTTTTTATTGTGGTTTTGACGACCCGGTCGTCTTGGTAGTAACCGGGTCAAGATGTGGCATGCAATGTCCAATCAACCAACCCCACCGTGTAAGTGACCATCAAGGGTAGCTGAGAAGTAAATATATCAGCGAACAAGCAATGAACACTCGACACACTGACAGGAGGAGGAGATCCATTTGTGGATCAAACGGTCAGGCAGTCGGTTCGAGTTCTGCCGCACAGATCCCGACCGCCTTTCAAGATGCACTTGACAGTGTAAAGGCTGGAGTCGCCCCTCGAACAAAGCCGGGTTGCGCTGGGGACGCCACGTGCACCAAACTCCCAAGAAGCATCGTCCAAAATGTCCCCCATCCAAAGCTCAACTAACTGTACGGCATCCCCGGGAAGCGAAGTTCTTCGAACCCCCTCAGCGGCCGAGTTGGAACCTTCAGAACTTTCAAATGTCTCAGAACCCCCACAACACGCAACCCCTCTCCAAGCGCATCACTCCCACCACACCAATCTAGACATCGGCTGCTGGAATTTGAGCACGCTTATGGAAACAGGAAGCTGATGACTCAACGACCGCCAACTATACGACTACCGCATCGGCTTAGCCTGCCTCTCCGAAGTCCATCTGCCTAATATTGGAGTATGGCATATTAATGTGCCCGGTGAAATGTTTAGCTACTGCTTCTACCACAGTGTGCACACCGACAACTGCGGCTTTAAAGATGCTACTTTCGCAGTTAACAGCACCGTGCTCGCGTGGTTACCATCATCACAAATATTGACCTTAATTCGCTTTCGCGGTACACCCTTCAACCTTTCCGTTATTGCCGTGTACGCACCCACAGATGCCACGGCGAAGGACAAATTTGACACCTTAGTGCTTATATATTCGATGGCTACCCTATTTCGTTGATTTTCAATGGTTAAAACTCTTACACACAAACGGATGTTGCGAATTTCAGTGTTTGATCAGTAAGACTAAAACCGATGATGAAGGGTTGAGAACGGGCTATAACAAGAACACTGAATGGATTACTCGAGTTTTCTTGAGAAACCAAGTAGAAAGCCGTGCGTTTTCCGTAGGTTATAGAATTAGATATTAATAATTATTATAGTGGCAAAAACTGTAAAAATTCAAGTATTCCGGATATATTTGCGGCTTAAATAGTCTAGCCTATATTATAATGGTTGCCTGTACACTGAAACCCTTTTACAAATGCCCTCTTATTATCACGTATCTTAAGATCCGGAGATCTTCACGCGTGCAAATAAAGTCTAATAATGGTTCTCCACAGTAGAATCTGGCATAAAGCATTCCGTAAATTATTCTAAACATTGGATGATGTTGCCCAGCTGTTGATAATAGAGGCCGCCTTGATAGCACGCCAGGTAATGTAATTTCCGAGATTACGAATCCTACCATTGAACATCCAACGATCGCACGCAAGGCCTGTCAACCGACGTAGTGGGATATCAGATTCCGATTCTATTTCAGCCTACCCCAGCAGTGGTAGTCACGGTTACCAAGCTGGAGCTGGGCGGGCGTTTAGACTATATTAGTTTAAGGAAAATTACTATTTTGAAGATTTCCATTCAATATGATGCACAAATAGAATTCGTCTTCCTCAAATAGGTTATTTCCTTCTTCTGGGTAGACAAATTACCCTCATCCTACAGATAGGATTCTGGTCATTCTCCCAAACCACAACGCGACGCACGTATCACTGACGCCAGCTCAGATCCTACGAGGGGATCTGGTCAATCGCTAGCGCTAAACCAGAATTAGCTATTGTACATACTCGATATATAAGTCAACAGAGACGCCCCTGGCCGAAAACATGTTATCCCAACCATGTCTTCCCACACCACACCCCCAAAAAGATTAAAACACGGATTGTGGGTAGGGGAGTGTTGATCATATTTGCACGCACAATTAAAATCACCATAAGCGCGTGTGCAGTTATGGTTTATAGAAACATTTCCCGCGCTCTTGTAAAGCCTATAATGGCTTTTGTTCAACCATGCGATTGGGAACCTAAAATAATAAGAATCATTATATTGGCCTTGTCAGCATTAATATCTAAAACAAACAAAATTGATACGTGAATTTCAGAGTTGGTGACGAAATGAGAGGTTTTATGAATATTGTAATAGCAGACCCACAAAAAAGTAAAAATCTGCAACTTCTACTGAAATGAAAAACTAATTTAATGCAGCGCCGTCGTTTATATTTCAAGATCATTTTTGGATCAACTTTCTCTCAAAGTTGAATATTAATTTCTCCATGGAACATCTCGGCATTCTCTCGTATCTTCATTTTTTAACATTGTCATCACATAAGGTTTGTGACGCATCTCGACGAGGTTCTCCAGATTCGGAGGATTCGCTCGTCAATCGAAGGTTCTCGAACCTCAAATTCGCGGTTTCTGGCGGATGAAATTTGACGGAACCGTAGAAACTCCCTCCTTCAAAACGTTATCAAATGTAAACACAAAGCGGCGATTATAAATACAACTGGGTACGTACATTTGTGAACAATTAATACCTTTATTGTATCTGGTTTCTTTTTTACAATTTGTGGAATTGATGGACATCGAATTTTCTGACGACAATGAAGATTCAGAATAAATTTGTGAAGTTTGGCAGACCCGTTATGGTGGCCATAAAGATATCTAATGAACTCATTAAAATAGATAACCCTAGTATACATTCCCCAAATCGTTTTTATGGCTGATTAGAAACTAATAATAATTCCTGGAGAATCTCGTGGCAGATGGACTGTAGGACGCTGCAACAGGTCACCCATATGCTTGATGATTTTAATCATCACACCTTATTAGGACGCCTATCGATTTTGTCAGGTGAACCATCATATCAGACCAGCGCGAGAGAGATACATTTCACCCCAGATTCGTGTCAGACTCATAGATGTGGCATGGTGCGTTGAATAAATCTATTTTTGTGACCCAAATTCAAGAAAATTAAAAAATAAAACAAATAAATCAGACGGCTGCAGATTTCTCTCTAAAAGCTAAGCAACTAAAACGCACATTCCGTTATGCAGATGTCTACTCTCATCCCTGATCGATTTCGTTTGAATTAATGATAATGAAAAAAATATGCGTGTGCTGAATCTTTTGGGCGAGATGATTATAAACTAGACAACATGTAGACAACGCATTTTGAATGGATGGCATCCCTCCAACTACAGATTTCAACCCTGCCAATCCGGATTAAACAGAAAATTGACACACTCTTAGTGTCTTGATTTATAGCACGACATGAAACTTGGATAAAATGTCTCATCCTCTCACCCACTTTCTCTCTCCTAGCCAAAAACATAAATCACCGATTTGACATGTCGGCTATACTAATCCGCGTAGTAATGAGTCGCGATAGACGAAAATCAGCCACATGGGGGTTCTGTTGCAGACTTCAACAATGCAGCTGCCTCCAGTTGCTTAATTAATGGCCCCCAATGACTAATTTGGTATAAATGACACACATTACCCATTTATTTTGTACTCATGAAATTTTATCCAGTGATCATTACATGCGCCACGGTGATATCTCTGTGACATTAATCTCTCTATTTGTTTGAAAGAGGTTCAGAGTGAAACAGAACATTTTTTAATTCTCCTAGTCGCCAAATCGCGTTTGACCATCGATATCCTCCTGCCACGTAATCATTGTGGACGACGCTATGTTTGAATAAAATCCTAAAACACTCCATCAACTCATTAACCGCGTTGAATATGCTAAATTTGTTGGTGCGAGCTGTTAATCGCTTGACAGATAACACCCACCTCTCCCATAGTGTTCTAAGGGAGTTTCAGTGAACGGTGTGTGTGGGGGTCGGATGAACCTGTTACACCCATCAAGACCCCCAAATCTCCCCCGTTATGCAAAACAAGAGATATTGGAGTCCGCATGCAAACGATGAATGCTTTATCTGGACCCAAAAGTTCAACATTCAAATCCTTGAAGGTTGAATGGCGATTCTAAACGATAGAATGCGTCATCCGTTTATTACTTTCGATAAGGCGGCACAATTTAGCTTAACACAAGGACTGCTGATTTTGTGGTATACGTGAGCTTCAGAGTCGGAGATTTATTGATGGAAGCAACGATCAATACGTTGGCACAATGGTCGTGTAGATCCAATTCACTGATTCATTAACGTTGGCGTCGGCCGCAGTAAAAAAACCGGGTAACATTCAAAATTCGGCCACTCCGTTACTGGCCTAATTAGCAAGACTTAATAATCCTGAGATTTTGCGTTCGATCATTTAGAAAAAAATAGACATACCCAATACCGGAGGCTCTCATTCATATCCAGCATGGGATGAACCTCTGTCCTGGTTCAATGTAGGATTTTAATGCTATTCATTCCATCTCTTCCGAATGCCGCGGAAATTCCTTGAACTTTTTTTATGATTATGATCCTCATATCGCGCTATTCAATCGCAAAATGTTATCGAATTCACTTTCGAGAATAGAGCGCTTAGCAACCGAGACATTCTCTGACCAGGGAGTATAAAACAGGAGTGGGGCGAATGGTTACGCAACTATGGGGGAGGGGGTTGGAGGAGGTTCGATTGGACAGATCTATAAATTTCGCTGTCTTGACCTTACCTTGGCCCAACCTTAATGGATAGCAACCAGAACCCCGCTTGTGGTTCATTTTGTAAAGCGTGTTTATTTATCCTATTTGTTACATTCATCATAATTGTTATGACTTCTTGGTAAACTAAATGCAGCTATCGCAAACATTTGTCGCAGTTTCCAGGGATAGAGATGTAGGCCTGATTTCAGACCGAATTTGAGTAAAATAAAATGTTTATTCTGAAACGAGTAAAAATCACCGTGTGGAAACAGGGGCGTGCTAGCAGCGTTAACAGAGGTAATCGGCTTCGCCTCTTCTGTCTAGGCCACTGGTGGAAGCTTCAAGGTCGTCAAATGGATGACTATGGACTCGACCAACTCGGTAATTCGGTGCTGACGGTCAGAAAGGTTGCAATCGCGTTATTCCATTCCAATTAGCGTACGCGTTGCCGTGTCGTAATGTATCCGGAAAACCTCGGGTTCTTCGACATTAATCTATCGTCTTATCAAGACTATACTGGTTTTCTATTTTCTAATATTTCGACGCGATTAGATCTAGTTGTGCGATGGTTGACCCGCATTTTGACACAGACCTGGTCAAGGAAGAGAAACACCCGTAAAATTGAATTAAATTAATCACCACCCAAGAGGTGTAAAAACTGGTTAATCCATTTTTTATTGTGGTCTTGACTCCCAGGTCGTCTTGGTAGTAACCGGGTCAAGATGTGGCATGCAATGTCCAATCAACCAACCCCACCGTGTAAGTGACCATCAAGGGTAGCTGAGAAGTAAATATCTCAGCGAACAAGCAATGGAAAACTCGACACACTGACTGGAGCAGAAGATCCATTTGTGGATCAAACGGTCAGGCAGTCGGTTGGAGTCCTGCCGCTTTTCAAGATGCACTTGACAGTGTAAAGGCTGGGGACGCCCCTCGAACAAAGCCGGGTGGCGCTGGGGACGCCACGTGCACCAAACCCCCAAGAAAAATCATCCAAAATGTCTCCCATCCAAAGCTCAACTAACTGTACGGCATCCCCGGTCAGCGAAGTTCTTCGAACCCCCTCAGCGGCCGAGGTGGAACCTTCAGAACCTTCAGATAAAACGCAACCCCTCTCCCAGCGCATCACTCCCACCACAACAATCCAGACATTGGCAGCTGGAATGTGAGTACGCTATACGACTACCGCATCGACGTAGCCTGCATCTCCGAATTCCGTCTGCCTTCAACCTTTCCGTCATTGCCGTGTACGTACCCACAGATGCCACGGCGAAGGACGACTTTTACTGAGAGCTACAGGGTCCATTAAAAAAGCCCAAGAGCGATATCCTACTCGAAACGGAGGACTGGAACTCCCGCACTGGCCTCTTTTACCAGACCACGCGTATCAATGGGAGAGCGTCCTCCGAGAAGACTTAAACCGATGATTCACTCGGAGCCACATTTAGCGTTTACCTGTTTTACTCATATGTCTGACGTCTTTCTCCTTCTAGATAACTAGATGATATCCCGCGAATTCCGAATAAGTACACTTTGGAAATAGATAGACGGATACTACAATCCCCCACAACCACTCACGCGTGGCATGGTTGCAACCTCTTCGAGGTTCTGAGGAACATGTATCCCACGAAATGAGCCATCCAGCAACTTTGCAATGAGAACATCAAACGCCTACGTCCAGAAACACCGTGACACATCACAAACCGCAAACCTAAACAGCTACCCTACCATTCCTCGTGATTGTCGTTTTCTGGATCATTTGGTGTCCAGTCATGGCTCCCCTTGGTCGGTGTGACTACTCCTGCAAGTGGTAAATCTGCCAACGGACACCCACCATTGTGACAGTCAGTCATGTCATGTGTTTATTAACCTTCCAGTCGGATAGATAATACCGCCTGCTCCTACGCGTCGTTTGTTACCATTAATTGACATTTTTCGCGTTGGAATATCTAGTTTACCTGATATTTTCGGAAATCGGCATTGTTTAAGAAAAATAGGCATACAGTACAAATTTAAATAAATTCAAAGAGAAATTAAATTTTTCCGAGTAAATTGAAGTCATCGGCCTCTAAATTGCGCTAAACAAATTTAAGAGGTTGGCAGGGTGTGTATTGTTCGGCAATTTGTAGATGCGTCCAACAAGGGCTAGTGATTGTGTGAGTCTTAACACCACACCAACCAATTAGCCGGGTTTTTTTAAATTTAGCGATGGTCCTTTTTCCTTACACCAATCCTCCGAAATTCAACAACCGCAAAGCATTGTTAGCTAACATCTGAGTGAAATTGAGAACTCGTGCGTAATTTGGGTGTATAGGGTCTATCAAGGGTGTTTTTACAACCTAAAAACCCAACCATCCAAGATTACGACGGTCTGTCTGCCACCAACAGTCATTCAAACAGGATACACTTGTGTAAAACAGACATCTGACAGGCGGCATTATCTATCCAACAAGGAGGTTGATAAATACGAGGTACGACTACGGAGGAAGACTGTCAACTTTCACAACCAACCAACCAAACAAGACCATGACTAAACGCCAGCCAATATGAATGACGTGGGTGCATTGGATACAGAAATCTCGAGAAGTAAATGAAATGCAGCAAACTAGAAACAACTCACGTTCATTTGTAATGTTCCAGAGTATCAGTTATTAAGAAAAGGGGTTCATTAAATGAGTACCGGTATGCTATTAGAGACGGTCCCCTAACAACAGTCACTGAGAATAAACCCGATTAACGAAAAAAGAGATTGCCGTTGCGTTTCGTGTCTACTAATAGACGAAAAACAGGTCATCGAAATTTAAATTTATATGAGACATAGTTTTCAGTTTTTTTATTCTTAACAATATTTCCCATGGTTTTCAAAATTTATTTAACCATCACAATACCTCTCTTTCTTCAATTTTTTTAGAACATGGCATAAAGCTACTCGTTTATTAACTGACACAAATTAGCCGCCTGTCAATATAATTAATAACGAGAATTTGAAAAGTTTGGCAAATAAAGCACGATTTGGCCCAAACGCTTTCCGGAAAGAACGCGTACACAAAGAAAACTAAAAATTGGATTATTTTATTTTAGTAAATTATGAAATAACTCAAAGAAATGATTGATTTGGCGGAGAGAATACCATAAGCTGGCTAATATTCATCAAAAGTTTTCGTGCCTCAATGTCCGCCGTGGTCGAAGGATTCTGTCATGAGCATCTTTGGTAGTCTCTCGGTAGTTCCTCTTAACGCGGAGATTTGTTTGCAGTTTGCTTTGGCAGTATCGCTGGTCCCTGGCAGCCTTCCGAAGAGGTCGCCGGCACTTCAAGGGCGATGCGAAGGGGAAACAACAGAACCCGACGTCACCAGATCGTTCACTGCAAATGGACACAGCGGAAGATGTCTCATCCATCTGGATATCGTCTCCAAAACTGCCGACACCCCCGCGCTCTTTCACATCAGAAGATGATGCATATTCTTCCACGTTCGGACGTCGAATGGGCGTCCGTTTGTAATTCGTGAAGGAGCGAAGGTGGATAACCTTGCGTCTTGCATCGGTTTCATGTGGCACCTTAGTCACATTTTTGCGATTCGAATCGATGATATTCGAGAGAAATCGTTTCTTGCGCGAGTCGCTGTCAGGAAACGCCTTCACGACAGCAAATAGTTCGGCCACTGCATACACCGTGTTGTTGAGATTGTTTGAGTTAAGTCGTTTCGGCGAGCACCGCCTGGCGAATTGGACGCTTGTGCATATTTCAGGCTTCTCGATAAGGTCGTCGATGTTTTTCATCGATCCACTGAGACTGCAGAAACCTGAGTCCTTCGCGACACTGCGTGAGGTAAAACGCAACTCGTTGGCCAAATTAATGTCAACGTCTTCAGCCAGCGCTTTGGGGATGTCAAAGACGCCTTTTGAACCCTGTTCAATCATGAGCGTGGCGAGTTTGCCCATGCTGGCGTATTGACGATGTAGGTCTTCTAGACATATCTACAACAGACCAAACACACAAGGTAATATTTCCCAATTAATTAGCCGTGCAATCAGACAATGAGAAACATACACTAGCTGGCGCAAACAAGACTGGCCCGAAGAGTGGTGCCCAGGTTGCTGGGATTCATGTGATTGGATTGGCTGTACGTTACAGTCAGCGTAAGAAGGTCGAGGAATCGTCTGAGCAGACTCTGGTTGCGCTCTGGCAAGAGGAAACGCAGAATGCGAATCGCCTGCAGCTGCTTGGCTTGAGCGATACGCAAACCGCTCTCGTCAAGAGGAAATCTTTCGCCATTGTCATCGGAGTTACCGAGGGTTAGTTCGGCCACAGACACGAAGATGGGAATGAGCTCGTGGGTGAGAATGGGCTCTTGCATCTCACGGAGAACATTCTTCAGCGAGGAAGCGTAGTCGTGCTCATTGAAAATGCCAAATTCCGTAATCGTATCACCCTCGACACTTCGGCCAAAATATCGCCGCCCTTTTCCAAGCAACCACGATTTGTTGGACGGTGGAGTCGTCTCGGGTCTAATTGGGGCGGTATCCACTGGGAATTGGAGGTTGGACCATGTCGTAATTCGCCTATTGAGCTCCCTCTGACGACCGACATTGCCCGTCTTCCTAAATATACCCTCTGCAGCCAGAAAATCGTCGTTTGCCAGAAAGTCTATTAGTCGCGACAGGTTTGCGTAGATGAGGGAGATCTGTTTGGACTCGGCCGTTTCGGCAGTCAGGATAAAATCGTCCGCGTCGGCTCTGTTGGACGGAGTGTAACTGGCAAAATCGACTGGCAGATCCACGAGGAGAGACAGGTGAAATTTGCACAAATCGAAGAACTGCTGAGGTCGGTGGCAGCGGTAAGCTTCGACGTGACGAGTATTTGTCGAGGTCTCCGTTAAGTGCTCAATATAACCCCCAACGACATTCTGAAATGTGTACAAAATAGCGGATTAGAAAGGCTAATGATTTTAAGTGGTGTTTATTTGTAAATATGAGATAAGAAGATGCACTTACGCGATGATCGATGTTTTGTTCGAGTCTATCAGTGTCTAGACGACAGTTGCGATCTGATAGCATGGTAAATTTAGGAGAAATATGCGATGAAACCTTGGTGGCGTCTTTTATGGCCTTCGCTATAAATGCGCCTTTTCTCCATATAGCCGGCCAATCACATTAACCGGCGTTGCGCGGCCCAATTAGAATGCTGATCACGCGCACACGCACGCATCATCACCCCAATTCAAGATCCTTGGCTAAATAAATAAAATGAACAATCGTCGAATCTTAATTTGCTCCTTAAAATATCCTATTTAACCGAGTTAGTTTGTGCCGTTTTCTCATCGAAACCAATTTCACGTGTCAACGCGGTTTTGGGTGTCCTTAAAAAGGGTTATCTGATACATATTTTGGTTGCCAAGCCCATCTGATACATATGCGTGGCAAAAAGTTCAGTAAATTAATACACGTTGAATAGCGTTGTGAACTGGCTATCACCAGATGATAGCTTGTAAAAAACTGCATTGATTGCTCAAGTTTTCTTGACAAATGGATTAGCATGCTGTTTGTTTACCATAAGTAATTGAAGTAGATCGGATGCATATTTGCAGGTTAAATTTTCTTAAATATATTATCATCGTTGTCGTTGAATTTAAACCCACTCAAAAATCCCCTGTTATTAACGCCTATATTGAGAACTTGAGGTTAGTTGGTGCGTTTTCCCATCGAAACAAATTTCATGTGTCAACTCGATGTTGGGTGTCATTAAAACTGTTTATCTGATTATACGGGAAGTTGAATAATAAATATTTTGGTCGCCAACACCATCTGATACATATTAGTGTAGCAAATAAATATGCGGGTTTTAGATTTGGGATTTCTAAAGAAACTGACAGCATTCAAGTGTTTCAATTAAATGTGCAGCTTAAATCGTCTAACCGATGTTATAATTGTTGGATATGTTAAATTGTGAGATCGTCACAAAGATTGCGGCTAAACTTCTTGCGCGCGTTTTGGATAGGGCCTTTTGATGGCCGCCATTTCCCGTTTGCCAAACTTGCTATACTTCGTGGGTTAAATTGGCCTTTCCTGCAAATTTACCTCGATGTCACTTCTTTTATTCTTCTTAACTTATTTGGCATTTTCTACGTATGATCGTGACGTCCTGTAACATTTTTGTTTATTGTACATTTTAATGCTGAAAGTTTTGGTCCTCGTGACCTTAATAAAGCGAATATTATTATTATTATTATTATTATTAACTAAAGCTTGGTGATTCCACATTTATCCATCACGATAGTGGCATCTCGCAAAAGGTATACTACATTCACATCACGACAAACCGTATAGATTTGAATTTTTGATCTCGGATCTCGGTGACAGCCAGACAATGTGTCTAGAAAATTCGTTCGGAATTTTTGCAGCATGAAGTTGTAGACAAAAAATAAAATTTATTTCTAGAGATTATAGATAGGTACAAAATATTCTCGGAAAATGTTACCGTTAAACCGACACACGCCAGTCATTAAGGCGTAATTATGGACTGCAGGGGTCGTCTGTGGATTAAGACGAAGTCGACCACGCAAATTGTGATCCCTCAAGTGCTACTTGACCTGCACACAAACGAGGGGATGGATCGTATTCTTTTTTTAAGAACATCTGTTCAACGCGAACACCATCTCCTCGGGGAGCACGAAAGAGCGACCCAGAGCCTTCACAACATCAACTCGTAATCGGACTGTGCAGAACCCAAATGCTACGTTTTGGTCGCTGGTTTTTTCGTCTTTCAGAATTTGGACGACGGCTCGCGCCTAAGATTTATTCTTGGATTTGACTTCGAGGTATTCTTCCGTCATTGCTTATAAAATATGGAAGATGGTATTTTTCTTCTTTGGGTAATGCATGCGACAGAATCCATGCTCATTTAGACGTCTGGTCGGCACTATAAACCACATCTTCGTAATGAACAGCGGTCATTGCTGGTTGGCTATCGCTAAAAAAGGTTCTCAATCAAATTGAACCCTTCCTGATTGCACGAATCTGTTGGGACATCAATACCTATCTTAATGTCAATTTATCTCAGATCGTCGTCGTTGTTCTGGAACTATGGCTAGCTCCTGCCAGAGGATGAGGCGGCTTCAATGATGTCACGAATCGTAGACCAGATCATAACCAATTGTAATCCAGTTCTGTTCCGAGCGACGAGCCGCGTACACATTCTGTAGTTCTAAACGCTCCGCGTCTGATTTGACTATGTTACTATGGTTGTCAGAAGTATCCAGATAGATCGACCTAGATGATGCGTCATATTATGGAATCTCTGCGATGCTGACAGACAGTATAATCTATCCTATATCCGGGTTAATGAACACAAGGTAAGCCTCGGAACCTACGTGGTGGATATCAGATTTCAGATATTATATTTCTTACTACCGTAGCAGGTTTTGTCCGGTTTCCAAGCTGGTGCTGAACGTAAAGTGTATCAATTAAATGAAAAAAAATTTTTTAGTGTATTAACATTCAACCCAAATTGAATGCTTGGCTTCTATTTTCGGACCTTTGTAAAATCGAAGGTGCATATTTGATCGCGCATACCAATTAATCTTCCACAATGACTCACGCGAACCCAGCAGTCGCGTGGCAAAGAGGCATAATTAAAAATCTTTCCACCTAAGATCTAACCAGAATATGTGAATAAGCTTCGCCATATATGTTTAATCGATCATTAAATCTACAGGCTGTGTCAACGGGGATTCCCCCTTGCTGTGAGCTTGTAACAAAACATGTCATCTTGGAATATACACAACCGTGACCTCCCCAATCGCACCCCTTAAAATAACCAATCGGTGTGAGGGGTTGACCGATGGTGTTGATTGTATTTATATAAACTCACCACGTACGGATCATAATGACCAGATCATATTGTTATTGTCTGCAGTAATTGTTTTTAATCGAAAGCATTTACCAAACACACTTAAGGGAATGATTTTTCATTGGTTCAACTTCCGATTTATTGGACACACTCTCGTCAAGACGGTCCATTTTTTATTGAATTCAAAGTCTTCACTTTTAAAATTCTAGCAAAGATGTATTCCGCGTTACCACGAATTGC